>OY744476.1:98799111-99365754 GCA_963556175.1 Tipula confusa | reverse complement strand
GTCCTCTGCTTTGTTCTTTTGACATTTTTCTAGTCGTTTGTTTTATTCAAACTGTCGTTTGTTAGACAGTTCCATATTGTTTCTGCTCTGTAGCTATTGCTCCATCATTTGTTTTATTTCAGCTATTAACGAAGATAAATCAAAATTCATTTGAACATATATCTCCTCTGTCATCGCATGCTGTTCATCAGCATCAAATTCTTGATGCTGCTTTTTAATTGGAGTTGCTCCGAGCCTTTATTCATCATGGCTTTGCTGAGTCTTATTTGTATTCACATTTAGTACTGCTGGTTGGCAAATCACAAAGAGCCTTTTTCCTTCAAACGTTTATTTAATAAGATATCCATAATCACTTTAAATTTTCACAATCCTACCGCTGTTACCAATTGTTATGGTTTTGCTCTTGGATCATATCACTGGATTGTGAATAAATTCCACTGATATCTACTGTCAACAAATCACCACTTCACAAAATAAATACACAAAACACTACCGTTTTCACTTCAACAATGTTTACTTTCAAACCCAATAACTTCCGCAATAAATAACACAATCATTCTTTATTTTAGTCACAACAATTCACTTTTTATAATACTTTTAATTTCACTAGATAAGCCGCTTCCCACTGGTAGAGCTATGACACTAATCTAACTCTTTCGCAGTTCTTGACACAGCACGCCGCTTATATACCAAAACTTCATGTTTCTCGAATATTATATTTTTCTATTATTTCATTTTACTTTTTTAGGATGGCACTACGCTGTTCTATAGATCTTAATATTTGCTCAATTTTTATAATACAAATGTCACTTCATAGATGTGTCTAGATTTAACTCTAGAAGTATCGTAATAATATTGTTACGACTTCTCTAAAGTTATACTTAGGAACATTTATTAGGATACGGAAATAATTTAGTATAAGGATGTAGCGTAGATACACTCGAAGAGTAGAATGAAAGAAAAAATATTCGCGACATAATGTGTTTTGGTATATATTTAAGGGACGCATTCTGGATCATTGAGATCAGTTGTCTTTTAAACGCGTAAGAGTAAAGAAAGATTATTATCGTAGCACCCAACAGTGGCAATATAATCGTAACAATATTTAAAGCACTTAAACGTATTACATCTACCACTAAACAACATATTTTATGGCCGCTTCTCGACGAGGGAGTTAAAACTTTCTTTATTAGTAATGATATCACCGCTAAACACTCCTTTCCACTGTCACACTCATGTTGTACAAAAATATTTTGTAGGAAACGATTTACCGTGTTATACAAAGTTCACCTGTATCATAGTGCGAGTAACGACGTACCATAAAAAAATGAATTTTTTAATATAAATAATAATAATATCTGCTGGCTCTTTAAATTTAAGATGGATACTTACTAATTTTATGTTATTTTCCCTACCGAACCGTTTATATACATATTTACCTTTTTTTGTGTTTAAGTAGATTTGCGAAAATAATTTTCATTTCAAGGATATATGAACGAGGATAATAAAATATTATAAAGTGGACGCTTTATGTCTGGTTTGATACGTTTTGCATATCTTCCCTCAATGTTGACTAAAACATAATGCCTTCAATACTTTTAACATTTAGTATTTTTTATTTACATTAAGACAGCAGACTAAATAATAAAATGTTATTGATTTATATACTTCCCTCGTTATTTATAAATATTTTGGTTTAATGAACTATAAATAGTTGGTTATAAAAATACTAATATAAATTTATAATAAACTTCCTGGTTCTGTTTTAGTTTTATGCTAAGAAATATAAAATTCTTTAATTTTATCGATCGATTTGTCTTTACTATATGGTTTGTGCATGCCTTTTATTGGATAAATTTAATTATTTATTTAAAGATACTTACATTATTAATGTTTAGAAAATTAAATTGGTTCAATAAATATTTTAAAAAGGGCAAATGAGAATAATGATCGACGTATACGGACATGAAACGTTTGGGGTATGGTACATTTTGGGCTGCACATCGGAAGAATTTAATTAGTATACCATTATAATGTTGATTATACAAGTTATAACGGCATTTGGGGTCAGAACGTCGTTGAATATGCAGTCATGTATAGTAACAAGGCGTATTTGGAAGAATTTCGGTCGAAATTAGTTGCTCTATAGAAAACTTAAAGGCGAAAGGAAATTAAACCTTAATCACATTCACCTTTAAATTAATTAATCGTATGTTATAGGTACAATATTGAGGAAGTTTTTGACGTAATCATATTTGAATTACAAACAAAATATCTTAAATTGCATTAATGAGTATTTATTATTCTCACTGACGGGTGGTTTTAATTTTCTTAATTTTCATACAGCTACAATTCGATCCAAAAGCCACCTTGATGGTGATGAACTATCTTCCTTCAATAATAAAACGTCATTATTGTAAAGCTAGCACCTTTTTATCCTATTTTACGCGTTGATTTAGTGACTTAAGTAGTTTTTCAAGAACCCTTATTTTTTTTTATTTTTCCATTAATTGATCTTATGTCAGGTATTTGATCGTAGGTTGGTTCCGGAATATTTGTAATAGGTTCTTCAATCAAAAATCGTGAATTTAAGCTCGCTTTCATTTACCTCAGCATGCGGTTGTCAATTCCTCAAACGTAAAATTTCAATTATGAGTCACTCTTCGTTAGTGGTTTTTTGACCAAATTTAGTTACTTTAGCTCTGAATTGCCATGGACCCATTATCAAATATATAACGCAATGCAGCAATAAACGGTTTAGTGCCTAAACTACTAACTACTTCCAAGTGAATGACGAATGCAGCAATGTATGCCTTATTAAAATTGGAGCTTAACGTAATTTACTAGTTTTAATGTAAATAGGCCCAGCATATCTAGACCGATTTTTAAAAATACTCGATAATCGGTTACTCTCTGTGCGCGTTCATCAACCACAGGGCATTATCAATGCTAAGAGAATAAGTTATGTTGTGTTTTGTTACATTCCGAATCTCAAGGAATTCCGTATCTCTCAATACAGCGGTTAAACTTATTGCGAGAAAAAGCATACATCTAGATTTGAACAAAATAATTGGTATACAGTGTCTAACAATCCCGAAAATTACGTCATATCACTCTTCCACTTTAATTAAAATAATGATAACTACTGATCACGTCCATCTTCCACTATCTGACTCCACCTTTAATCTACCGCATAAAATCAATGTGCTTTTTGGAATCGATCAGTTTTTCAGTTTACTAAAATATGGCACAATCAACCTAACCGGACTAATAGCACAAACCATAGTATCCAGGAGGATTGTTGCCGGCTTTCGCACTAACCAGCAACTTAACACTGCAATTCCAACATGGTTTATTGTAAAGTGGACCATTATTATCAATTACAAAGATTTTGGTATTTAAAAGAGGTCAGACCATCAGGTAATTCGAAAAATTATTTCGAAGACGAGGTACTTTGCGAGAACATTTTGTTAAAACTACCACACGAATGGAGGATCAAACTTCCACTTAAATCAACATCTGTAAAATTGGGAGATACCAGTCGTAGAACTTTAAAAAACTGAAGGTAATGGAGAGAAGGTTAGAGAAGGATGCAAAATTTAGAACATCGCAGACAAAATTTATGGAAGAATATGTTTCTATCAAGCTTATGGAAAAAGAACCAGTCGTTTAAATAAATAAAGCCATAGGGATTACCACCGAATCTTGTGGCATTCTGATCCAACAATAGCCTCAAAACTCTATCGTACCACAACAGTTACATGTGAAACATCATTAGCACATTATTTCAGTAGCAGGGAGATAGAGGGATATTGCGAACACCAATACTGAACTACTGAATTTGAAGTGTAGGGTACAATAAAGAAGAAACTTCCGGAACATGAAAAAACTTCGTAATGATTTGTTATCAGTGCTGTAAAGTTTGAGCTACACAGTATTTGTGATGCTTCCACAAAGGCGTATGCTAACGGTTTTTATTACAGTATAAGGTTTTTTACCGTTATTTATATGCATATATGATAAAGGTAAAGTAGAAGTTACTTTGATAAACACCAAAACGAACGTAGCTCCAATCAAGTGTCAATTTTAAAATTTTAGCTCCGCTCAGCATTGTTATTTGCCAGATTAATAAAATCAACGAGACAAGCGTTACATCCAGAAGTTATCAGTAGATTCCCAGATAGTATTGGGATGGTTGTTAGCTCCCCGAGAAAATGGAAAATAAACTTTTGTTGCTAAAAGAATTGCCAATATATAAGTTCAATCAATAGTTATCTATTAAAAGTATATCTGTTTTTCCGGATACATTGTTGTTTTCTTTTCTGGCCAATGTATTCCGGTTGATGCATTAATAAAACTACATTTTAATTTTGAGTTCTGCACGACGTTTCGGAAACTTTAATTCCATTTTCAAGTGCGACACAACAATGATCTAAAAAGAAATATAATAATGGGAACTGAACTAAAAGCGTTTATATATATATATATATATATATATATATATATATATATATATATATATATATATATATATATATATATATATATATATATATATATATATATATATATATATATATATATATATATATATATATATATATATATGTTATGAATTTACTACAGTATCAAGAATAAACTTTAAGCCAAGTGTCCACTAAAGAGTTTTTTCGGTAGAGCGTAGAGTGTAGAGTGTAGAGTCTCTACAAACAGTGTGTACACTATAGAGCGTCTCTACGACTCTACCGCTTTTGCGTAGAGTAGCCGTAGAGAAATTTTAAGTAGAGCTCTACCATGCGCTCTACAGATTGTGTACACTGTAGACCTGTTTTTCTCTAAGGTAGAGCGCTCGGCTACTACTATATTTTATTTTCGATTAATAATATTTTATTTTCAGCCATTTTATTTTTAGTTTTTCGTTCGTGCGTACACAAGTTACAAAAAAAAATCAATTTAAAATGAGTTTTCGCCAAAATAAGCGTATAGTGCCGTTATTTTTTAACTTGAAGAAGAAATCAAGAAAAAAAGAAAGTGTTGGGAGCGCGAGTGGATTGCGAAAAGGAAGCAAAATGTCGGATTTTATCGTGGACCAATGAATAAAATTAAGGTAAACGTTACAAACGCCTCAAAAGAAAAATACACACTCACGAAAATCTATTCCAGCCGGAGAAGTAAAGGTTAGGTATATAGGCAGTGGTGATATTCAGCCGGTACATTCCGGTACGACCGAACCGGTTGTTGAAGTTTTTAAAGATCGCCATACCAGGTTGTTAAAGGCATTGTAGAATATTGAATTATATTATTATCTACAGCGGGTTAAATATGTTTGAGCTCCGACTCGACTACAATTCGGCTTTTCATATAAACACATGAAAAAATTTGAAACGAATGCACGAAATATATAAAAGTATTTTTTATCTGTCATCTCGTGTTATCCGTGTTAAATCCGCCATTACAATTTACGAGTTAACGATCATACAAAACGGTTTGTATAACATCTTTAAAAATAAACTAGTATTTTCAATGCAACTGCTGCTAATTCCGCCGAAGCTGATCGAGGTTTTAGTGCAATGAACATTAGATGATAAAATTCATTTAATGACATTTAACTTAATAAGAAAAAATGTGGAAGGAGTTGACACTATTCCTTACGTTAAATTCTGGTTAAAATAAGGACATCACTTGGCAACTGATACACGTGTAAAAAAACAAGTACTCACTATATCTTACCAAAACCAATGTTATCTTTGAAAATTGTTGGAGAAGTTATCGTTATTTTTTTGAGCGTATCGGTTGTCAAAAAATTAGAATATCACGCCTGGGTATAGGTATAGGTATAAGGTATAGGTGTGTTTTCAATAAATTCAATTGGTGCCCAACCATAATATTTTAAACATTTCAACAATATTGCAAGCGAATGTCCATTGAAATACAAATAGAAATGTCATTAAATACTTAATTGTCAATGCTCACACAAGCGTTCGAAAGAAATTACCAATTCAATTTTAAATTATGTGGATCTACATTTGCTTTCTCTACTGTAGAGCAAAAAACTTTATCAAACATGCTAAATAGAGTGTAGAGCTAATGTAGAGCTCTACAAAACCTAAAACAATAGTGTGTACACTGTAGAGTTTTTTACGCAATAGAACTCTCACGTAGAGTGCGTGTAGAGCTCTACTGTCGAGCTCTATAGGGTGTATACACTACTCTATGCGAGAGTTTTCTCTAGCTCTACGTAAAAAACTCTATAGTGGATTCGCGGCTTAAAAATAAAAAATAAAAAAATAAAAAACATTAACGAAAAACTAATAAATATCCATAAAATTTGACACAAACAATAAACAAAAATTATATAAAATGATCACTGCACCACAACTAGATTTCATCAGCTGTTTCGTTTTGGCTGTATGCAGTATATATTTAATGGACGTCGTATGCCGGATGAATTCTCGTGCTGACGACTCTATAATTGACAACATTTGGATGCATCCTGATATGCAGAACTTCTAATAATTCTCTCTTGTATTTATTATGCTCGTTGTCTAAAATTGTTGGATGGTCAAAGTCAAAATTATGTTTATGCTCGAGAGAATGTGTCAAGAGAGCTGTGCCGGACCCATTGCTTCATCTTAAACGACAATCGTTTTTGTGTGCCTGTATTCTTTGTTCGAGGCTTTGTTTTCCCGTGTGACCGATATAACAGCCGTCGCAATCAAGACAGTTGACCTTGTAAACCACAAAACGTTTTCGAAGAACATCAATCTTAGATTTCATGTTCGAGTATAGAAATTGACTCATCTTCCGGGGTGGCTTCTGCACAATCTTTATCTTAGTGTGGTTACTTTCAATTTGTTGCTTTATGCGAGTCGAAGTTGGGGGACAGTAGGTGATGCTACGATAAATGGTTCGTGTATCCACAGTATCAACTTATTCCCAAGATTGCAAAGATGATTTTAAATACGGAATTGGAATTTGCTAACCGCAACATTGCATACCACAAAAAAGGAATTGCAAAAATAACTTTCTTGTTCGCTGACCATCCTATTCAACATAAAAGATTGCAAGATATGGCCAATTCTTTATCTGACGTTACCCAAATAATAATCGATAGAAGAAACAGAACTCTACATAGAAAACTAGGAGTTTTAACATCTGACTTGAAAAACAAAACTAACCTAACAGTTAATCCTGATTTTCTCGTGAATTTAACGGATATAACCATCGATAAACAAACGATACTTGCACTTTCACTAGGTCATAAATTCGCTATACACGATCCTGACTACTATCAAAAAAAGAATAATCTCATCACCGAACTTGAGTCTATATTGGAGTGTTTTGATCATCCCAAAATAAGGAACAATATAAGAGCATCCATAATCAGAGTATCCCGAACCATGTTGACCATAGAGGAAATGTCTCTGATTCAGACATTGCGATACGCACACACATTGCGACGTGCACAAAACATGCCAACCGGTTCTTTAAAGACCACCAGGATATTATCATCACACATGCAGACAAATTATCATCACACATGCATTATATCGTGGTGATCCTTTCAGCAATTTAGAGAATATCCAAAATTCCATTACAAACGAATTAACCAAAAAGAATTGGATAACAAGTGAACAAAAAAGAACACTATCGCAACCACCCTGTAACTTACCGAGGTTTACCGAAGATCCGTAAACCTGCAGTACCATTGAGACCTGTTGTGTCAACAATTGGGTCACCCTCATATCATATATCGTCATTCTGTGCTGACATTCTTAATAACATACGTAATGAGTACAACTACAATGTCAAGAACACTACTGATTTTCTTGACAGAGTAAAATTAGTAAAGATATCAGCCGACTTAAATATGTTCCCATTGGACGTAAAATCATTGTATACATCTGTATCCTATCAAACTGCCATCAACATCTTGAAAGACAAATGGGAAAGTATCTCGAGTCATACATCCCTTAACTCGACCACCTTTTTTAAATAGATTCGTTTCTGCATCGATACAGCTGGACTTGTACAGTATAATAGCAACATTTATAAACAAAATAAAGGCCTTGCGATTGGTAGTCTACTGTCTGCTGTCATTGCCGATATAGTATTGGACCATATCATTCACTCAATTTTGGATGAGCTTACATTTGACATTATCCTATTTACAAAGTATGTCGATGACATCTTCATACTTGCAGATAAAGATGACGTTGAGCATATCTTCCAAACATTTAATTGTGCTCACACAGATTTTGAGTTCACAGTTGAATACGAAGAAAATGGCAGTATTCCAAATTTAGATGTTCGCCTCATCAGACAGGACAACACTATCGTAAACAAATGGTACAGGAAACCAACTAACAAAGGACGTTTAATTGATTTTTGGTCTTCACATCCACTCCATATGAATACTCCACTTCATATAGATACTATCGTTCGCTCGGAAAGTGATTCAATATAGTGATGTACGTTTCATCGATGAGTCCAAGAATATTATTACAGAAACACTCAAGCAAACCACTATCCTGATAAAATTATCACAAAAGCCATCAATTAGAGTTTATCGCATAGAATACGCGCGCATGCAGAACAAGTTGATACTATGGATACACGAACCATTTATTGTAGCATCACCTACTGTCCCCCAACTTCGACTCGCATAAAGCAACAAATTGAAAGTAACCACACTTACATAAAGATTGTGCACCCCGGAAGATGAGTCAATTTCTATACTCGAACATGAAATCTAAGATTGATGTTCTTCGAAAACGTTTTGTGGTTTACAAGGTCAACTGTCTTGATTGCGACGGCTGTTATATCGGTCACACGGGAAAACAAAGCCTCGAACAAAGAATACAGGCACACAAAAACGATTGTCGTTTAAGACGAAGCAATGGGTCCGGTCCGGCACAGCTCTCTCGACACATTCTCTCGAGCATAAACATAATTTTGACTTTGACCATCCAACAATTTTAGACAACGAGCATAATAAATACAAGAGAGAATTATTAGGAGTTCTGCATATCAGAATGCATCCAAATGTTGTCAATTATAGAGTCGACAGCACGAGAATCCATCCGGCATACGACATCCATTAAATATATACTGCATACAGCCAAAACGAAACAGCTGATGAAATCTAGTTGTGGTGCAGTGATCATTTTATATAATTTTTGTTTATTGTTTGTGTCAAATTTTATGATTTAGTTTTTCGTTAATGTTTTTAATTTTTTTATTTTTTATTTTAAAGTTTATTCTTGATACTGTAGTAAATTCATAACATATAAATATATATACGCTTTTAGTTAAGTTCCCATTATTGTATTTCTTTTTAGATCATTGTTGTGTCGCACTTGAAAATGGAATTAAAGTTTCCGAAACGTCATGCAGAACTCATAATTAAAATGTAGTTTTATTAATGCATCAACCGGAATACATTGGCCAGAAAAGAAAATATTATTAAAAGTATAAGCAAAAGTTTTCTGACGTTATTGGTAAAAACTACTCCCTAAAGATGTTGGCATCCGTTTTTTGAATGACTTAAACGAAAACAAATAAATTCAACTGGTTATGGATTTAAGTCAAAATACTTTGAAAGTAACGGCTAGTGGCTTAAATCAAATCTCCTCAATTCTAATTTCAATTTTAGCCTTACTTACTGATTTACCCATCAACATATCATCACCACATTACTATTTTTGTAAGAAATTCAATTTTGCCTTGTCAATAAATTGTGACCCCAAATAAGGGCTTTGGGAAATGCTCCGTCTATCAAACTTACTCTAAATTTTTAATCGAATATAAATTAATTAGTAAATTATGATTTGTGTACAAATTAAAAATTAATTATTTAAATCTAATTAATAATTTCCTGCTCGGTTCTATAGAAACTCCTATACACAGCACGTCATATCTTCGCAAAAATCTTTTTCCATACCAGGAATTTTTTTATTTTTTTTTATAAAGCCATGAATATGTAATAATTTTTCTTGGTATTTATATAGATAACGATAAATAGTTCGTGAATAATTCATAGAACAACTAAAACAAGTTGAATATAAATTTTAATAGAAAATCATTTTCATTTTTTTTGTTACATAAGGTATTATATTCCCATCACAAAACGTCAATATTATTATTATTCAGATGAATCCTGGTTTTGCTCGTTCCCGATTTTATTTTTTACGAGCTAATAACTTTCCATTCATCGATTATTCATTGAAAAAGTAGATTTGCCTACATCTTGCCATAAACCCCGAAATTAAACAAAAAAATTTTTTTACGATTTTTCATTTCAAAATAAAATTTTCGCTCCGTATAATCTGAACATCACAACTCGTATTCGTGTAAGCAGAATATACATATACACACACACACATATAAACACACATCTACACTGCCATAAATAAATAAAACACAGCAATGGGAATTAAAAATTTCAATTCCAATAATATAATTTAGAGGCACAAAAGTTACATATACCATCTTCAAAAGAAAATGGGGAAAAATGATGAGTGAAAATGAGAAAAATGTCATAACATTTTTTTTTCGTATACATTAAATAAACATAACATGAAAGACTATGACATTGTATTTCCTTTTGTAGCGTAAAAATGTGGAAATATCTTAAGACTTTTAGTGACAGGTGTTCTGAGACAAGGGAAAGATGAATAACTATTGTAGTCGTTCTCGTGAGTCGGTCGACTAGAAAGATAAATTTGATTTTTGTTTTATCTATATTCGTGCACTCGCTTTCTAAAAAAAGAATAACATTTTGAATAATTAGAAAAAGGAAATTCAACTCAGTCTGTCTGTTGGTTGTGAGATTTTTTTTTTAACTAGATATGCAATTTAAACACTTTGTGCATTGTACACAAAAAGAAACGTGCATTGAACTCAACATCTCTTTAGAAAAAATACTGCATTAGAACCATAACGTAACCTTTGCCTGGATTTTTTTTTGTTCTTTAAAAGTGCTATTAAGTTTGGAAACACATTTTTCTAAAAACTTAATAAATTTTCCCATTATTCACCATAAGTTGGAAAACTTTTCTTGACATCGTAAAAATAGTCAATATAAGTGTTTAAAACTTTGAGGTTGAATTCAGGATAAGCTTTAAACAAGAAATACAATCAAGTAGTTAGATGGAATTAAAATGATAATTCCACCGAAGTGCTGACTTATAAAATGTTGCTTGTTGATATCTCATAATAACTAAAAATTAGAGATTAACTCAGGGTGATTATAGTTTTTCTTGAAATGGCCATATTCGAATCGAAAACCACTAAAGTACATAGCAGCCCAAAACAAAAGCTTAGATAAATATTGCAAGCTCTTTCTCCAAATTGTTATTGGACTTGCTCTTTTACAATGCACAAGCCTATTTGTGATTTACATAGTATTTTCTGCCATGATTATGAAGAAATGCGTGAACAAACGCTTGAAACTGAGATTAAACTTCAATAGATTAGCTTTTACGTTTTTCGGGAAAACTTTTAGGGATTTGATGCATATCATAGATATACTTCAACCCCTAGTCATTCAAAAATAGAAGGAATAAATAGTTTTCCGAAGAGATATATTTGTTGGCAGCTAAATTTTGAATTGTTACCTGTCAGAAATTGCAAGATTAAGAACATTTAAGTTCATAGTTAAAAGCAGTCATGACAAGATCAGCATATATAATTTGACTAAATAGTAAAGAAATTGCTAAAAATTTTCGTGTTTTTAGTTGGGTACAATTTTTTAATGTTGACAGTCTTTTAAGGCCGCTATAAATTCTACCACAAACAAAACTTAATCATCACATGTATACGTAATCATCACATGTAAGAGTCGAGCTGTCAACTTCTACACTGCCCTTATGGATTAGAACAGCTTGTGTTTCCGAGAAATTAACTATGAGGTTATTACTATTAGTCCAGTCATGTATTGACGCAAGGTCCTCATTCTTATAAAGGCATCATTGTTGTGATTTCTCCAAAAGGGCCACTAATATATATATGAAGATCATCAGTATACAGATGGTAATGGCAATGCTTTATTCTTGAAGAAATGTCGTTAATAAATAATTGAAAAAGCAATGGTCCCAGAACCGAACCTGGCGGAACACCACACGTAGTTTTAATGCTTGCTGATATTTAACCATTGTATACTACATACTGTGTACGATCGTTTAGATAATTTTTAATGATTTTAATTGCATTCGTGGGAAAATCAAAAATTTCTTTTAGTTTATATAATAAAATATTATCTGAAACCATGTCAAAACTTTTGGCGGTCCATTGTGATACCAAAGGATCCTACTCCCCTTTTACCTTCATTGGAACTATTCAGAGCTACTTATGTAGCGTAATATATCTCGCACATTGCAGTTCTCGAGATCCATAAGGCCGTCGAAACAATACTTGCCCAGATGTGTGTACCTCCTGTAAGCTAGCGCCGAGCATGAGTAGAGGAAGTGGCTCACAGTCTCTCCCTCCTACTCATTCATACAGCTCTTACAGAAGTCATTTGCCATTAACACACTCCTCCTTGCATGCTCTCCAATGAGGCAGTGTCCTGTGAGCACCCCAATGACTATACATTAGTCAGGTCTACGTAGGGGTAGTAGTGTTTTGGAGCGCTTCAAGTCCGGTTTTGGCCAGAATTGCCGCGCAACTTTGCATGTTATGGTGATATTCCACCTCTTCTCTGCCGAGGCTATCGCTTTCTTTTTAAGCGCCATAAAAATCGCTGTTTTAGGCCTCCCCAGATTTGGCCTTTCCGGTTTCAATTGGAGAGTTGTACCTTTCCTTGCTAGTTTGGTAGCCCTACAGTTCCCCAGAAGGTCTAAATAATCGGGAACCCAGACTATCTGGATATTGAGATGCTCACTCATCTCGTTAAGAGATGAGCGGCATTTCAATGCCACCGTGGACGTCAGAGAAACTGATTCCAGCGACTTGATTGCCGCCTGACTGTCCATATATATTGTTATATCCCTTGTGTATATGACATTTTGCATCAACCAAGTCATCACTCCCTCAATTGCTGCCACCTATGTCTGGTACACACAGCAGTAATCAAGAAGATGAACGGATATATTCACATTTAATTTGTCACAATAGACTCCAGCTCTGTCTTTGCCGTCTAGTTTGGAGCCGTCCGTGTAGAATTGTATACTTCCAGTTTCCGCTGTTGACTTGTTCCCCCAGGATTCCCTTGGGCAGATAAGGGTCCGGAAGCCTTTTTCAAAGCATACATATATATTTTGTAGTCACTATTCGCCAAGTCCTCCTTAAGCGAACTGCCAATCGTCGAGTGGCCCGTCTGTAGACATTTTCACTCAAATACCGCAAAGACTCGTGCAGCTGTAGTTGCCGCTCTCTGCTTACCAAAGCTGTCAACAGGAAGATGAGCATAGCCTTCAGAAGGGGTTGTCCTCAGTGACCCGCTTATAAGCAAGCAGGCCGTTCTTTGTACCTTCTCTATCATATTTTTATAAGTTTTCTTGTCTAGTGCTGGCCACCACACACTCACCCTATACACTAGAATCGGTCTGATTACAGCGGTGAAGAGCTAGTGTACCACCTCTGGTTTTATAACCCATCTCCTACCGACGACGTTCCTACATGAGAACAGAGCCACGGTAGACTTCTTTACTCTCTCTAAAATATTGGGCTTCTAATTTAGCCTACTGTCCAAAATTATGCCCAGAAATCTTGTCTTATCAATAAAAGCCAGTGCCGTGCCTTTTAAGGTAGGAGAGGCGACTACCGGAATTTTATATTTCTTGGTGAAGAGTACAAGCTCTGTTTTGGATTGGTTTATACCCAGCCTACATTTGCTAGCCTACTTTGTAATGATTAAGAGCGCGTGTTGCATGACTTCGCTAATCGTGCTTAGGTACCTACCCGAGATCACGATCGCTACATCATCTGCATACGCTATCACCCCTATTCCCTCCCTCTCCAGTTCCAAAAGTAGACCTTTGATTACTATGTTCCAGAGAAGAGGTGATAGGACATCACCCTGGGGAGTTCCTCTAACTACTCGCCTCCTAATGGCGGATTCCCCTATTTCGGCGTTAACAATCCTGCATTCTAGCATCTGATTTATCAACCTGCTTAAGGGGTAGTCCACATCTAAGAAAAACAGTCCTTCCTAAACTGCCTCCGACCTGACATTGTTAAAGGCGCCCTCTATATCGAGGAAGGCTACCGTATAGTACCCTTCCGAGTGGATTGATTTCTCAATTGTTCGCACCAGGGATTGCAGAGCCGTGTCCATAGAGAGAGATATTCCAGTACGCATGCTGAGAAGTTGCCCAATTACTGGGATTTATTTTTGCACGTATGTACACATGAATCAGTCTTTCCAATGGTTTCAACAGAAAGGATGATAGAGTTATACGTCTTAGGTTCTTTGGGTAGGCTTGTGAATTCTTCCCCGTTTTCGTGATAAAAATCACCTTAACCTCCGTCCATTTCCTAGGAATATAATTTAGCTTTAAACATCTCTTGAAGATCACCTCCAGCCATGGGAGAATGCTCGACGAGTATTTTTGCAATTCCACTGAAAAGGTATCGTCTGGGCCTGCCGATTTATAGGGTCTAAAGCTGTTTAGTGTCCATAGAATCCGGTTTTTGTACACGCGATTTCCTCCGGGCACCCCGACGATAATTTATACCTATTCCTAGCAAGCTCCGTCGACACATCCAAACTACCTGGGAAATGGGTTTCCAACAGAAGCGCCAATGATTCCCCACTAGACGTTGTCCATAGCCCAACTGATTTAAATAAGTAACTAGGGCTCATTGGGGTCGTAGATAAGATTTTCCTGAAGCACGAGGTCTCCGAAACACCCTCCATTTTATCACAAAAAAGTCTCCAAGACCTCCTCTGCACCTTCCTTAATTCCTTTTTATACTTTTTAAGGTGCTCCTTATAGGAGTGATGTAACTGTGCTAGGCTTAGCTCTAAAGCCAGAATGAAATGAATCTACCATATTGTACGTTTCAACAAAAAAGTTGATCTCATCGTCCATAGTACTGTCCATTAATTTAGTTAAACTGGTAATAAACTTATTGGACGAAAATCATTAAGTGTCTTCGGATACAAAATTTCAGGTAATGGAACTACTTGCGAGTTTTTATACGGGAATTTCGCGGTCAGACCACCATTTATACGCAATGTGGAATATATTTCACTTAAATAAAAGTCCTTTTTAATTCTATATTTATGAAAGATGTCACTCGCTAAATATTTCAGAGGGAACTTTATGATGATGGGCGGTGCGGATCCAGTTCTACCTTTTGTTAAAATGCGGAAAGCTTGGTAAATGTTATTTCCAAATTGGTAATTGCTCGATCGACCAATTTTTCGAACTATTTCCTTGATATTCTCATTAACAATAACAGGAATATCAGTAACTATTAAATCACACGATCTTTGCTCCATTTCCATGTTTTCTATCCGGGTGTCCAATACAGTGATATGCACCTCTATTTCATAAACTTTCTCCAGAATACAATTAGTATCCTTCTTAAAATCCTGTAATCGATTTTAAAGGCACAAAACTAGGTCCTTTTTAATGCGATTCGCAAACTCGTAGAACTTCTTATCAAAATGTTCATTATTTTTGGGCAGGTTATGCTGTTTTATCAGTGATCTTAGTACACAGATTTTGATGACGTGATAAATTACTAATTTAATAAAGTTTGAAGATATTTTTGAGCTTTAACACTGAATTAATTTTAGTTAATTTAATTTTAGTTTCAATTTTATTTTAGTGAAAAGGTTTTATTTCATTTATTTTAATTAAGATACTTTTAAATGCACATCTGTACAGTTATTACCATTTTTCTTTTATGAATAAAGCGTCTGCATTCTACAACGAACAATGACCGGTTGGCAATCGAAATTAGTTCTTGAATCTTTTTATCAATCTTGTTAATTATATGGCACGCATTTAAGCCAGAAGTATTTAAGTAATTTAATATTTTAACTTACTAAGAGTCTCCTACTTTTTGCCGAAGTGGGCGATGGCACTAGGATGGTCGTAGATCTCCTATTGGTCAAAATCATGGGAGCAAATCGTCATGTCATTGCTCCTCGTGAACTGTGTAGTGGTTTAGTATAGCATATGGCTTTTAGTGTTTCCTACATATTTCCTGACTGATGGTTTTTGATAATGTCCTTTATCATTAAAACAGTCGCTTGTGGCAAAGCGCCAAGAACAGTAAATCAGTGATAACACTAGAAAACTGGATTTTTTTCCAGTTTACACAGATGCCATATAGCTTTAGATTAGAATGCCATATATATGCCACAGATGCCATATAGCTTTTCGGAATTTGGCCCAGACATCGCTTCAAATCCTTAACGAAGTGTTAAAAGTTCTGGATTCGTCTTTTCATATACAGTAAAACCTGCTGAGTTGGACACCTCTTTAACTGGAACACCTGACTAAATTGGCCGCTTTTGCGTTGTACCCACAAAAATATATTACAAAAATACCTTTTTAACTTGGACATCTGTCTAACTTGTAAGTTGGACGCTATTCTTTTGCACTAGTGTACAATTTTCATTAAAAAAATACCTACATAAGTTGGACAAAAAATAAAACGTATTATGTTTCAGCTCAACGGGCGAAAAATTAAAACCCCTGGTTTCAAAAAAACCCGAGAGTGTTTAAAAAATAACATAAAGGTGGACAATTTACCAGTTGACTACTACCACAACCAGAAAGCATGGATGACGACAAAAATATTTCAGGAATGGCTTGTGGGAATTAATAAAAATATGAAAATTGTAAACAGAAAGATTATTTTGTTGGTCGATAATGCCTCAAGCCATCAGAGTATGCAACTTTCACAAATTCAGATACAATTTTTACCACCGAATTTAACGTGTGCCGTTCAACCCCTTGACCAGGAAATAATCTGCAATATGTTGTGGTCAACCTAGACAAATGTAAAACCGCAAAAGAATTTTCCAAATTAGTCAATGGCCTTGATGCCATTAGATGGTTTAGCAAAACTTGGAATGGCATATCAACGCTAACAATTGTTAAGTGATTTAGATGATGTGGTTTAACAAATGTTTCAACAGGCGCACTAGATATCGAGAGTGAAACTAACCAGGCTGTTATCGATTTAGAAAGCTGCTACGATACACTACCGGCTCAAATTAAAGAAAATATCGCAACCCCAACTCATATTTTAGATTGGGATGCCAACATCACCCATCATGAAGAGGTCGAAGAAAGCCTGGAAGACATTATCGTAGCATCTAGTTTAAATAATGACGCAGCGGTAGCGGTTGACTGTTTGTCTAGTGACGATTAGGCACAATTTGAAGAAAAAGATCGGGTCCTTACATTTAAAGAAGCTATTGGTTGTGCGGAACAATTAAATAAATTTTCTTCGACACATAATATAGATGTGGTAAACGATTTACTTGACATCGTCACCAAAATAGAAGCCAAAGGAGCCTAGTTGGCCACTAAACAAAAAAAGCAAACTATTTACTATGTGTGATTATTTTATGCAAACATAATCGCAAACGTTTGCGTAAGTTTACAATGTGCAATCCAATTGAATTATGCTACGTACCTATATTCAATCTTGAATTAGTTCCTCTGAATATTGCGATTTTTCCGAAAAACCTTTTTAACCTTTAAAAGTTGACCAATTTTTACGGAACCACGAGTGTCCAACATAGACAGGTTGTACTGTATCGACGATATCCATATCGAATTTACTAGCATTTGAATCAGTATTCCAACGTCGCTTTTCTTATGAATTCTTAAGCAATTTTCAAGGATTTACAATGTCAAAATAAAGAATTGAAGCTATTTTTAATTTTCTCGAACTAACATCAATTATACCACCTTTTAAACCGCAATTCGTATAGTCTCTGAAATTTGACCATTTATCCTAACAACATGCGATGGGAAATTTCCTAAAGTCTTTATGGTCTATCATCTAATCAGACGTACAACACAGCAACTTTTATATACAAAATATTCTGGCAAAGAATGAAGTAACTCGGCGAAGTTTTGGATCCAATGTCAAAAGTTCAAAATTCAATACCACACAAAATCAGAACTTGATATATTTGAGCAACTTAGTGACACTTCTGAAATCAGTTATCAATACCTTCTAACGATAACCATGAATATCATACAGTAATATATCTGTTGAGGATATGTCTACATTTATTTATCTAGAGATTTGGCATTCCGCTCAATGTAACGGACGTTTAAACAGACAACTCGAAGGCCCTTGTTGTAACACGTGACATTAGAGTTCTGATCTTTTAACCGTCTTATTGGGAATTTGAACCTTAAACAAATAAGACCCCAACAGATTTCCAACAAAGTGTGGGTTTGGTCAAAACATCAAAGTTTCCGGTGATTTCATCTGGGTCATATTCTATACACCTAACTTTATCTCGAATGCCACCAACTTTCTCTTATTCTCATTCGTCAAGGTCTAACTTTCACACACTTACTAAGATTTGATTAACACACTGTAAATACTTTTGTTTTTTGACATATGCAAGATACTTTTAGTATATATTTACTATCATTCCTACTTTATGCAAGCTACACTCCAATAACTCATCTAAACCAACTATCATCAATTGATTGATTGGTTTATTGATTGATGAGACTGTGAGACCAAGCGCTTGTCAAGTATTCTGGTTAAGGCCAGTCCTATTCCCTCAGCCTTGTAACATACCCACACCCGAGAAAGAGTCTCTAATAGCCGGGCATATTTTAAAACGAAAGAGAAAAAAAAATTAACACATAACTTAACCCCGAATATCCTTTAGATGAAAGGTACCCAAAGATTTCCCATCTAAACCTTTTAAAAGAAAAGCAGCATTTCCCACTTTCGAACCTATAATAGCTGGTACAAATTTTGCAACTAGTTTACGGGAAAATTTATCAGCTGCATTGCTTTGCACAAAGGATCCTTCAAAAACTAATTGTCCTGGTACAAATATCCTAGTTTTACTACGGAGATTATAACGTCTCGCGGTTTTATCGTAAGCGACTTTTAGATAATGGATAATCTTATTACGAACTATGTTCAAGCGGGCTGGTTTACTTATAAAGCTAACTTTATTAGCGTCATTAATAATTTTCGTTTCTTATAATCTGAACAATTCAGACACATATGTTATCCGAACACTTAATATTGAAGAGAATACCACGTGGAATCGTGTATCACATTACGTAGAGCCGCCGCAATTTCCTGCAGGTGCTTGTCCCACTCATTGTGTTCACGGTCACCAATATACGAAAGAAATTGATGCAAGCAATGTCATATTAATCCGCTCAGAGGCATTACTCTGCGGGGAGTAAACCGGGGTGCGAATATCAGCAATATTATATTTGTTTGATAATTCATCAAATAATTTTGAGGTAAATGGTTTTCCATTGTCATATATTAGAACAGCTGGAGCTGAAAAGAGTAGGAATACTTTCTAAAAACGTACAAAGTAAAGTAGCAGACGCTTTCCGAAGTGGCTTCAGCAGTACGAATTTCGAGAAGTAGTCCAATACTATCACAATATATAAGTTTCCACGTTTCGATCGCGGATATGGACCTAAAAAGTCTACACATAATTTTTGGAATAATCGAGTAGAATCAACTTGACTTTCCATAACAGGTTAAGTGGAGAAGTTTACTCTTATTTACCAAAGGTTTGGATGAGGTACTAGTAGTAGAGTCCACGGTGTTAGAAGTAATTTTATCGCAAAAAGCGCGAGATAAAGCATCGGGAACTACGTTAACTGATCCCTTTTTATATCAAACCTGAAAATTAAAAGGTTGCAACATTAAACTCCATCTAGCGAGTCATCCAGAAAGATCCTTTAGAGACATGAGCCAACGCAAGCTAGCGTGGTCTGTATATATTGTGAAGGGGTACCCTTCTATATAAGGTCGAAATTTCTTTATGCTCAGTACCGCAGCGTAACATTTGGGTTCTGTTACAGAATAATTCTTCTGAGTAACATTGAGCTTCTGGGAGATGTACTCTATAAGATGTTCTCCGCCTTCTGTGTCAATTTGGAAGAAAACACTTCCTACACCCACTGTACTGGCGTCACATTGTATAAAAAAGGGTTTATTGTTATCAGGATTTGCTAAAATTGGCGCAGCTGACATAGTCTTTTTTAATGAAGTAAATGAACATTCAGCAGCGGAAGACCATCGAGACTTGACTGATTTTCCAAGAAGGTTCGTAAGAGGAGCAACTAATGACGCAAAATTACTAATAAATTGGCGGTACCATCCACACATACCCAGAAAGCATCTGACAAGTTTTGGTGTTTTTGGTGTGGGACTCTAACATAGGTTTACTCTTTTTTGGGTTTGTGCGGAGACAACCATCCCCTAGATAGTTAACTTCCTTTAAAATAAATTGAGCTGCCCCCCTCAACAACCTAGAAAGTTCTTTAAGCAAACTAAAATATTCATTCAGAGTGGCAGAAGTAATAAAGAGGTCGTCAAGATAAACAAAAATTTGTTCATGTAATTGATAATGTAATTGATAAGTGATCACCCGATGCATAGAGCAACATAGTGTTTGTGGGGCATTACATAAACCAAATGGCATGACCCGGAATTGATACAAAGGCCAACTAGTTACCGTAAATGCCATCTTATCTCTGGATTGTGGATCGAGCGCAATTTGCTAAAAGGCATCCTTTAAATCAATAGTAGATATATATCGTGTGTGGTCGAATCGACCTAGCAATCCAGAAATAAGTGGCAAGGGATACGCATACTTTACGGTTACTTTGTTCAATTCTCGAGCATTCAGTTACAAACGAACCCCACCATTCGCCTTACGCACCAGAGTGACCGGGGAGCACCAAGAACTTTGACTCTCTTCATTAACCCCCAAAGCTAACATTCTGTCTAATTCAGCGTACATTAATTTTTGTATCGCGGGAGATACAGCATGAAACCTCTGTTTTATTGGTGATGCGGCACCAACATCAATAGTGTAAGTTAGCAGTGAAGTCTTACCCAACCTTAATTGAGTACTAGAAGGTAGGATTTGGATAATATCATTCAGTTTCTTTCGCTCATCACCAGATATTTCATGCAATTTTGGATCTGAATGATCATTCAAAAATTCATTAGAAAAGCTTAAGGAGCATAATTTTGGAGTAATTCCAGATCGATTTCAGAAATCAATCCCAAGGTAAAGTGGTTGCTCTAGGGAGGGCACGATGAAAAATTTCATATTGTGGGATGTTCCGTTAAACTTTACTAATGCGTAATGTGGGAAGGAAATTTATGAAATTTTATATTCGAATTAGATAGAAAATATTCAGACCATTGACCTAAAACGCTGACACTAGTCCCACTATCGAGGAATCATTTATATTGTTTATTATTAATGTTAACGATTGCATAAGGTCTTATATCACCAGGATCTCCTTATTCTATAAATATCATAATTTCGTTTCAGTTTAAGGACCCTTTTCTGCGTAGTTTTCTTTTGGGTCGATAAGTAATTATTTTGATATGAATGATTATTTACACAAGGACTAGTGCCACTGTAACGGATCAAGATGCAATTAAAAACGACACCAGTCGAAACCGCACCCTGATGGCGTTAACAAGCTATTGCCTCATTAGTATACTGATTATTAAAACTAATTGTTACCAGCTTTGCAAACCGAACAATAAACAAAGTGAGTTATGATTGCAGAAAATTTCATTGAATTGTACTTATAATTTGTTTTGTGGACTGTTTGACCTAAAATTTACTACCTTCTCAATAGATTTATCACTGATGACTCATTTCCATAATTGAAATGCAAATAATTACGATAGTAATTTCAATCATTCCAACATCACTATAGGAACATTTAAATAATAGTTTTTAACTATAAGTGAGTTATTTTACAATATTTTAGAAACTTATACCTTCTTATGCACAAAAATTGCCTAACCAACCTTTTTTCTAATCATATCCTTTAATCTCTCAAGTTAATTTAATTAAAATAGTTGTTAGTGTAGCATGAAAGATTACTGCCATAAAAATAATTATTCATTTATCTATTTTTAACATATCCAAAAAAGGTTAATCTAATCTACTTATCATATGTATATATGGATATAGATATAGATATATAAAGATAGAACATAACTTAAAAACTAACATACGAGAGTTTCATACATACGTCTCCACAAATCTATCCCACCATAAACTATTTTCATCTTTCATACATCATTAGAAAAATATTTCGTATACAAAATCAAAGGAAAGATCTCTCGTCTTTAGATAATTCATCAAAGCAAAATCGTAGTTCCAAATCATTCAACCATGTTATTTGATATACAGAATAATTTTACTGATAACATAAAAAAAACAGAAAATAAATCGAAAAAATCTTATACTTTCTGTTGGTTGGAAAAATTCAATTAGTTTATGTTCGAGTAACACACTAAACAAAAAAAAAACGAAAAAGGTTTCCACTCATCCCTTATCTACTCAGTTTTGGTATCCACATTTCAATATTATTATGAAAGACATTTTTTTTTCCGAGGTTAACTATAAAAATTTAATTCAATCAATCATTTCAAAAATGTTTCCCAGATTACGACATACACACACACCCAGATACACATAGTTACAGCGTAGCAGAAGGAAAATACAGGTTAGCCAACAAAATACACAAAAGGGAAAATCAAAATATGATAAATTTTTATTTCATTTTTCAATTTCGCTCGATTGTTCATAAGGAATTTATATACTTCCGCCCCATTAAATGTGGAATAAATTTAGGAACTTTACTAAATATTACAACAAAATAAAAATAACAAAACTAGGGGGAGCCAAACAACGCACATTTGGTGTTTAATGAAAAATGAATATTTTACTCAATAATTTTAATGAAATGAAAATACAGGGTGGCATTTTATAACTCGTAAAACTAATTAGTTACATTCCATACTTTACTTAATCAACGGAACTATGCATTATGCGAATGGTTATTAAAAATGGAACCCACCTTAAAAGTCTAGATAATACATAATAATAGACCAAAGAGAAACACCAAATGTTGGACTTAGTAAACTAAATAGAATACAATTTTCATTACAGGAGGCTTCCATCCTGGTCCTGTAGGGCAAAAAGCCCAGGTCTGATGGTATGGTGCAGTCCAGTATCTTTTTTAAAGACGTTACTTGAACTGCACTCATGGCGGAGTTGTTGTGCTCTTAAGTCTTTAGGCCTCCACCATTCATGCTTTTTCGGTCTATAAATTCGCTTGGCGGTTCCTTAGCATGGGCCGCCTTATTGTTGTATGCGATTGTAAAATATAATCACGCTTATCTCAAGGTTATACACTATTGCTGAAAAGCAAGACAACACCTCCTCATTAAACCAATTATTTTTGGATTTAGTTTACGTCAAACCTATAAGATGTTTGGCAATGATATATCTTTTAAATACCTCCTGTAGAGCGTTCATAATTTCAGGACGGTGATTGGTGTCCACCATCAAGAATTCCATAGTAGAAATGTAGGATGCGTTTTCCTGAGGTCCCTGACCCGTAAGGCAACTGCCATTGTAGCTTAGCAATGACCAATTGACCATCACTGCAGAAGAATTTGGTAGTCGACCGATATGATCTCATATCTTAGACGACTCAATTCAGCATTCTGACATAAGGCTCCGGATTTCATCAGATTATCCAAATTGTTATAAAATAAGTCTTTATCTTTACTTTGGCTAATATCGGTTGGAGCATGAATACAAAGCACTGACAGGTTGGCCCGTTTCATGCGTAAAGCCAAGTTATACAAACGGTTATCAACTGTTCTGATATACAAAGTAAACTTTTACAAGTAGCTTTATAATGAGAATCTATTTCCATTGTAAAGAAATGTATAATACTGGGACATATTATGGTCTTCACATTTTGACCATCGAGTTTCTTAGGGAGCAACGAGTTCCAAACGATGGTATTTTATGGCTGATTTCCTCAGTGAGTGTGCGTTTTAAGAGCTTATCTTAAATCGCCTATTCGTGAATGTAGGCTAGGTGGGTGCTATAAAACTTTGGAGATATCCAGTTCTTCTTGGTTGAGTTTTTTTTCAACATTATTTTAAGTATGAGCGGGTAGCCAACTCGATGATCCAGCCTTCGTCTAGTCATCTTCTGCGACAAACAAATGAATTTGTGGTGGTATTTTAAAAATATCATGTTCTTCTAAAATTACTTTAAGAAATATTGAAATATTGAAATATTGGAATATTGAAATATTGAAATATTGAAATATTGAAATAATGAAATATTGAAATATCGAAATATTGAAATAATGAAATATTGAAATATTGAAATATTGAAATATTGAAATATTGAAATATTGAAATATTGAAATATTGAAATATTGAAATATTGAAATATTGAAATATTGAAATATTGAAATATTGAAATATTGAAATATTGAAATATTGAAATATTGAAATATTGAAATATTGAAATATTGAAATATTGAAATATTGAAATATTGAAATATTGAAATATTGAAATATTGAAATATTGAAATATTGAAATATTGAAATATTGAAATATTGAAATATTGAAATATTGAAATATTGAAATATTGAAATATTGAAATATTGAAATATTGAAATATTGAAATATTGAAATATTGAAATATTGAAATATTGAAATATTGAAATATTGAAATATTGAAATATTGAAATATTGAAATATTGAAATATTGAAATATTGAAATATTGAAATATTGAAATATTGAAATATTGAAATATTGAAATATTGAAATATTGAAATATTGAAATATTGAAATATTGAAATATTGAAATATTGAAATATTGAAATATTGAAATATTGAAATATTGAAATATTGAAATATTGAAATATTGAAATATTGAAATATTGAAATATTGAAATATTGAAATATTGAAATATTGAAATATTGAAATATTGAAATATTGAAATATTGAAATATTGAAATATTGAAATATTGAAATATTGAAATATTGAAATATTGAAATATTGAAATATTGAAATATTGAAATATTGAAATATTGAAATATTGAAATATTGAAATATTGAAATATTGAAATATTGAAATATTGAAATATTGAAATATTGAAATATTGAAATATTGAAATATTGAAATATTGAAATATTGAAATATTGAAATATTGAAATATTGAAATATTGAAATATTGAAATATTGAAATATTGAAATATTGAAATATTGAAATATTGAAATATTGAAATATTGAAATATTGAAATATTGAAATATTGAAATATTGAAATATTGAAATATTGAAATATTGAAATATTGAAATATTGAAATATTGAAATATTGAAATATTGAAATATTGAAATATTGAAATATTGAAATATTGAAATATTGAAATATTGAAATATTGAAATATTGAAATATTGAAATATTGAAATATTGAAATATTGAAATATTGAAATATTGAAATATTGAAATATTGAAATATTGAAATATTGAAATATTGAAATATTGAAATATTGAAATATTGAAATATTGAAATATTGAAATATTGAAATATTGAAATATTGAAATATTGAAATATTGAAATATTGAAATATTGAAATATTGAAATATTGAAATATTGAAATATTGAAATATTGAAATATTGAAATATTGAAATATTGAAATATTGAAATATTGAAATATTGAAATATTGAAATATTGAAATATTGAAATATTGAAATATTGAAATATTGAAATATTGAAATATTGAAATATTGAAATATTGAAATATTGAAATATTGAAATATTGAAATATTGAAATATTGAAATATTGAAATATTGAAATATTGAAATATTGAAATATTGAAATATTGAAATATTGAAATATTGAAATATTGAAATATTGAAATATTGAAATATTGAAATATTGAAATATTGAAATATTGAAATATTGAAATATTGAAATATTGAAATATTGAAATATTGAAATATTGAAATATTGAAATATTGAAATATTGAAATATTGAAATATTGAAATATTGAAATATTGAAATATTGAAATATTGAAATATTGAAATATTGAAATATTGAAATATTGAAATATTGAAATATTGAAATATTGAAATATTGAAATATTGAAATATTGAAATATTGAAATATTGAAATATTGAAATATTGAAATATTGAAATATTGAAATATTGAAATATTGAAATATTGAAATATTGAAATATTGAAATATTGAAATATTGAAATATTGAAATATTGAAATATTGAAATATTGAAATATTGAAATATTGAAATATTGAAATATTGAAATATTGAAATATTGAAATATTGAAATATTGAAATATTGAAATATTGAAATATTGAAATATTGAAATATTGAAATATTGAAATATTGAAATATTGAAATATTGAAATATTGAAATATTGAAATATTGAAATATTGAAATATTGAAATATTGAAATATTGAAATATTGAAATATTGAAATATTGAAATATTGAAATATTGAAATATTGAAATATTGAAATATTGAAATATTGAAATATTGAAATATTGAAATATTGAAATATTGAAATATTGAAATATTGAAATATTGAAATATTGAAATATTGAAATATTGAAATATTGAAATATTGAAATATTGAAATATTGAAATATTGAAATATTGAAATATTGAAATATTGAAATATTGAAATATTGAAATATTGAAATATTGAAATATTGAAATATTGAAATATTGAAATATTGAAATATTGAAATATTGAAATATTGAAATATTGAAATATTGAAATATTGAAATATTGAAATATTGAAATATTGAAATATTGAAATATTGAAATATTGAAATATTGAAATATTGAAATATTGAAATATTGAAATATTGAAATATTGAAATATTGAAATATTGAAATATTGAAATATTGAAATATTGAAATATTGAAATATTGAAATATTGAAATATTGAAATATTGAAATATTGAAATATTGAAATATTGAAATATTGAAATATTGAAATATTGAAATATTGAAATATTGAAATATTGAAATATTGAAATATTGAAATATTGAAATATTGAAATATTGAAATATTGAAATATTGAAATATTGAAATATTGAAATATTGAAATATTGAAATATTGAAATATTGAAATATTGAAATATTGAAATATTGAAATATTGAAATATTGAAATATTGAAATATTGAAATATTGAAATATTGAAATATTGAAATATTGAAATATTGAAATATTGAAATATTGAAATATTGAAATATTGAAATATTGAAATATTGAAATATTGAAATATTGAAATATCGAAATATTGAAATATTGAAATATTGAAATATTGAAATATTGAAATATTGAAATATTGAAATATTGAAATATTGAAATATTGAAATATTGAAATATTGAAATATTGAAATATTGAAATATTGAAATATTGAAATATTGAAATATTGAAATATTGAAATACTGAAATATTGAAATATTGAAATATTGAAATATTGAATTATTGCAATATTGTAATATACACATATTAATATATTGAAATATTGAAATACTTAACAGGGTTAAAATGTATATACTATTAACAAGTTTATCATACAGTTGTAATGTCACATTTGCTAGAAGCAAGATTTATATTTGCTAGATTCATGTTTTCTTTAGTCACATGTGACTAAAGAATAAATAATGTGTATTTACGTTAAAGATAAATAATGTGTGTTTACGTTAAAATTAAAGGGACTGACCCGGTCTTGCTTCGCTTTTTAAAGAATATCTCTATAATTTCATAAAATTTTAATGGTCAAAAGAAAACAATGAATTCCAGTGCCTTTATTCGACTATGGCACCTCAACAACCTTGGCTTTTGATGACATATAAAAAAGCACCATTTAAGATTTCAAATCGATGAAAATGGTTTTGCCTACCCAAAAATGCACAGTTGTTTCATTGTTAATACCTTGAACCAGGTATTAACAATGAAACAACTCCATTATGAGGGGTTTAAATGAATGTTTTACACATTGATTTAGTTATTTAGTTTGGTGGTGACGATTAGTCGACTATGAACCTCTGTTGGGATGCAACATTAACAGACCGACCATAGGCAATGCCAGAAGAAGATAGCTGCAGCAATTAAACCTCATCATGGGAAGTTAAAGCAGTCCTGTATTCGTCCAGCATTGGTGCCGTTTACCATCACTGGAAACAGTTTATAATATATATTGTGGTGCTAGAAAATTGGAAAGTACAAAATACTAACTGCGTTACAAATCATTATTGAAGATCTGGAAGTTAAAATGTTGTCTTTGTTTTGAGCATCCATTTTGATATCGCCTTAAATTCATATTACTCCCGTAAATCAAAAGTTAATCTCCAATTTTCATTTCAATAAATACAAAAACACAACCCGGAAAAGCAAAAAGGGAAATCAATCTGTCATTTTTATGATTATTATTATTATTATTACTATAGGGAGGTATTGCAACATATGATTTATGATAGATGTTATTGAAATGATTTCCATACAACAGTAGATGTGTGTATAGATAGCATTCTATGTATGGTAATATCATTCCTTTGACGACTTTTTTCTTTTTATTTGTTACAACGTATAATATGTGTGAAGCACATAACACATAGCACAGTGGATTTTTATTTTCTATTTAGATTTTATGATTTATTGTCTCAGAAACGATAAAATATGTTACAAATTTGATAAACGATTGGTGAAATTCACCCAGAAATTTATATATAATAAAGTCAAGTTATAAATAATATCAGAACACAAGAGGGATGTTTATATCGGCCATAAACAATTTAATTTTAAACTGTGATTGCGATTAATTTTAATTGTTTTGGACCGATAAAATTGTTTTATCGATTTAATTTGGATATGTGTGTTATATAAAGCTTTCTCTAGAGGCTACTTTGACGAGTGTTATGGAAATTGTTTAGGTAATAGATAAACTTTTCCAGGCTATAGAATCTTCTGGGTTAAACCTCGAATTAGACAAACATATCCGAGTTAAATCGATAAAAAAATATGCGCCAAAAGACATCGGCTAAGAATTATATGGCTGGAAGTTCCAACATTACCATTAAAAACTTTAAATTACTGACAGTTACATAAGAAACAACATCCACAATTTTTCTAGCCACAAAAAATTTCATACAATTTTTCAATAGATTCCCAACTGTATAAAAATGAATTTTACGTTGACAATCTGATGACAGAGAAAAATACCAAAAAGAGGCTATCGAGAATCAGCCTAAAAATATGATTAATTTAAAACTCGCTGGCTTTTAAATGGAGAAAATAGACGTCAAATTGTTCAAATGCCCTTCATTACCACTAAACTCGTACCACTAAACTCGTAGGAGTAATCACCGATTGGGATATCTGGGGTGCCTGATCGGAATAGAGCAAGAAACGATGCTATCCATTTTCAATTTCAATCGCTATGACTGGTAATTAATATTGGCATATCCCTTTATTCGCGCAAACAGCTAAAACATGGCAGGAACTGCATATTACCAGAAAAATACAAGATTATTATTCCTAGATGAATGATTATAGAACATCCAAAATTTAGCTGCACTGGTCTTCAGTTTTATTAGAATATGCTAATTCTGAAGTCGTCTATTTGAGAATTGAAACCAAAAATGGCATTTTCCATACCAATATAGATTGTGCAGAAAAGCAGATTTACTCCGATTAACATATTTTTACGATTTCTCTAGAGTTAAATCTTGAGACATCTGTGAATTAGTATTAGTACATATTAGCAAAAATTAAGCAAATTGAATAGCGTAGTGACATCTCAAAAAAGTAGAATGAAATAATCAAACAATAAAATGTTCGAGATGGAGTCAGTTGTTTTCCATAAACGACGTATATAAACGACGCACAGGCGTGAGTTGAAATAAGTTTTGTTTTAAACGAGAAAAAGTTAAGACTAATGTCTTAAAATATAGAATAGATTTGAAATAGAAACTGTTGTATATTATGTGTTTATTTGTGAAGTGTTGTGAACTAATTTGTGGCCATAAGATATTAATGGAATTAAATTACAATCCAGTGATACGATTCCGCAATATATGAAAACATAACAATTGGTGACAGCGGTGGGATTGTGAATACTTAAAGTGATTACGGACAAGTTAACAAATAAACAATTGAATGAGGAGTTGGCTCTTCGTGATTTGCCAGCCAATGGTAGGTAGTAAATGTGAATTACAAATAAGACACCGCGAAACCATGATAAATGAAGGCTTAGATTTGGATAGGCACGAATTCAACCATAGCGTATTAGAAAGAACTAAGAAGCTGGTGAGGAAAATGCATTGACAGAAAAAATAGTCGATCTAATGAAAAATGTGAATATGGCATAGTTGATTAAAACCATACAACAAATGCTGACCAATTAAAACATAAAATTGATGCATCTACAGAAATGAGAAGATGGAATACCAAGAAGAACAAAACAAACTACAAGAAACCTTCTTGATGAAAAATTTCGAAAAAAATGTCCCTTACTCTTCATCATAAAGTAAAGAAATTTTGAGGATAGTTAAGAACCGAGATTAAGAAAATTAGAACGGAGGCTCAACAAGTCGAATAAAGATTTTAACGTTTTGAAAATGAGTTACTTGACCTCAAAGTAAATCGAACAATGACGCAAGTAGTCCAACATGTTCAATAAGTCAAATTAAAGCCTCCAAAACTTTATGGAACAATAACGTTTGGTATATATTTAAGCTACAATTTGAAACAGTAGCCCCCAGACATTGTTGTAGTGCAGAAGATCGCACCGCATCATTGATTGTAGCATCAGAGGAACTACAACGTAGCCTCTATAGATCGTTTCAGAAAATGCACGCGGTGATTACAGTATACTCTACTGTAGTCTGACTCTTCTGAGTAGAGTAATGCAAGTGTTAGAGCGTAAATATGGAAGCAGTCATAAACTCTACAGAAGGGAGCTCAAAGGCCGATATCAAAAGTGTGGTGAAACACTAAAAGAGTATGCGGTAGATATTAAGAGATTGGTGCATCTAGCAACTTCCAAAATGACTCTAGAATACTTAGAAAGAATCAAGATTGATGCCTTCATTAACGATGTACGAGATGTCAAGATCAGAAGAGTCTTCAAAGACAACATATGCAAAAACCATCAAGTATGCATTAACCAATGAGCCAGCATTAAACAACCACCACCAACATTAAACTAGTCGCATTAAAACCGATTGTAGACGGCATATTACGAGATGGAAGTAGACTTAACATGCAAGTGTTAAATATGTTTAAAAGTTACCATAGTCATATTACCCGTAAAGGAACTAATTACCGATTCGATTATAGACGATATATAGATAAAATACCTACAAGTATAATTTTGAAACCTCAATTGTAAAATTCTTGTTCGACAAAAAATTAACCGTTGCATTTCATGTACCCGATATCGATCATACAAAATCGTTCAACTATTGGTAGGCTTACCACTTGCACGAGTCAACTTAAAATATGTTTTGAATCAGACAGTACTGGATCATATATACAGGCAGTGATAACGGTATTAAAACCATTAAATTCTATTTGTAAAAAAACAAGGCCACAAAACCTAATAATCTAGTTTTCAATTTTTTATTAGATTAACAAACAAAATGTCACCTGTTGACGTCGATGTTCTAACAGGGGCACATTTAATTACTGGAAATCTGGTTATATTTTCACTCGACCAAGTGTTATCAATTAAACGGTGCAAAACTTTTTTGAATCGTTTTTGCATCGAGCATTTAACGATATTACGCTACCGTCCCAGAAGTAGTAGCATACAAATATAAACTTGAAAATGAATGAAGTGGTACTAATTACGCTATATCCGTCCAGAACAATGACCATAAGGCGATATCGTTAAGACGCATCTTAGTTCCAATGGATTTGTGCAAGTCGTTTCGAAACAATCCTAGAATGGAATATTAAAACGACCAATATCGAAAATGGCAGTGTTACCAGTATATTTTACCTATAAGTGCTCAACATCGGCGGCCTAACTGCACTAGTAGAGATCTACGTCTTCTGAACCTAACAAAGGGCAATTTTAAGCCAGCTTTCTTGAACTTTTTGTAAATTTTGAATTTATTATGTTTTCATTTTGACTGACATTTTCATTCAGTAATTCTAATCGTAGTAGCGTTGTTAGTAAGAGAACTGTAAAACAAAAAACAAAAAACTAGAAGCACAACATAAATAAGAAAATATGAAAACCAACTGTTTAGTGGTAATGGTTTTAACGGTTATTTCACACGCGGAGTGTCCAAAAAAAGTAGTATAACGACAAGGTTACGAATTGTGTTTGACGCGTCATACAAGAAGTCTATAGTTCACTATCGATAAATTATGTTCTTTATGTTGGTCCAAAAGTTCAGAATGACTTGTTTGCTGTACTATTACGTTTTCAAATCCAAAACGTGAATTTTGGCGTAATCATCAAACAAAATCAATTATTGTTTATACATTTCTAACAATTACTTGTGACTTAAATAACAAACACCTAAGAAAATATGGAAGTCGGGCAAATGGAGAAAACGACGAATATTGTCCGAAGTATCGGAAACATAATATACGACTAATTTGGATGACGTTCATTTGGGAACACACCATCACCTTCAGAAATTAATTAGGGATTTCAAACAGTTTATCAAGGACTCAAACATCTAAGTAAGATATGTTGATTCCAAGACAGTCCCATACACAGTCTAGAATCAAATTCAATAAAATCAAATCTTATTGGATGTTGTATTAATCCAAAATTAGCGCTATGTACCGAGCAAAGAAAACCATGCAGTTTTACTTCACCAGCGGTGATTCTAGAATAAAATAGACCCGGAACCCAGGATGGTATTCTCAGGTAAACGAGTAAAGAAATCAAAGTTGAGATACTCATTCTAACATCCTATTGTATTACAGTAAGAACATCGATTAAATTACCTAAACATCAAAGAATGATGTAATTCTGATGTCATTCAAATATTGGATGATCGACGCTCTAAAGCTCAGACGGTGAACTAAAATGTACACCGTCTAAAATAGTCAGTCTTATTAATTATCGATAAACAGAAGCCGGTTTCTATGAATAAAGTAAAAAATTGAGTGGTTTCCAATTAAAATATCCTTTGGCATTACCATTCAAACGCAGATTACATTGTTTTTCTCTTCCAAACCACAGATTCAAAATTTTTCAGTTTTGATAAGGAAATATTTTTTTAGGACGCCTGTTTTTAAATAAGCCTTTAAACATTAAAGCTTCTGTCGAAGAAATTTATTTTATTACCAAAATATCATTTGCGAATGATTGGTAATCTTCCGAACATCATTTAACATCAAAACCACTTGTTATCGTCACACAAATAATAATAATCGCAGATATAAAAACAAATTGTGGCACAAAATTAAGATACAATTTTATCGCTTATCACACTATATATGAAATGTCTATGTCTTGATCTGATGCCAGACCATGATGACCTACTTCGTCTCGTCTTTATATACACTTATATACATATAATACTGAGACTAATTTATATTTTTTACGAGTGAAGAATATCCATTCATCGATAAATAAATGTAATGACTTCTAGTTTCTCTAGAATTCAACAATACTTAGTATATTGGTACATAATCATGTTCTTTGTTGCGCTTCCAACCGAATTGAGTGTCTAAAGCTATTTCTCAGTACAAAAATATAAATATTTGAATTCTATCAAAAACTACTTAACAGTGAATCAATACAAAATACATTATCTTTTCGATTATATAGATTTTAGTTTTTAGTTGAATAACCATAAATTGACGTTATTATCAATAATAGATTTTCTATTCTTTGTAGCCAGGGTTAGGTAAATGATCTGTAACTTGCCATATTTTAATCTACGCAGTGAAGTGTGAACCCATAAATATTGTTCCTAATTTACATTTTGTATCTCTTTTCCGCACCACATCGTATTGTCGTTGCTCTAACAATTGTATGTACAAGGAGGTCACATTTCATTTTAAAATAACGATAGCAATACCTACAGTTATTTCGCCAAGTAATAATTGAAATATTATATTATTTAGGTGGTAATTATAAGACAATTTTTCTGGCAACCATAAAAAGGATAAAGGATAAAGTTAGGAGAATTTAGGTTATTATGGTATATGCGTTTTAAGAAAAGTATGCTTGTTTTACTCATTGTTTATGATCATGTACGTTTCAAAATTTAATATATACAACTCTCCAGTGGTTCTTAATGTATTTAGCGTCCAGTTATATGCACAAAATTGATTAAATATTACAAACCAATTGACATAACCGTTTTATGACAAATACATCATATAATCGCCAAAAATCTAATTTATATACACTTTATTTGACAAAAAACGTTAAAATTAATATAAATTAGATATAACAAAAGATGATTAAATGTTTAAAAATCAATTGAATTAACCGTTTTATGTCAAATACGTCCGAAGACTAGTTCTGTATGTGTCAATTTATGGTTTCTTTGTTCTATGTTGTTCGAAATCTCAGCATAATCGATGATAAGAAGCTAGCCCAGTTCAGTCAGTTTTGTCTCATTATGTTATATTGTAAAAGAAAGGTTCAAATTAAAGAAAATCTATATCGATATCTCCTCAATTTATCTAGCAGCCATAAAAAAAGGATTTCGGTTATTATGGAAGGTGATGCCACCATTCTATCTTGCATAGTCACTTAGAGTTATAACTAAAGTCGTGCGCCTATATTACACTGCAAAGGCGAACGTGGGAGCTCTAAATGCTGAAACTGGATCCGCCTAATGCTGAAATGAGAAAATTAATGCTTTATGATCAATGAACAACGTAAATTGTAGACATTCCAGCAAATATTTGAGTTGCTTAATGCTAGAATAAACTACAAGTAATTCTTGATTATAAGCACTAGGTCGATGTTCCATTTCGTTAAGGATAGTAAAGAATCTGAGTGTTTGCCAAACTCGAACCGATACTGCTGCACTACGGCCTGAACACTGTATCTGAAGTGTCAACCATGATTGTAAGGCGTGCGGATAATAAGCGTCACACAATTTCTACTTGTATAAAAAAATCTCGAATAATTTGGATGTGCTCGTAAATTGGAAGGATAGCTAGCCCAATATCAGAGAAATGAAGTTTCCGTATTTGCTTATATACACATTTTGTTGTCAGTGCTAACTACTTTCGAAAATTAATCTGAAGGATTATAGCTGACGGGTTTTGCATGAAGACGCCAATGCGTTGGTCTCCAAGTGATATGTAAAGACATGTTTAATAAACCTGTTACTGAGACCACTATGGGTATAATTTTGGGATTAAGTCCATGATTTGCGGACTTATCTTTGACTTGATTACTCTATGGATTTGATCCGTGTAATTTGTTCTAAAAAAAAGCACCTTTCTTTGGCAATGACACATACGTTACCAAAATTTTCCAATTATATGTTCGTTAAAGGCCGATTTATGGCCCAAACGCGACGATGACAACGCTTACCGAATTTTATTCAACCACGATATTTTTACTTCCGCTTCCTATCGACTGCAAAAATGTGGAAATCCTGGTGAAAAGAAATGCCACTGTATCCCTTGAAACGAATATGTGTTCCAAATAGCGTCCGACTGGATATGGTTTGCACATATTTATTTGCTGAAACAAAATTTGTTGCGTTATCGCTATATAAATTTGCAATATTTCTTCTTTGTGCTACGAAGCGTTTGAAGGTCCTGGAAAACCATTCTCCTGTCAAATAACTAACTAGTTTTTTATGCGATTTTTTGGTTTTTCGATCCTCTGCCCCCGTGTGTGTGGGCGTTTGTGACTTTCCGTGATGGCAGGTTTCTCATTATTTAAGTCGCTCAACCAGTATTAAATCTGAAGTACTTGTGGCAATAGCGATTACGTTGTTTTGTCGCTCATTTGCCTTGAAGAATCCAAAATTGCTTTTCTTATAAAAGTCCAGGGATTGTTGTAAAGACAATAGTTTGGACAACAATGTTATATCATCCGCGAAACCTTTAGATTGCATTTGTTTGCCTCTTCTAATTATAGAACAGTTAAAGCACCTCTGAATATCCTTATGTTGAGTGTCCCTCTATAGCAGCATTCACAATATGTGACTTTTCTTTTTGTTATAACTACTCTGTTGTGAATATACATGCAGTTTTTTCGTGTGTTTAGGTACACACTGTTTTTACCAGCGGTATTGTTTTATGCGTATAAAATTAAGATTCATCGATTCATAAGATAATGAAGCGGAATAGTTGGTAGACAACGAGAACGAAGAACAATTTGATTAACTGGAATATTCCATCGAAGAAGAGTCTGATTTGGAAATAGAAGGGACAGAAATAGAAGTGGGTGATGCTGGCGAATCTGAAAATGAAAATGTCTCTACCGACGAGGATGATGATTTAGTTGTAACAAATGAAAATATTGTGGAAGACAGCGAGACGCGCGAGCATTTTGTTAAAAAAGGCGGCTTAAAATGGAGTAAAAATTCTGGCACTTCATCGTAATCAGAAGCAGAACATATTTCAAGAAATATTTGGCGTTGATGGTTTTTCTCACCATCATATATACGTTTGAGGGTCCCTACACTCGATAATTTATTGGTTCGCAAACCGTCTGCTCAAGAAACGGATATAAATAAACTGTCCATTGTAATGTTTCTGCCGGTATTTTTATAATGGTCTACGAGATCCAAAACTACACGCTCTCCGTGATTTACATCCTATTTCCTACTTTTCCAGTATATATTTGGCTACATAATGGATAATAAGTTTTTGCTTCACTTTGCTTCACTTTGATGCCATACTTAGCCGGTTTTGATGGTATGTACTGAGTAAATCTGGTTCTGCTTCTGAATGGAAACCTCGGCTCGTCGACGGTAATATTTTTCGATGGTTTATAATTTTGACGAAGATCTTCTACTAGTATTTGAAAAATTTCAGTTATGGTGCTGCCTTATCGCTAACAATTTTTTTATAGCTCTAGTATTTTGTTGATCAAAGAAGATAAACCTGGTAATATTTCTAAAGCGTTTCGCTGATATATAGGCTCTGTATAGTGGATAAGCATTCTTTTTTCAAAGGAAATTTAGACGTTCGTGATTTTTTTTAGAGTAAACAAAATACCTAAGAAAGCTAATATTTCCCCTACATCTGATCTAGCCCATTTTTGTTTGCCGGTTCATCGGAATTATTCTCATTAAAATTATTTTATTCCAATTCGGCCTTGCCAATTCAGTAATTTTGTGGACACATAATTGTGGTATTTGTTCGTATGTGCCGGAAAAACAATCTCAAGGAAAAGAAAATAGCTTCATGTGCTATCTCAAGGAAAAGAAAAGAAAACGTGCAACTAGAAAACTTGGCGTGGATTGCCAAAAACCTATCTGTGTAAAGCATTGCCTTACACTAACAAAGTGCAAATTGACATCTAAAACAAATTGTTATGTAAATATTTACAATAGAAATTTTTTGTTCAACCATTTGAAAACCAAAAAAATGTTTATACGGCAAACTCTTAATATTTTTCCGAATTGTCAATATACTTCGTACCAAGAACTAAAACTAGCGACAAATTTATACTTTTCATATAAAACACATTAAAAAAAATTTTTTACAAATGTAAATCACTGCTCATTATCGTACAAAATTTAAAAAAAGTGTTGAAAAAGTGTTTGAAAGGGCTTTTTTTATTTTTTTTTCTGACGCTTTCGGGTGAACCTCAAAAAATTAGTCACTGAGCAGAAAGCTTTTCAAAATAAAATGAAAAATGTAGATTTTATTCAAAAATGAAAATTGAAATATTTACATTTGTAAATCCTGCCCATGTTAAGGTTAAGCCCTCTAGGTTTTCTTTCGATTTTACATGTTTCCATTGTGCGGGGCTGATAATTGAATACATCGGTTAAATTCTATTCGTAACGAAGGTTTTCTATTTACTTGGATGTCCTTGTGACCAAGTTAGCATCACTGTTGATTTTTCAAGCCCTACATCTTACAGATCGGGTTCTTTGGCCTCAGAAATTTGCCTTAGAAGCTTTGCCAATCATAAAGCTCTGGACATTTAAAACCTTGGAAGTGTTAACTTTTGACTGATTGGAGCCAACTTTGTTTTCTTCGATATTAAAGTTACGGTATAGTTTTTGCATTTGTAACTTTTGTAAATTCATATTAATGAATGAGCACCAAATCAAGGTCCTCATGTTTGGTGTTGACTCAGTGTGGGACTTTTATTTTATAAATTTTTTTTTAAATTTCTTCAAGTCATTCCACGGAATTTCTTTAATCCATAATTCCTGAAACATAAGTTACCCAAAAATTATAGTAGAGGAAAATTAGCCTAAAAGATCAAAAATGCTGGCTCTTTCGGATATAACTTATTGTTTAGTTGGAGGTCTCATACCATTTCCTATATTATGTTGATTTAAGTTTCAAATTCGACAGTTTAGGGGTTCTTTTGCAGATGCTGTTGCAGTGACATTGAGATTGTCCATTTGATATTTTCATCGATGCATCAAATATTACCTTAACTTTTTGTTATTGTACTGGATTGCTTAACCGCACTGCATGCTGCGGTAGATAGCAGTATATGTTGTTCTTGCATTAAACGTCGTCTGGATTTATTGGGTCCATATGCCCAAGTTGACTGTATTCTTTTTCAGGTCTAAATCAAAATTATTTCAAAATATTTTAGTCGAAGCCTCCAAGTTTGAATTTGGTTGTGTTTGCGTTATTTCCAAATGAACCGGTCATTTTCATAATTTTTTTCATAAATAGCTGCAACAATTGTCATGTCAAGAAATGTATGCGTTTCATTTTTTGGATCTGCTAGTCTTAGCTCCTTCTCCGGGTTGTTGTTGATACCTTTTAATGGTTCAGTTGGGAGATGTTCAGTCAATTTTGCTAAAATGAACGTTACTACCAATTGCTTGAATTTTGATATTTTATTTTATTTATTTTTTCAAGTTCTTTATTTAGGTATATTCATATATGTTTTTAATACTCTACATCGAAGCCCTCTTTGTTACGGGCCGTACTCGTCGCATGCTAGTGCTGTCTGATCATATACACGTGAGGGTGTATTGTGGGTGACGAGCGTGTCGGGGTGTGGTTTCGGAATGAGTGTAGAGGGATATTATTCACATAATGTAGAGCAGCAGAAGGGTTGAAAGTAGAATGAAGTTTAACAATGCAGGCAGGGGGTCGCGGTGCTAATAGATGCAGTACAGTTTGGCACTTGTTAGATGGTTGAGAGACGAAGGAATACTCAGTTGTATGTACACATTGGATGGTGTGCGTAGTTTTGGGATGGGGCTGTTGAATGGTGGTGGTAGGAATGCGAGGGTTAGGCGTTTTTATGTGTAGGTTTTGGAGGCGCCAATGCGCTCAATTGTGTACATAGGTTTTGTTTACCTTTGACGGCGGGGGTTGGGGGACGGCTTGCGTGATACAGAGGGTTTTGCTCTACATTAATTAATTATAGGGTTTATTGTTTCCCAAAGATAAAGGGTTGGTGTAATTGTGTGCATGGTGATTGGTGCTGTATTTTTGGTTTGTACAGTCTCTCTTGTGCAAAGCCCTCTCTATTGCAGGCCGTTTTCTAGGTTTCGTTGGTGGATGTGAGCAGAACCTGTGTGCACGGTTGAGTGTATTGGTGCTATTGGGATCCATATGGAAGGGTGTTTGAGTTTCTCATTCTTGCTACCGCTGCTTAACGTTAACGGTTTGTTTGTATTGTGAAGATTTTTTCTATTTTCAACCATTCTTCTGTATTGTATTGTGCGAGCGATATTTTTTTGTGCTCTGTTCGAGGCCATATCTAGACACGTTTTGTCTACTTGCAATGCATTCTCATGTGTATGTGATTATACACATGAGAATGCATTGTATGTAATAGCATGGGTATGCGATGGGTGCGGCTTGTAATGGAGAAGGTTTTGTGAGTATGTAATATATGTGTATGTATATGAATATATATGTATATGTTAAATTCGATTATTTTGTTTTTGTGTTTGTGTGATGCCGTTGATGAACGGGACCGGCCGGATTCTCAGGGATTGTGACTTGGATTTCTTAGAGTTAAGTTTAGTTTTCTGGTTGTGAGCTTGCTTGTTTGTGCAATTGCTGCTTGTGGCTTTTCGGGGAACGCTCCATGGGTGGTGTGGCCAATTTTTCACTAATGTTTTTTCCGTGTGGTGCCTCTCGTCATGTTTGTGTGGTCCGGCTCACTTGTAGGAGTGCTAGAGTCAGGTTGGTGCGATAGTCTTCCTAGTTCTCGTTTGGACTGTCAACGTTGAACGAAGTCTCAATTGGCAATTTTGGCCTAAGTGTGGTTTGTGTCGGTAGGGCTCGCGAGATTGGTGATTGGCGAATTTTTGTTTGCTGACAAGGGAGGTTTGTTCCGAAAGGGGCGTTCTGGCGGCACCATTGATGGTGCACGCTACTTCTCTTTTCTTTTGTGGATCCTATTTAACGTATTTTTTAATATGTGTTTAAATGGTAGTTTACGATTTTTTTTTTTTTTTTTTTTTATTTTTATTTTTTTTTTTGCTCTTATCTTCTGTCACTATTATAATATTTGTTTGTTTAAGCAAGTGTTTTTGATTTGAACTATATTTTTTGTTGTAGAATTTTCCTTTTAGTGACAATTTTGTTTATTTTGTTTGGTATGTCGATTTCATTGGTGGTCTACTTTCCTTGATCCCGTTAACAACTATCTAGTTGTTGAAGGTACTGGGGAAGGTGGATCGCTACTGAAGTCGATATGCCGGGTAGAATGGGTGGAGTTGTCGCTGGAGGGAGGATTCAAAGGGGGGTGTTTAACGATGGTATAAATTAATAAATTTGTAATTTTCAGACGAGACTAATTAAATTTGTTACAGTCTGTGGCTTGTAGGAGGTTTGATATTGTATAATGATGTTATAATATTAAAAACTAATTTTTTATAAATTCAGATGAAAAACTAATTTAATTTATTACAACCTAGGGTAACTAGTTCATTGATATATATTGTTTTCAGGGTACCATTGCAGATTACAAATGAATGGTGGCAAACTAGAGTTGCTGATAAGAGATGGCAGAATGCAGAGCAGTACAACAAAAATGTGATTGTCTTACACTAACAGTAGTTTGAATATTGGATACCGAGAAATCGGAAAAATTAAGTCATAACTAACATACTTTTCCTTTCCCTAACCCACAAAAATTTACTAACTATTGGCCGCCAAGGTGTCTGTAACCGGGTCGATCTCAATAATTTAACTAGTATCCTTCCATATCCTTCCAAGTTTATGTAAAAACGGGTGTACTGTGGGCCCGGCGCTTTCCGGGATATCCTGCTTAATGCTTGGCAGTACATTCAAAATCAATCAATCAATCAAATTTCCTTTTGGTCTTCTAATATAGTAAATCATTCAAGACTGCTTGAATTTTCGGTTTCCGAAGTTTCTGTTGTTATTGTACTCTAAGGTCGTAGGCCTAAGTGTAATTATTATCTCTTGTGTTGTTGACTGAGCTTACTTTGTTGCTGTTTATTAGTTAGTTTGTAAGAGTGGTTTTTAATTATTGTATAGCTTGTCTATCTACTAATCTAAAGCTTTCTCAGATCGCATGGCAAGTTTTAAAAGATTTTCAACTAAAATAATAAAGATGGCTATCATAAATAATCAACAATGTTATATAATCAAAATAACGCTCGTCGAATGATGATGGGACAAATGTTTGTTCTGTTTGCAGATTTTTTCATATTACTTTGGAAAATACAAAAATCTGCATTAATACTCTTCATGCTTTTGAATTTTTGATAAAATAAAAGCTACAAATATATTTTAGTACGATTGATTAATTTTTACCTCGTTACTCTGAAAAAAATGACGTAGTGGTGATATCTCTAGTGTGTAATGTGAGTTACTTAAATTGATACATTACTGCTTTCGATATGAGTTAATCTTGAGGCTGAATGTTTAAGTAGGCTTGGTATACTTCCCGTTTAAATAATTATATATAAATAACTACGAAATATACCTTCCGCAGGTAAGATACTCAGCTCTTTGTTTCCTTTGATGGTGGTTCAATCAGGTATATTTCTAGTTTATAGCTGATAATTAATTAACTTCAAATCCACTGATTTTTAATTATTAACATATAATGGCTAGTAATACCCTTAAAATAATATCCAAAATTAATACATTATTAAAATAAATTTATAAATTTTAAAACCATCATTGATATTATTAAATTAATTAATTGTTTATAAAATAAACAACAGTCAATGTAACCACATATTATATAACAATAATAATAAATCATAATTAAAAAAAATTATTTATAATTAAATTTCAAATCTATTTTTGTGTACATAAATTAAATTTTCCGTATATGTATTGTACCGGGTGACATAATTCAATTGTAAAACTCGAGTAGTTTTGTTCAGTTTTAAGATTTAAATATTATTAGTTAGCTTCATTTATGGTTGATAACGTAGCCAAGATTATTTCAAGGACATATCATAATTTTGAAATGATATCCTATATTTTCAGATACAACAACATCAATTTGTTGGCAACTAACTGCTTTAGTATGAAATGACCATTTCCTGGGGTAAGTAGCTTAAGATTATTTTGGAATAATATATCCCTTTTTGTATGAGGTTAGGATTCATCTGTGTAACCGATTAACATCACATGAACTTTATTTTCAAAAGTAACCGATATACAAATTTTGTGCTCGCCGACATGAAATTTACCGCCGTTTAGAGTAAAGAGTTTAGGAATTCTGTCAGTTGGTAGAAAATTTAGTCATAGCTTAGTAAAAACAAAAAAGGATTGGAAGTGTATTGTTCTGATGTGGTACTACATTATTGCCATGCTAAAGAATATGGTAGTCGCTAAAGCTGTTCATGTTTATTAGTGATGGATTTTCTATTTCAAAAACTGAAAAACAAAACATGTAGGTAATCGATTTAAACGCCATTTTGAATTTGGCCATTACAAGGATTCTTGAAAATATAAACTACTATCTGATCCGGCAAGCATTGTGCTGCCATATAAATTATTTCTTGTGAATCTTTTGGTTGTTAAAAAAAATAACGAATGTATTGTAAGTGTGTGGAGGAGGGATTTATGACAGAAAGAAAAATGGGGCGCTTTAAACGATGACTGCCGATAAAAACCAAAAAAACTTATTTTCTCAATTCAATGTTTTTTTTCATTAACGTAACGGACATATTCATTGTTTGATCTCTTAAAAGTTAAATATAAAGTGAAATAAAGTAATATATTTTTTATCCTAAAGTAGGAAAATGAAATAGAGAAAATCAATATTGATTTCAAAGAAAACCTGGCACGTATAATTGTCCGTGTGAAAAACATGGTGTGCCTTAATCTTTATCCGCAAACAGACATCGTTTGGCCTTGTGACTTATTGATTAGCATTGCGAATGCCAATCTAATAGGAAATTGAACGCGTTTGAATTCAATTGGCATGTCTTTGGAAATCATTAGAATTCGTGGCAGCAAAACATTTTTGACTCGGAATTTGCCATTCAAAATGGAGGCTTCAATGATGTTTTTCATTATTTTTTTTGAATGACCAATCGCGTGCCATTGCACAGCCGTGGTGGGTTCAAATTCCAAAGTAAAATAACTCGATATCCAACTTTCAGTCGTAGAAGGTGTGGTGGCATGTCTGGCAAATCCAGTGAGTCCAAAAACTCTTTTAGTTAATTTACAGCTTTGTTGGCATCACAAACTGTATCGATCGATTTGTATGATACCATAAGTCGCCTGGCAACAACTGCTGAATCTTGAAGTTTAAATCGTTGACGTCCACATTTTTTGCTGTAACAATGCCTCTTTCTGCTAGCCATACGCATGATACATTGGAATATATGCGGTCAATGAGAGCATTTAACGAACCAACGATTGCGTAGAAATTAGCGGGTAATTTTAAGCATCCAGTATTTTTATAGACAGCAACTTTTTTATCGCCGAAATCTAACAATTGATTCGAAAATGTGTCAGCGGATGGATCTTGTAGCATTTGGATGCACATAACTATTTTAGGCTGGGCTTTTTCAACATTACGCTACGGTAGCGATGATTTTAAGAAAGCGTTAGAATCACCTTAAAGGAGTAACTGGGTGCCGCCGAATAGTTTGTCGTTGTTTTTTATGTCTTGGAGTGTTCTGTTCAACACCTCAAGAAAATGTTTGTATGTCATAGTGCATTCATCCCAGATGATATTTTTGCATTGTTTCAGCACTTTGGCCATAGGTAATTGTTTTTTATGTTGCACATAGACGTAGTATGGTTATTATGAATATTCTGATTGAGCTGTTCTGCCTCCATGCAATAAAGTTGCTGTAATGCCAGATGATGTAACGGCCCATATGATGCTATTATTTCGTCTTATTGCTGCGAGAATTAGCGAAATGAGAAATATTTTGCCAGTTCCACCTAATGCCTACGAAAAAAAGAATCCATCTGTCCCGTCGAAACTGCCAGCATAATGCGGTCGTAAATTAATTTTTGTTAATGAGTCAGTAGTGGGACATTTCAAGTAACAATCGCTGCCATTTTTGCAGTATCGTACTGCGGTTCACGATTTATTTCGGTGTCCATTAAATAAGATGCACTTCAATTTGGTGAACTCAAATCGAAATGACTAAGTGGTAAATTGGCAATGAAAACGCAAAGATCCTCGATAGCTTTCAATGCTTCATTGCACGTAGCGTCGCTGAATGAAACGAAAAAACCATTTCATCGTGTACGAATCCGATGCATTATATAGCATCTGCTCGTCCAGGAAACATGTAGTCAACACTTTAGCGAAAAGTAGACGAATTTGTGTTGCTGTCCAATGCTGCTTCAGCAAGCATATCGTCAAAGTGATTGGTGACGATATGGTGCTGAGATTTGGGCTGGTGCAATGACCCATCAAAAGTATCAGACGCGAATGGTGACGACACAGAGAAAAGGAGCACTGAGGGTGGCGTGCGCCTATAGGACGATATCAAATGTGGCCGCTTTAGCCGTTACCGGTGTAATACCGATCGACTTGCTAGCCCAAGAGCGTCGTAAGATATATTTGAGAGGTGCGGGCGTTGGAAGGAAGGAGGCTGCAACCAGAACTCGGAGCGAGACTATGAATATATGGCAGCATAGGTGGGAGGCGACGGATAAGGGCCGATAGACGGTCAGATTGATCAGCAATCTTCGCCCATGGATTGATCGAGCCCCTGGAGAGATAAATTTCTTTATATGCCAATTTCTGACCGGGCATGGGTACTTCAGGGCATATCTCTATAGGATGGGAATGGTGGGGTCCTCTAAGTATTTATACTGTCCAGAAGAGCGGGATGATGTGCATCACACCTTCTTCGGATGTGATAAATTTGTGATTGAGCAAAGACGGCTCACTTCAGCAATGGATGAATTAAAGCCGGACACAATAGTGGAGGTGTTGCTACAATCGGAAGAGGCATGGAGCGTGACATCACGCAATGTAGAGTCAGTTTTGTGACGGAAGAAGGCGGAGTGCTGCGTAGAGGACACTTAGGAGGAAAAAAATGGAACGAAAGGCATAAGAAAGTCGGGCCAGACCAAAATAATGCGAAAACGGTTCCGGTTTAGGTTTTCCCGTGGCCGTTAGGTGATTTTTTAGTGAGTCAAATCTCACACTGCGTTTGTAAATGACTACATGAACTTCCAATCTGTATATATTTATCTTCTGACATCAAAGCATTTCCATATACTTATGTATACCAAGCATTTGTCCCGTTCACAAAAAAGCAGTAGTAAGTACCACCATATGTAAAAGTGAACTATGCGCTTTATGTTTTTAGCTCTGTGATGACTTTAAAACAGATCTCTTCACTAATCTTATGTTTGCTAAGTTCATTAAGGACAACTTTAATTTTAGTCTGTCAAATCCTATCATGTTTAAGAATCAAAAGTAAAACATCTCAACCTAAATACCATCGCAAACCTCTCCAATTTTTTTAAATTTTTTTTTCCAACACTTTGAAGTCAATCCTTATTTCGTTTAATTAAATTTCTAATTTAGCATAAAAAAATATATCTGCTCACAACAATTCTAAGATTGGGTATTTGATTTGATGATAGATTAATTTTTTTGTTCGTTCGGTTTATTTACTTCGCAAATTTCGTTGAAATCATAAAGTACCAAAAAAAAATGTTTAAAAATGATTTGTTTACTTACAATTAATTTATATCTATGTTGCGGCTTATTTTTCAAAAGCTTCTCGAATAGTAACTTTGTACATAGCGAATAGCGAGATAAATATTTATTTATCATTTAGATAGATTAAAAGGGAAAAAAATTAGATTTACTAATCTTGGTTGCCTGCCGGCAATTTTTAATATTCAATTACGCGATTTATCAAAATTTTTTTTAGTTACATTACTACACGATGTCTTTGTCTAAACCGTCTAGACATCATTTAATATTTATAATTGCTAAACACATTTTTCTAGATTAATAACCGAAAGACATAATAAATAAAAGTTCTTAAAATTTTAATTATTATAAACAGAAAATTTTTTAATGTTTGATAATAATTTTTCAATCAAATTGAGTTTTCTGGAGATGCCATACAATTTTACGGTAATATAAATTATTTTATCTCGTTTAGCGGTGATTTTAGGATTTTTGACTTTGGTAAATTCAATTTATGCAAAATAAATTATATATAAGTGTCTCTTTTTAAAGTTGGTCTTCTGGATTTGCTCTGTTGGGTTAGAGGAGACCGCTAATATCCAACCCAAAAATAATCTATTACGTGTGAGTAAGCCTTAACTAAAGACACTAATATCGAATTGGAAATTTAAAATCTAACAACATGAAGCATGGCTTAGATTTAGTTTATGCATCATTTGGTGTGCTCGTTTAGCTATGAAGGATCATCTTACACACTGTTAATTCCTAAGTCATTGTTGGTCTTTCCATTTTATTTTCGACTGGCCGACTTTCCATTTTATTTTCGGGTTTTACTCCAACAACATCCTTGTTATATCACTTGGTGATTTTGCGCCTTGGTGAGCTTACGCCTTTAGTGTTGTAGTATGTATATGAGAAAGCTTATTACTGATTGTCCAGAATTTACTTTTTATTGGTTCGGCTTCCTTTTTATATTGAAAACATCCCATTGCATATTATTTAGTCTTCTGGTGTCATATGTATAATTTTAATACTCTCTTTCGACTGTAAAAAGCTTATTTGTTTTAAAAAAACAAACTTTCCAAAAAAAACTATACCACGTGGCAAGAACTAAAATTTTAGTTTTCTTATAAAGTAAATACAAAATCAAAACTTTAAGCCATAAATCCATTACTAAGTACAAATCTGTAATTTTGTAATATGCATCTTATAAGTAATACTAGAACTAAACCGAAATATAAACTTTAAAAATTATTTTTTATTACGTTCGAACGAAGAGCTTTTTGTTCATTTCGAGAAATCCAAAAACAACAACAACCCTAAAAAAAAGTTTTGACGCAAAATTTTTAGTTTTTGTATTTAAAATTTATTGTTAAAGTTTATAAGCAGAAGAAAACTAGAAAAAAAAATTATAAATCGGAACTCTTAGGAATTTGTAGACTTTACTATTTTGTGTTGTTGTATTTTTGAAACGTAAAAGTTTTCATTTTTCTTTTGTTTACCTTTTCAGTTTAAAGATTTTTTCTATCAGTATTATATATTTTTAGAAATATACACAAAAGTTCATGACTTTTTGACATCAGTTAATAGTTTTAAGAAATTCTATTAGTTAAAGTTAATATGGTTTACTTTGGAAAAGAAACGAAATGTTTAGTTATGCTAAGATGCATTACAATTCCACATAAATGTAACTAATAATACTTGATTGGACAACTTCTATAACTTTTTATAAAAATTTATAAACTACCTAAAATAATGATCAATCCAAATCAGGTCAAAAACTGTCTTTAAATTAATTTTATCAAGTTTAAAATATTGTTTAAAATATTTTATTACTAAATTGGCGTGTCCCTCCATGCACAAGATCCGATCTAAAGAATGCCCACCAAATTAGAAAATTTGTTTAAAGGCATTTATTGTCTAGAATAAGTGACATAATCTTTCCATGGGAAAATGCTGGTTGAAGCAAATGATCCGATTTTGCCCAAAAAGTTCCCTTTAGACTTATTTTTATTGTTATGATGAAAAAAATCGTATAGGAAACAGGCGTAATTTAAGTGTTAAGGGTCGCAAATGACAAAAGAAATGAATATTTGCAAGTCTTTAATGTCAGAACTTTGTCGAAAATAATATTCCCTCATAATTCTATACTCTTTGTGCCATTACATATGGCTCTTTGTGCTCTTCTTTTGCAAAGACCTCAAGTAAATTAATAATTGTGCCGACTATCAGTTTACAACACTTTTAATGTTTTTTTTGATAATTCTATACCTGTAAATACTGTTGAAAAGTCAATCGGAAAGACTTTTAGCAAATCAAACAATCCAAATGAATGAAACAACACGCCCACAAAAACCAATGGAATTTAAATAATTTTATCTTTGAGTAGAAATATGAGTTTAAAAAATTTGAATTTTAATCGATCAGTTGGACCATCAGAAGCAGTATATCTTTCAGCCAATATCTCATCTATTAGTGAGGAATAGTTTAAAAATTTGTCGGTCTTTCAATCATGTCTTTCCCAATTCCCTCAAAAGGTTGGATGATATTTTACCATCACCTAAATAATAAAGCTTATTAACAATATCTTTTTCTTCCCTTGTTAGACATCCATGAAGAAAAGATCGTACACCTAGACCGATATTGGTTCATTGTGGTGCCACAGGATTCTTCCTTAATACTCTTATTCTTCTTCCTTAATACTCTTATTGGCACCATCTTGAAATACTGTTGTAGCTTAAAATGTCTCGCACTTAGATATCTGTAAAATCTGAAAGGGTTTACTAGGGAGATTTAGCACTAGTATACCAACTTTGGTTACAGACCCGCCAAGAGATCTCGCTCTTTCATTAAAAGCCAGACTAATGGCAATTACGGTTCCTAAAACAACTACTAGGATTTTTTATTTCATAGTAAAGAGTTCATCTCTTTCTGATGGGTTATTTCCCAGGAATTTTATATTTCTTTCTTAATTGGGAATAGAAGGTTACCAACGAGGGTATACGATAACTCATTAATTTCGGTTAGTCTCTCTTGACATATTCTCCCTTGTTATTTTTGTAGTACTCAGAAAGAAAGACCGCGAGAGAAATATTTTTTAAATTTCAGACCGTTTTTTAAACTTGTGCTCCATAAAGTCGGTATATCGGTAAAAAGATAATAATGGATAAACTTTTTTTACATAGGCTCTCTCAACTAGTATTTCTAGTCGAATTACTTTCTGACGAGTCTTTTAATTCATTTTCGCTCTCAAATATTTCGCTCGATAAGTTACATTTCGCTATTTGGAAGGTTAAGTCGGAATACTGGTTTCCGTCTGGTTTGGATAATATCAGTTTAAAATTCGTAAAACGAGTTTTCCCTTTCATCTCAAAGTACTTGTTACATATTTTTAATTTTATCCTTACGTCCTCTTCCTTTCCTGACCAGTGGAAGCTTAGTAAAATTACTCCTATCCCAAAGATTAGCAATCCTTCTGAACTATCTCATTTTCGACCAACAAGTATGTTAAGTTCTCTTTCTAAAGCCTTTGAGATAGTTGTTAAGAATCAAATTCAGGTAGGTACACCTTAATAGCAGTAATTTAGTTAGCTGTGTTCAATCTGGGTTTAGAAAATTCCATAGTACAACCACTGCGTTGTTAAACGTATGTGACGATATTAGGTGTAATATTAGGTGTAATATGAGTAATTCTAATCGTTCTCAGGCAGTTTATTTTGGTGATACCTTATCTGATTTCCTTCCAGTTACTTCCAGCGTACCTCAGGGTTCAGTGCTGGGTCCCTTATTGTTTTCTATGCATATTATTGACATAGAATCCTCTATTTACCATTGCTCCTTACATATTTTTGCGGATGATGTCCAAATATATAGAAATGAGTATTCTCTAAAGATGTTTCAATGCTTGTACTAGGTTTATTTTTGGTATTAGAAAATTTAATCATATTTATCCTTATTCTAATGTTGTTTTAGGATGTAGTTTATCTACCTTTTTGAACTTCGCGTTTGTCTTTTTATTTTCAAACTTCTTAAAACTAAGCAGTGTAGCGGCAACCCTGTTTTCTTTTTTTTCCGTTTTGGTGTGTAGCACGAGTAGTGCATATTATGTTTTAGTTGAAGTTGCGCTCTTGAGAAAGTAAAAACAAAAATAGAATTTAATGTCCTTTTGTTTTGCAATAAAAATTATTTGTTTGGTTTATTATTTTTTTAAAAAATAAATAACCGCTACAGCAGCCAATTTATTTGTATAGGAAGTTGTTGTTTAGTAGGTTTCAGTCGGCTAACTTACGGTTACTTCCACCAAAAAATTTGTGTAGGTCATTAAACAAATCCTTTTTCATTAGGGGGATTTCTCTCTGGAATTCAATTCCACTTGTAATTAAAAGACTAGGTTCGTCCAAATTATTTAAGTCAACATTTTTAGAGTGGCGTGGCTGATTGGCAATACGTATTCTTTTTTAAATTTTTTATGTTACTTGTTATTTTATTACTATTATTATTATTACTTCATCTCGTGTAGCGAATTTCATTATAAATGAGCTCTAGCTCAAAATGAGGTGTGCTGTATGGGGTGAATTTGTTTTGAAAAGACTTAAGAAGTTTTTATGCCTAATTGAAGCAAATGTCGGTTTTAATATTTTTATTTTTGCTTCCATATGTGCTTTTCCTCTTAAATCTAAATTTTAAATACAAATAAATAAATAAATAAATACTAACAAGTCAGCTTCTTGACTGGCAACCTCGACGTTAGTTTAAAAGGTAGATACTTACATTTTTGAGTGCATTACTTATACATTATAAGTTGTAAGTCCGAATTAGATTTGACAATATTAAATGCAAATGGAATAAAAGGATTAAGCTATTTTCATGAGGACTATTGATTCCTGTGCCGCCTTTGCGAATGATATTACCATATTCCTAAACTGAATTTATATTATTATCTTCATAAGAAGTTTGGAATCATCATATCCATAATTTCCCAAATCTTTCCAGAGATCATTATAATATACTAAATTTTCTTCAACTTGATTTACGACACCGTTTATTGATGTCAAAATCATTGTCTTAATTGGTATTATAAGAGCTTCAAGTCTGCATTTTTGCATTTTTGTTGTGGTTCTTCGTTTGTTACGTTTAAAAGTATGCTTGTGTGTTTGTAATTTAATATAATCTGATGCCTCTGTTTTATTGTAATATTTTCAAATTGCGATTTGGAAATTTGATTGTTTTGAAATAATGTAAAATTCTATAATTCTAGAAAGGACTAATTCTTTTTGATTGCAGTATTTTTATGAGAACATGAATCAACTTATTAAAATATAGAAGCAACTGCGTCTTTATTAATAACTTACTATGAAATATATAGTGCTGCTGCATCTCCAACAATATTTCAAAGTATTTTTTTAAATTATGCCATAATTGTAGCTTTTTGGGCCATCCTATTTCATTAGCACTCATTGTAAAAAACTGTTGGATTACCATTTGTCTAATCATTGCAAACAGACCATTTTTCCTTTTGGTGTTTTTATCGTGTTTTTTTTTTGCTCTTTAGTGATACTGATGCTTTTTCCAACATGTTTGAATGTAAAAATCCCAATTTTTTAATTTCATCATTTTTTTGGCCAAGTACAACATATAATGGGGGGTTATGCCTCATCTGTCAAATCATCTAAGTTTCCTTGTTCCCATTATAAAAGATGTGACAATAAAGCCTCCATTTTCTGGCAATGTACGTACCATTATATATACTTCTTTGCAATATTTATCTCCCGCCTATAGAAACTAAATAGACCATAAACATTTTTTTCAAAAAGGAGGATATGGAAATCCATTATATACCATAAGTGGTGGAACACGGTTCTTTTTAATTGTTGTTAAGCAAGTTAAGCATATTTTTACCTCTGCTACATTAACATTTTACAGCATTATATAAATTCAATATTGGGAGTTGTATAGTTATTAACAAAACTTTTTAAATCTTTTTGAAACTCTCGATGTGCACTTTAATTTTATTGAAAAGATGCTTATGTTTGTATAGGTTGGTTATTTTTAGAATGCGCCACTTGAAGACGATTTATAATTTACATGGAAAAAATGGATAAAATATCGTCCGAAAATAACATTGAAAACAACAACAAAAAATGAAGTAAATATTTTACATAGTTCTACTGGTCTTTTTATATACTGCTCTTGCTTTAAAAACCTATTTTCAAAAAACTGCTACACTTTTACAAATTTAATTTCGAAAAATAAAATTTGGTAATTGAAAAATATTTTATAATATATTACTAATAATACCAATGTTATAAATTTAATAATATCAAATATTAATAATTTAAATTTGGTCTTGCATGATTTGTTTTTAATAATTTGATAAATTTGTAACCATTTCATAAAGAAATAAAAAAAAAAATAAAAAAATAGTTTTCAAAATAAACAAACCACTAATAGACCTGCTTTGACTTTTATTGAAATATGTACATATTTATTTTGTTTTTCCAATTAAATTTGAATTAAAATTATTAAAATAAAAATTTAATGTGTTTATGCCATTTGAGTTGAAAAATAATTAATCGCCTTAGTTTTTGTCTAATTTGACGTGTAATGTTGGCATCGTTTTTTTGTTTGAAAATATAACAATTTATTTACGATAATCTCCTAGCCACCTTATATCAAAAATTTGAATTAAATTATCGAAAATTCGAATTTAAAGACAAGGATGGAATATGTTTGTTTCTCTGTCACACTAAAGGTTTTATTTTTTAATCATTATTTTTTTTGAATACTTTGTTCATTTCATTAGCGATCAATGCTAATTTGTATAGACACAAATGTTGAACAAATGATAAATGTAAATTTGCTAAATTCACTTAACTATTTTTCCAAAGCAGTGCAATAAAATAAAACAGAATTGAAAAAATTTTATTTGGTTTATGTATGTCATAGTATGCTTTGTGAAACTTTGTTTACAAAACCATTTTTTTTTAAGTCGCATAACGAACCTAAAAAAGTTTTCATTTTAAAGCGTTATAAACCTCTAAATATTTATAAGCACCTTTAGAAACTGCCTAAAATTATCTTTCTATAATCACAACGGCAAGCCACTTTAGCTAGAACAAACCGCAATGAATTCAAAATATTACAAAATAAAAGATGTTTGAAAACGTTGGATTGTGCATGTGAAAAGGAGAGGAATTCATCAAAGTGTATATCATAAATTAGTTGATAATTGGCGGCTAGCGGTTTTGACAAAAATTAAACATGTTTGGCAACAAAATTCATCTGAATAATAAAAAAAGGTATAAAGTGGCACAATGACCAACTAGTATACCAAAAACTTTAATTTTATTCGACTATCAGCTAATACGCACCCCAGATTCTAATCTAGAATCTTAGATGTACTGATACTTAATATAAATAACAAACTATAGACAAAAACGCTAAAATATCGTTTTGCTTCCCGCCATAAGTGCAAGTGGTCTTAACGCGAAATTTTGACTCAAACCGTGTGGTTTAAAATTATAGTTTTGACTTTTAAGGAACAACAACATTTGCATCGTCAATCTAAGTTTCAAACAGATAGAATATTTACTGCTGTTTATTTTTGACCTTATGATGTTTAACCAAACATTTACAGTGCGGGTGGAATTTTAACCCCGTCGTTTTTTTTAATATAATTTTTTCAATTTCACTAGTACGTGACATTGTGTCTGCCATCTCACTATACTTTTTAACTAAACATAATGGAAGTCGATGTTAAATTGGCATTAATTCAAGCGTCAAAATTGTCTTTGATTTATTTCATTTTTAGCCTGCAAACAGCTCGAATATTGTAGTTTGTTTAAACCAAGACGAAATGTTGTTGGCAGACAAATTTAAAAGCTTTTGGTCAATGCTGAAAATTTAAAAATTTAAAAATTGTTTCGTAAACAATCCGATTGGTTCTGTTAGTATTTCATTGTAAAATTGTTTTCCTCTTTTTAAGTAAGCCGGTTAAGTATGCATGATCTAAGGCTACTACTTACGAAAAGTTTAATTTATGTTAGAGTTCGAAATTTTGAAAAGACTTTAATTCTCTTTACCAATGGCAAATTATGGTTATGGTCCTTTATGGGTTAAGGTATCTAAATAGTTTTGTGCTCTCGTTTTATTTCTGATACTACTTTAATTTCTTTATTGTGGATGAAAACGTAATACAAGCTTCGAAGGGCTTTGTTCGTATCACTTTACAATTGTTGTGCAGTATTTTAAAGTTTAAATGACATTCATATGTATGTGTATTCTTATAGACAAAATGGATCGAATATACTTTCGGTGAAGTAACCTTTGACGAGTTTTTCATGGCTTTAATCCCAAATTTTTTCTTAACCTAGTGTAAAGAACAAAACACAGCAAATCTATAGGCTTAAACATCATGGACCACCTATAACGTTAGAAAAGTAACATGCTCTTGACTCCTCTATTGGTGTATAGTAAATGTGGTTGTTATATAAAACATTGATTAAAATCCGAATCTGCATTAACATTTTAAGATCGAGATCGCCTGGGAGTTTGCAATGCTTCTTAAAAAAAACGAGCTGTAAATATAAAATAGTTTACTTTTACAAGGACATATACAATCGTATTTCTCAGGTAAATTGGTCAGCACGTTTTTATGTGTTATCTACTAAAATCGAAGTAATTTCCCACGGTTACGCCAAGTTTGATGTTAATCTTTAATGGAACTATAAAGCTGCCAACCCTATTATCATCCTAGTAAGCTTGTATTTAGGTGATACTGCTTAGTGGTGGTTCTGAGATTTTCTTGCTAAAACTGTGTCCGACACTCATGATAAATATTTGTGAATACATTTTTTGACAATTATTTAAAAGTATTCTCTGCGTAATAATTCTTTATTACGCTGTCCGAAAATATAATAATTGACTAAAATATTTCCGCGCCTTATTTGTTTTTAAATTATATGAGGTATAAAAACTATGAAGAATAATTACATTTAATTGTGTGCGCATTGATTATTGAAATTGTCATAGCAACGAAAATGTATAAATTTTTCTTATGTGGTTTTTGAATGGTACTACATATTACAAAACCAAGTAGTAAATTTTATTTATTTTTTTTTATATTCAAGTGTGCTACGCGAGAAACTTTGGATTTTATTATAGAAAGTTTTGGTATTTTTCAAAAATTATCATAGCAACTGACCGTGATAATTTGGGTGTCTTCGATTTTACTAAATAAGTGTAAAACATTTTTATTCACAAATATTTATCATGGGTGTCTGACCTCGTCTAAGACAATAATTTAACTTCCTTAAACTGCATTTTAATCATACTAAGGTTCGTACTAGATTAATTTTCTATCTATCGACCGAAGTTTTGGGTAGTTCAATTAGGTGTTTTAGTTTGACCCTCGTTGTTGTTAATTTAGCCGCAACAGCAATTTTTAATGTAAGACGTCAATATCACCTCTTCAAACTTAATTAGGAAAGACCATATTACAGGCATATGAATTACGTTTACATTTTGCAATTGAGCTTATAAGAAAAATTGTTCCTCAGTTTTCAATTTGGCTGGCAACATTGTTGTAAAAGTAATGAAATAAATGATAACCGCAAAAAGTTTAAGGTGATTTAGTTCCCAAATAGATGCCATGCAATAATACAAAAAAAATGCATAAAACCTTTAGATTATGAGGTGCATAACATCAAAAACTAGGTCATACTATTATACACTCAAAATTATTATCTTGCAAGAATATTTTAAATTCCAAATAAAAACAAAAATCGAAATAACTTCTTATAAATATGTAAAGTATATTTATTTATCAACCGCGATTCATATACATTACAAAAACAAATATGGGACTACATTTGAATACTCCTTGTATATACGGGATAATCCTGTCAATGAATAAAATATGTGAACATAAATAAATTATAGTGCATACTGTACATCTAAACAACATTTAACACCAAAATATATAAAATAAAAAATCGAAGAAGTTCTAATAATATATACGAATGTATTCTGCCATTTACAGAGTGAGATATTTCAATTGCTGCAAGCACATTATAAAATATTTTTTACAGGACGTCTGGATAAGTGAAACTACCTTAAAAGTCATAACACAAATTAAACACAAACGAACCCTCGTTGTTTCCCTTTGCAACCAATCTATGCTTTCTTCGACCATTTTTATAAAATCACTGGTTTATTAATTATTTGTCTCAACTTAAATGCTTTACCAAGTATGTACGAGTACATAATTTGCAAGTCAATTTGGAAAGCAGCACGTATGAATGCAATAAAATTTTTATCTTTAAGTTATTCGATTACAACTTTGGATTTTGTTGTTGTTCGCTCTCCTTTTGATAACTTGTTTGCACGAGAATTTGTTTCGTGGATAGATTCTGTTTTGTTGATTTTTTGTTTTCAAATTAGAATACCAGTTTTTCCAATATTTTCTAAGATTTGTTCCTTAAATATTGGCAAATGTGGATATATCGTACAGTAGAACACTAATACTTGACTTTTATATTCTCATGTGGATAATTTTAACTGGAACAAAAAAAAATGTTATACCTCATCACCATTCAGAGACATTCTTTGAGACTGTTTCAAAGAAACCACATAAAACATGAAATCCGAAGATTCATAAAAAATATTTAGACTCGGATAGAATTTTGATTATCTTCGCAACAGTCAAACCAAACATAACTTTTATGAAATTTTTTTTTTGCACAGTTGAAACCCAAAGCTTTACTCTACTTTTGTGAGTGCTAATTTAAAGACGATATACATATAAGTCTTAAAGATGATGACTTTACGAGAGTTAGAAAATTGTTTTACGTGAAAATTTTTTTACGTGATTACCTGTTTAGTGTTTTTAATTAAATTGTATGATTCTGTGTAGAATGAGCAAAATTCAAGACGAATTGAATTAAAAGTGGAATTGGGTTGAGTCAGATCTGAAATAAGTTGGTGAGAAATATCAATAGGATGAAGCTTTTTAAACGTTTTCTATCATCGACTTTACGTTAAGCCTCAGAAATTCAGCTCTACTAAAGATTTACACCCAACACAATAGGAATTCTTCAAAAGTGCATAACTCAAGGTCCAACCTCCTCTTTTTAAAACATGTGGTCATGTCACTACTACTTGACATAGTTTCATAAATAATAAGTGGCTTCACTACGACCTAGTTGGACTCTATGTTAGTAATTGAATTTTAAAATCTAATTTAAAAATATAGCGAAAAGATTCCAACCATCACATACGTTACCGTATGTCACGGAAAAATGATAAATGTCACATACGGTAACGTGGTGATATAAGGTGGTCAAATTAACACAAACTGTATCGGTTCACTTAAAAGGCAGATGCGAAAAGCAGTGCGGCAAGATAAATAGAAGAACGCATTGGATGGTAGGACAACTTTTAGTTTCCTTCCAAACATCGCAGCTAGATTGGATGAAAGACTTGAGCTTAGTGCGCCGTTTACGCAAATGTTAATGGGGTATGGCAAAATAGCATCCTGCCTTCAAAGATTCCACATAAGTGAATCCAGCAGGTGTGAGTGCGGCCATGAAGACGAAACCATGGACCACGTGCTCAACAGCTGCAATCTTGTCGAAGGGGAAAGAATCCAATTAAAGATGGAGCTGGGAACAGAATGACCAGCCAGTAGACTTACGTTAATGATGCCCAGAAATATCATGGCTTTTAAAAGGTTCTGTGACACTGTTCTAACCAATAGATAGTGTCAAGTTCCCGCGAAAAGGACACTAGACAGTGCACTATCATGCACATAGTACTAATCAGACAACGGGCTAGATAGTAGAAAGTATGCGCCTCCACGTGGCAGGGACGGAAACAGGTTTAAGAACCTGGCTAAGAATACTAAGAACAATTAGAAAGACCAAGCACGACGGCGTGGGAATGTATAAAGAGTAAGTCTAGATGACATTCTCAAGCATAAAACGTCAAATGATTAATATGATGATTCCAAACACCACCGTCAGTTTTACATGTCAATAACCGTTTTGGAAGAAATACTCTGTTAATCTCTTTATAACTTTACTTCAATTAAAAAAGATTAAAACAAACTACTATGTGGCTAATAATAGTGGACGCTCCAGCGATTTGAAATCTTTTGTTAGTTAGAAAACAATAGGCATTTGGACTAATCAATATAACGAGATATGGATACTCTGGACGCTTCTAATGCAGACAAGGAAGAGCAATTTACCGCTCCAGACTGATCTTTTGTTGGGCAAAAAGAAACACGTTACCACAAATGCGTATATTCTGACAAATTTGGAGCCAGCCTTACAACCAGAAACAAAACTGGAGAAAGAAGCAGCCGAAGATAAACCAGAATGGCAAAAAAAAGCTTTATCGTATGCTTAACTGCTAAGGAAAGTGTAAGCTGTTGCTGAATTTATGGGTCTTGGGGAAAAAGTTATCTTTACCAGAATATGAAGGGAGATCTTTTGCTAAAGTTGGAAAGCACTGAGAACCAACCGCTAACAGCTGTTTTCCATGTGGAGAAAAGTATCGGCCAGGAAGCTGATGTCAAAGCCTTGACACAGAAAGTCCTTTATAAATAAGGGACATTGGTGTAGTGGCTACACAGGATGAAGTACTTACTTAAGGCTCTTGAAGCTCTGGTGGTAGAAACTAAAGGAATGGCATCTATAAAAACGATGAAAACTTCCGTTAGCCTTCCAAGCCAAATAGCACAGAATATCACATCCAAGATAAAATAAAGATTAATTGGGTGGTTTGCAGAATTTGAGAAACTAACGAGCCTATAAAATGTTTCAAACGCCTCGAATATGGTCACTAAGTTCAGCAATGTATAAGAGGTTTGAAGGATAGCTCTATAATGGCTGTGTATAAAATATGGAGAAGACTTTTATTGCAAAGGGTTGCAGCAATAATCCGAAATGCATGCTTTGCAGTGATAATGCTAGATATTCCGCTGGTAGTTCTGTGTGTCCGATATATCAGTAGGCGCTGTAATTGAAACGGAGAAGAAGCGGTTGATCCAACTTAAACAAAAGCACTGTGAAGCTGCGCAAAACCTGCAAATATTACGTGATTCATAAAGTCTGGTCAAATCACGTAATGTTTGCAGATTTTGCGCAGCTTCACAGTGATTATGATTTAGTTGGATCAACCGTTTTAATTTTTTCTCCGTTTTAATTACAGCGCCTACTGATATATCGGACACAAAACATGCATTTCGGGTTATTGCTGCAACAATACCCGAAATTGGAAAACAAGACTTGAGCAGCAGTTTTCTTAAATTGAGCTGCAGTCTGGTTCTGTGGGAAGTTACGTTTTCAAGAAAATGGTAGCGGTGCTGAACTTGGTTTTCTTATCTATATCTGCTATGCTGATTTCACGGAAGTTTTATGGCTGGAAACATTTCCTAAAAAGCTTTTTATTTTAATGTTGGAAGTTAGGGGATTTAAGAAAATGCCAAAAATCTGGTGTCCTAAATGACAGATTGCATTACAGTGGCTTGTGATGCAGGGATGCCACGGATATCAAAAGATAGCTATAGAGGGATCCAGTTTATTGGTGAAAAAGAAAAAGCCGAAAAGATTATCATATAAACGGAGGAGTACCAAAAGGTCAGTGCTCTTACATTGTGAAACGCCATGTATGACAGCATTGTTAAACTGCCAATACCAGAAGTAGCGAAATTGGTTTGCTTTGCGGATAATGTGGCAGTTGTTACCGATTTGGGCAAGTGCTATGAAAATGTGCACATATAAGTAGCAAGTGGCTTCTGTTTATAAGTTAAGCACCTTAAGAGTGGTTTGTGTATTTAGAACGGTCCCGGATAAGGCCATATTCAGTCTCAAAGCAAGAATGCCGCCAGTGGATTTTTTATTAGGTATAACGAGCGACTAACTATATGTATTCTCTTAGTGAGGATGGAAATAATTATAGGAAAATTGAAATATGATCAGTGCAAAAATGGGATAATTTGCCGCAAGGACGTTGAATTCATTGACTAATCCTTTGATAAATAAATGGAAACAGGACATATGAAGTGGCATATTTAAACGTGAATGGGCATGGTTGTTTTCGTGTTTGTCTTTAAAGAACCATAAAGATTCTCTATTCTATACCCTGAGAACCATAATAATCCTCTACTCTATACCCTGAGTGCGAGGGTAAACTTAAGAATGTAGATCACATGTTTTTTGAATGTCACCGCTTTGGTAACGAAAAATTTGACCTTTTTATGTCTGTGGGAGTCAACTTAGCACCATCAAATATTATTGCCTTTATACTGGAATTCGAGGACGCGAAGAATGGTTTGTAGTATGACCGCAAAAATTATGAAATAAATACGACAGCTGAGGCTGCATCACAATACAATCAAATATTTTAAATACGATCATTGATATTATTAACAGTAGCAAAAAACCGATTAGGATCACCTTCATTACTTTTAGATTAAACTTTATGTGACTGCAAGTTTTAGCTTCGTTAAACGGTCGATTAAAATATACCGGTTAAAAACCTTTATATTCACCACAAAATATATTCTTAATTTTTTGATAACCTTAATAAGACTCGCGTATGGAATCTCATCCGAACTTTGTTTGCCCTTATAAAAGCAAAATTAGTATCTGATAATTAGAATAATATTTTCCAAAGAATGGGAAAAAGAATGAAATTTTGGAAACTTGAACCGATTCTCCAGTTAAACGTGTGATTTCTCCATCATGTAGTTCAGAAGGTGTACACCAATAATAAGATTTTAAAGAAGTTTGGATTCCTAGTAGAATTAGCGCAAGTTTGTCAGACAAATTTTGTGCAGATTGACAAGCGTAAAGACAGTTTAAGTCTCTTTATCTTACGTGAAAACATCATGGTGCATTTGGAAAGAAATGTATGGTCGATATACTCCAGTAGATAATTTTCATCAAATTTGATAGTTTCAGAGCAAATCTATAACTCTTTAATAATGGTGACGAAGTACCATATTAGTTCCGTACTAATATCCGTACAAATTTGGTATATTTAATCCGTATATATCCGTACAATATACCGATATCTGTACAAATTTGGATATCCGTACAAATTTGGTATATGCAATCTATAGTTGACGACTCGGGGTACGATAGTATCAGTATATATTATGAAGTCAAGGTCCTAAAGTCAAGGGAGTCCCGGTTTGCATAAAAAAAAGCTAAAAAAACTCGCAATCATAAATTAATTTACTTTGCGATTCATGAACCATGCAACCAGGGCATGCAAGTAAATTCGAACATGACAAATAGAAGAATAATCACGGTATTATGTATAGCATGAAGTGATATATATGATGATACTCGCCAATCAAATCAATTCTGGAAAGCACCGTATTCACCATTAAGATTAACAGTAAAATTGTGCATATAAGTGGGTAACGATCAGGTAAAGTACACGTATTTAAATGGTAAGTATAATCCCCACAAAGTTGTGGCATTGTACTTATATGCTATTTTTGCATATTCTAGTTGTCTTGATCAGCAGAAAGGAAGTTACCCTATTTAGTGTGAGGCCTAAATTACTTCTCTAAATAATGTATTTTATATGATACGTCTTTATGAGTCTCCTTTTTCCCACTCGGTCGAGTTGTTGGTTGGCCCTGGTGTCTACATGGTTTTTAAACATGTTTATACATTGCTAAACCGAAGAGTCTAATTCGCAAGACCAGATTGTCCTTGAGGGACAATTTCTCTCACTATTTATTTTAAACATTTCTGCAGAGGACGTCAAAGCGTTATTTGTCAATTTACCTTTTACCAAACGTCTTGGAATTTTTCTCATTCTTGAGCTTGATTTAAACAGTTATCTTCTATTTTTTAGAGCTTTCAGCTAATAACAATTCGTACTTTTCAACATTGGACGATATTTGTTAGATTTAAATTATTGTCTAAGGTACGGCTATACTTTTTTTGGTACCTGTTCGGGTGATTATTCATTAATAAATTGTTCGATGTTTTGTTCATGAATTTGCACGGCTGGGTTGATCACTGCTCAATAAGCTGAAGAAAAATATAAAAACTTATAATCACTAGAAGGACGCTTAAAAAAACAATAATTCTAGAGATAGGCTATAGTGATATTACCGCGCAGCCAACTATCAAATACCTGTGTATTACCATCGATAGCAGGTTGAACTTTTAGGAGGACGATGACACCATTGCAAAGAAAACCAACTTTACTTCAAGTCCTGGCGTATATGTCAGCAACACAAACACTCACCCACATTTACACTATAACATAAATTATATTTACCCATAATTATTTACAGATTTCCATACGATTAAGTAAACATAAAGAAAATTACCAGGAACGAAACTTAATGATTCCATTGTACTATGCACAACAATAGGATTATAAATACGTCTTTTGAAAACGTACCGTCTTTTCTCGAAACATATTTCGATTGTTTTATTTCCACGAAAACAAAGTGTTCATGCCAAATGTTAAATTTCACATGTAAATTTACTAATAGACAATTAAAAGATGGTAAATTGTGAATCCATATTGTATATCGTATATACGGTGATTATGAAACGTGGTATGCTTGAAACAAAAGAATTTAGGATATGCGCATCTTTCGAGGTGTGAACACGGATTATAATTCCGAGAGAAATTAATTGTACGAAATTGTTTGTACTTTCATTACCATTATTTTAAATGTTTCTAGTTTTTTTATTAATTTTAAAATCATTTATGTACCCTCTTCATCGTTTCTATAGAAAAACAATACGTATAAGTGTTTAGCAATATTTGCCCCCAAATATACTTCGTTCTCAGTCAGTTATTGAACATATAATATATGCAAAACCTAGAACATGTTTTTTTTTAATCACTCCATTTGTTTCAATTATTACATATTTTCAAGCAACTAAACGAAAAGTGCTTCTATGATGGTCAAATGGTAGCTGTAGTGTCTAAAACCATGTTTAAATATTTTAGTGGCACAGTTGATATGTTCAGAAAAATAGGAAGGTCGCTTTCCAAGGTTTACATTTTAACTACTTGCCAATAAGGTAACGGGTAATAACCGAGAACTTAATTTATTTCTCACACTTTGCAGACAGCAGTTTTATGATCTGTTAACCTCATTACACAAGTTTTTAATTAGCGTGAAGTATTTAGATTTACTTATATGTATAAAATCGACACTCTGGGCGTCCACTCACACTGCGGAGAAAATCAAAACTATACGCGAACCCTTAATTCCTGGATCCAAGAAAAAACTCCTGTATTTTTTGGACCTTGTACTTATTTCCATCCGACCTTGTACTTATTTCCATCCGACCTTGTACTTATTTGGTACACTCTGGAACCATCGGAAGGGCCTATTTCGTTATATTCGAGAACATTAGGAAAACCGGAGTGTAACTATGCTCAAATTAAACAGTAGGCTGTAGTCCTTATTGCGGACGTCTATAAAAGTCCCACGAATTTATATACATGGAAATTAAGTGTTATAACAAATCACCTTAATTGGACTTTTCGACCCAAAAAAAGAAATTACTGTTATGTTTGCACAGAGGCTCCGCCATCGTATATGACTATATCGTCATGGACAATAATCGTTCAGGACAATAATTCGCAATGGTGATTTTCTAAATCGTCAACCATTCTACACATTTGACGCATCGAGAAGAAGATGTAAGAGGAGGTTTAAATGCTGTAAGATGTTGTTTTGGTCGTACTCGATACTCAAGACATTGCTAAAATGCCATCAAAAATTTCTTTCATCTTCAAAGTCTACAGCTCTGCGGTAAGAGGACGGCTAGCTAATTTAGATCGTTTCGATTATTTATATACCCGTCTACTTTCCCTTTATGTAATTTCTACAATTCGTGGTTGCCTTTTGTAGGTCTACTAAAAGATAATTCCAAAATAGCAGAGCAGCATATTATCATCCTCAATATTTTACATGTGGGCTACATTGGAACTGTTTGCCCTTTTCTGTTGTGATATTTTTGATAGTCAGGGTTCCGTTGGTAATTGTATACGTGCATATTTGTATTTTCTTTTAAATTTCGCTACGAAATTGGAAAAAAGCTTTTGTCAAAATCAACTCACCATCTGAAGAACAATGTTTAGAAGCACTATTAGGTTAAACGAAAATAGGTGAGAAAAGGCCATTTAAAGTTCCACATTACATATAAGCAATTAACTAGTATTATAGCAAAAATAACTAACATCGAAAAAGCACACAAAATGTGCAGACAGACTGAGTGAACACATGGCCGCCCTTAATAATATAGGGCATGCTGTATATGCTTTTAGACCGAACAACCGACATAACCACAATTGCACTGCATTATTGTTCATAAAAGACAACCAACACATTACTATATAGTTGATCCAATGTCGATCAACATCTGATAAGGTTACAGTCATCTTATCAGCAATGGATCGTTCGATTATTGGTACATATTTTTAAAGTTAATTTAGTCTTCTTGTCAATTTTAAACAAAAAAAAATTATTGATCCAAAGCTTCCAATTTTAATCAGGGCTACAATGGTTTGAGTTAACAGACCATCTTCAATACATTTCACAATCAATTAGTACTCACCAATAAACCCGGTCACAATTCTCTATCTTTATCCGTACCCACACATTTAAAATTTCTCTTTGCGCTTATGAAGTTGTATATTTTTATCTACATCGATGACATACTTATGGCATCATAAACTGATAGGAATATCACATGGTGCACTTAAAAATTAACGCTGTTTGACGTTAGTATTAAGATCTCAAAATGTATTTTCGATTTAAGCATCCTTGACCTTCTTAGCACAAAACTACTGCAAATGGTATTTTTCCGTCCAAAGATCGAATTATTGCCATTAAAAAATTACACAAAATTCACAACTGACACATCAAACTCGGCTACCCGGATTTTTCCTCAAAGAAATTGTCAGGGCTCACATCGAATTCGCACAATTGCCTACTATTTCTAATCTAATGGCATGCTCGAACTTTTTCACCAACAACTAAAAACTGCTCTTATACCTAGATATAACACAATACAATGGAACTTTGACATTCTAACTATTTTATTTCATAAACATCATTCTTTCCCCATTATCGGTCGCTTGATCGTGTCGGGAATACGGACCTATGTTTTCACATAAGTCAGTCTGATTTTTGCAAGCTTTAGCAATAAAGCTCTGGTATGGATCCCATCAGATCATGCAAATTGTTATAAAAAGGGTTTTTATCTTTGGGTTGGCTTACGTCAGTGGGCGCATGAACACAAATATTTGACCGGTTGGCTCGTCGCATGCGTAAACGTAGCTTACACATACGGTTATCAGCTGTTTTGAAATTTAAAACAGTATTTTTCAACTGGGGCCAAAAAAAACCAACACGCCAACTGAGAACTCAGTGTCATTTAACATAAGTGTGGGTCCGGTATATTTTTGGAGTTATCCATATTTTTTTTTCTTGAATTTTTAACAGTGAGGTTTTATATGAATGCGGGTAGTCATTCGAACGATTAAACCTTTGTTTAGTCGCTTTCTACGACCAGCCATGGTGGCTGTGGTTGAATTTTAAGGATAATATGCTCGTTAAGAAGCCTTTTACGAGGCAAGGGAGAGTGTCTCGCAATCTCAGAGACTGACAACCTAAACTCCCCGTAGAATTTACGAAACTTCTTTCACTGCCCATTACTAGATTTAATGTAGTATGATAGTGTAGTGTTTTAATGGTTTTATATCTGTTCCAAATAGTAACAATCTTAAATTTGTTTCTTGTTTTCCATACGGTCCTGTTAGGGCCGATTATGTTACTGCTGTATGCCATTGGCATTTTTATTTCTTTAATTTAGGGTTAACTTTTGCAGTTGATGGTCGGCTATAATTGGATTTTTTTTGGTAATTGGTCCATAATTTTGCGATATCACTTTGTGATAAAACAGTACCAAGAATGCAACTATTTTGCGTTCTATATATTAGCTAATAAAATAATATAAATAAAAAACGAAAAGGCAACTCCAAAAAACACTTTAATTGAACAAACAAACATTTATCGCATCCAAAAAATCTTAAACCTGTGCTCTTCCTTTTATCCAACCGAATATGAATCGAGCATAAATCGATTTGTTATTCATTTTAAGACACCATTTTAAGCCACAACCGTGATGACGACACTCTCGTAAATTTCTTAGAAGATAACCAACTAATGGTACTTCTGGCAACAGTATACCAAGTTATTTTTGCGTCTAACGAATTACACCGTTTTATCCTATTTGAAAAATCCAGTTAGGCAAAGATTCACAAATATATTAATCATTTTCTGTTGAATACTAACAAAACCTATTTTATCTAAAGCTCATCGAATTACGCTATGACAAAAAACCCAATACTCTATCAGTTAATACATTTTCTTATCATGATTTTGTATTACTCCACGTTACAAACCGAAATCTAAATAAATACAAGACAACCTAGGGAAAAAATACATAGGGATGATAAAGATTTATGAATATAGAATCAACTTGTTTTGCGTCTCCGCTGATTTAAAATAAAAAAAAAAAAAAAAAAAAAACGAAACGAAACGTAGCGAAATCTTATAATTTATCTATTTCGCATAAAGAGAACGTTGAAAAATTAGCAAAAATTTGTGTACAACAATTTCATATTACATCTAATGGTACATAACATAATCCAGTAATACATAGCGTTTACTTCGAACATAAATATTGGAATTTATTCTAAACGCCACATATAATAATTTTGATAACGAATATATATATACCGCAGAGCAGATATAAAAATATAAAACACTGCCACCATCCACCACCACCGTCGTCAAAAACAAATATCTAATGAATCAGGATTAGAAATTGTCTATAGATGTATACGATAAAAATAAATTCTTGTTAGAGTTATCCGAGATCGTTTGAATATTGTAACAAAAATATATTTACATATAAGAATACAAATTTTAGATGACAACAGATGAATTTTTAAAGCATATATCTGGAAGGTTTAGAAAATTTCAGTGGAGCTTAATACGATTTCCTGTTCAATATTCGTTTTGTTATAATAGCACATCTATTATAAGCATCCGTTAATATTATTACTGGATATTTAATCTTAGACAGTCCTTTTTTATGTTGGAAAACCAACTACGACAGTTGAAGCGTAATTAACCTGTTTAGGAATCTGGCAATTCACAAATAAAATTGAACAAAGTGGCAGCTTATTTAAATTTTATAGACTAGCTCGAAAAACAAGCTGTCAAATTATTCTTCGACCAACAGTATACGCAAAAGATAGTTCGAAGGTACAATTCTTACATTTCCTGGTATATGAGGTTTTGCGGCATCTTAAGGTTTATGTGCTGTGCATACAAATTAGATGAGGGCCATATTTTGGGAGAATTTTTACTTGAACTTATATCTAAACGACGTTTTTTTTTAAATTTGCTCCTGTAGAAATGAATATTGCAGTTGGCGAGTCAAGTTCCCTATTGCGGTAGGCATCCATGAAAGCAATACATTCCTAACAAGCCGGTTCATTTTGGCTCTAAAGCGAGAGTTGCCAGTAGCAGATTGGGGTACCGTTACATTTTTGACATATACCAAGGACGTAATAGAAAAAGGATTAATAATTTGGGACTTGGCGAGTTCGTGGTACTGAATTTTGTACACCAAATTAAGGATAATGTTCCAGATAAGCAGTTTTAATTCTATTTTTATAAGTTTTTTACGGAGCCAAATCTTATACTTGCTTTGAGCGCGATGAATTTTGATAAGAAAAAATTAAACAAACGATCTAGAGGATATTATGAACATTTTGTGGATAAATCAAGATAATATTTAATTAATACTGACTCAATGGATAAACAATGAAATGGTTTCCAATTGTTTTGGTAAAAGCCTTGCAGGTATAGCAAGTCGGTATGACTGTACCGAAAAAAAAAGTTATACCTCAACCAGAAATTAAGAAAATTTTAGAAATATGGAAGAAGTTGACCAATTGGATCAATTTTTAAAACTCTCTTTTATGTCTCCGCGTAAAAAAATTCCACATGCCTGTAATTTTGTGGATGATCGATGTGGCTGTTATGAACTCCTGAACTCTTTCAAAAAAGAACTACGAATTAAAATTAAACCAATTCTTTTTAGCTTTTTTTAGTGGAAGCGCCCCGAATTCTGACATTACAAAATCTTGTAAGTAAAAATTTTTGTATTTTTTAAAAATCTTGCAACCCAAAATCAAAAGGATGACAGTTACAAAATGTTGCAAGTACAAAATCTGGCAAATACAAAATTTTGGCTATTTAGTAACTATCTGCAATACGATCTTGCGTGTTTATAAAACTTAATGATTTCTGAATTTAAAAATAAAGTTAGTTTTTGCAAATTTTATGTATTACAGCATGCTATTGTCCGACCACAACTTTAAGGCGTCGATCCCTCGCTTTGACCCTAGGAAGATTTCTCAACACCAGAAGACCAGAATGGTTTACTATATTTGGATTTATAATTGTCTCCCCAATATAATTTTTTGCAATGTTCAATCAGTTTTACTCCGGTGTTATTAAGCTATTAATCAAATTATAATACAGGGTTGCTAAATAAAAGTAAAACAAATTTTTCAATTGTACCTCATTATTTTTGCCTTAAATAAAACTATTGCCATTCCCGGCAAATAGCTTGCTCAAAATGCTCGAATCGTTGGTATTTTTTAAAGTGACATCATTGCTCTTTAAAATGCCAAAGATAGAGTTTATCAGATTTGCAACTTAAAAGGCTTCAACCGAAACTCATTTTTCAGGAAGTGTCGCAATTTTTCCTTTGAATATGTTCAGCAGTCAATTATTTGCCATTGCAACAGATTTCCTTTAATTCGAGTCTTCACTTTTGGAATAATTTCTTTTGATGTTACTGTTCGTTTCCGAACAATTTTTTTGCGTGGGGTTGGTGTATCTAACACATTCCAACATGACTCGAGACCACACGATGAGAATTAAGACCGATGCATTTATTGACGATGAACGAGGTGCTGAGACTAGAAGACGTGTAGTGTATTCTCCAAAAGCAACGTTCGCAGAGACCTTCGCCTACATATTAACCAATGAGACGACATATAACATCATTAAGTAGCCAATTAAGATTCGGAAAGTTATAATAGATGAACCAGCGATAAAAAGAACCCAGTCGACAATAAAATTCAAAGATGTCAACCGAAAGATGAGATGCTGGGGTTGTAACGAAACGGGTCACAACTTAAGAAATTGTGTAGAGTGGTGAAGAAAACGATCCAGAACACCATTCCCAATGCACCGCAGGCCATCGTTGGTTTAACGATGAATTCGTTAAACCAAAGCGAGTTAGTTTCAAAAAGCAGAAACTGACTCCCACTATAAAACCCTCGATAACTTCATTTCCTATCTCAAGATTGGCAAGAGGTGGAGGTAGTTTAACCACTAAAAGAGACAATGATAGAAGGAACTGTCTTATTACGCTGGACACAGGTACAACAAGAACAATCATGCGGACCTAATAGCAAACGGGAGCCAGTTAGTTCGAAGATTTAGGTTACAAACGGCTACTGGTACAAGTGTGGTAATTAACAATAAGAAAGGACTTTGGTTGGGGATAGGAAACAGCAAGTTTCACCATTACGTGTTAAGTGTTGATAGCCGATAATGTAGATGTGGTAATTTGGGCGGGGATTTATTAAGGGCAAACGAATTCATTTGGATATTGGCCGGTGTTTTAAGTTACAAAAACGTGTGTGCAACTGCCTCTGTAAATAAACGAAAGAAAGCCAGTGATACGATGAGTTATATTAGACCATCGAGAAAAGTTGCCACTCAATGCAGATAGTTGTGTGGGGAAGATTGGGTGGAGGTTCTGGGTCACAAATGATGTGGGTTGTGGAAACAAAAGATGAAGAGAACAAAGTTAGAGAAATTATCATTTTTTTATCATCTAGTAGAACCAAATAGAGACTTAAAACATCCAATCCGAGTTCTTAATTTAACGGATCAGAAAAAAACTACAATGAAGGGAGACTCGGAAAATGTGAGGAGGTATCCATAATACTGAAATGTGAAAAATCGATTCCGAAAGTACAGGCCAAGAAACAACCAAATTAACACCTAAACAAAAACAGGTAGTGAAAACGTTCCTGGAAAAAAACATGTCAATTTTCTATAGAACTCCAAGAATAATGACACAACAAATATGTTTAGACACCGGATCGACACAGGAGCTGAGATGCCAATATGTCAGGCGCCGAGGAGGTTGCATATTTTTTATTTATTGTTGATTCTTTATTTAAAATACAAATACAAAAAAAAAGCCTTGCAATTAGCAAATAAGAATGGATAGAATGGTAACCAAAATTAAAACTTCAGGGGCTATTGAGCAATCGAGCTGTCCTTATGGATCTCGCCAGGAAAATAACTGTACTGGTGGAAAATAAAGATGACACTCTAAGATTGTGTGTCGATTATAGAAAGGTCAATACCATAACAAAGAAGGATAGTTATCTCTTACCAAGGATCGAAGACACATTGGATACATCAGCAGGAGGACGTATATTCTTGATACTTGATATGCTAGCGGATATTGGCAGGTGAGCATAAAGAAAAGACAGCGTTTAGTGTAGGCAATAGGCTATGGCAGTTTAATGTCATGCCCTTTGGCTTATGTAACGCACCTGTGACTTTCGAACAGTTAATGGAACGTGCATTGAAAGGGGTTGCACTGGAAGACAATCCTAGTGTATCTGGATGACATTACAGTAATGGGAAAAGACTTTAATGAGCATCTGAAAAATTTGGAAGGAATATTCGAGTGGATTCAATCAGCAACCAGCCTAAAGCTGAGTCCGAAGAAGCGTACATTGTTTCGAGACGAAGTCAATTATTTAAGGCACAAAGTAACAATACTTAGAATAAATACGGATGAGGAAAATATTTCAGCAGTTAAGGACTGGCCCAAACCACAGAATCTCCACGAATTCAGAAGCTTTATTTGGCTTTGTACTTATTATCGGCGATTTGTAGCAGGATTTGCTGATGTTGCCAGGAGTTTGCATAAGCTGACCAGAACGGACAAGCCATTCGATTGGAACGAAGAGCAGGAGAGTACATTCAGTAAGTTATTTTTCTGACAGTAGAAAAGTTATGTTGGTGAGCATTTGGGATCTACTTTTACGGCTGCTCTGATATATACTTTGCGATCGGATGATTCGCTCCCTTGAATGCACACATCGCTTTCTCCAATCGTTTTGTCAGCCATATAACACATATTGTCAATGTACACGCCTAAATATTTAATGGTTTCGTATAATTTGATTGGTTCGTTGTAAATTTTAACCGAAAGCTTTCTTCAATTTCGTTTTAGATCGAGATGCGCATTTTTTAATGGTCGCCAAAATAGTATTGATTCACATTTGTTTGTGTTAATTTCAATGTGCCAAAGATTAAGATAATTTTGAATGTAATTTAGTGCCGTTTGTAAATTGTTTTTGTATATCTCCCACCAGATAACTTGAACTATAAACAATCCCATGATAAACAAGCCCATGATTGTATAGATTTTAAATTTAGCGTGTCGTTCCGAATAAGATCAGCCGTATATAAACTGAAAAGTAATGGAGCCGTTATTGAACCTTGTTGTACTCCGTTTATAATTTTGAATTTTGCCGATGATTTTTTGTTCAATAACTCGTATAATAATTCCAGTATTACGATGGAGAAATTCATTTTATATAATTTTACGAGGAGTCCGTCTAGCCAAATCGATGCGAACGCTTTTCTATGTCAATCAACACGGCACCCGTCGGATTATTTAAATTTAAATTGTGTGTGGCGTAAATAGTGTTGTGGTCTTTACCTGAAACCAAACTGGTTTTCGGGTATCAATTTTTGTTCCAAAACGTGATCATTAAATATTATGTCCGAATTTTTAATTTCCAAAGATTTTACATTTATGCAATTGTTATTTTTGAATTTTGTTAATATTTCGATTTCTGGCCATATTTTTGTACTGGGTCGAATTCCCTTCATTACGTCTGACCAATATTTTTCAATTTAAGTTTGGCATTCTGCTCGATGAGTTGGACCTTTTTTTTAATTTCCGCTTTCTAGTCGTTAATTTGGTTGTAATTGCCAAAAGTATAATTTTGATTAGGAGTGTTTGAGGCTAAATTTCGTTTCAAAGTTTTAATTTTGGTGATCAAAAAGGGTTAATGTTTGTAAAGTATCTCAATGATCGGGTTTGTATAGCAGATCATATTATTGAGACGCCTTTGTTTCGGAGAATTTTGTTTATTATTTTCCAGAATTAATTGAGTGATTTGCGTGATATATTTGTTAATTTCATCGTTGGTTAGTTTTCGGTCTATGGGTATTAAATTTTGCTCAATATTGTTGTTATTGTTTGAAAGATGTAGTGTTGTTGTTCGGTGTGCGTCATCCAAAGATTTGGTGCTCTTTTCCCATTCGATTCCGGAAAAATTGTATCGTAATTGTTGTTATTCGTCTTCTTCGTCGTTGTCAATTTTGTTGGGTCCTCTCTCAAACTCGCCAACTCCTAGTACCATGATCTCAATGGCCCTGTGAATTAGTGTGTTGAAATTTCGTGCTTTGAATTTTAATTAATTTGAATGCGTATGTCTAAAATGACCAAATCAAGCAAATTGCCTGAACGGATCATAGTGGGTTTCTCGCTTTTGAATAATTTTGGTCGGTATTCCATAGAATTTTCGGTAACTCACCGATTAAGTCGACGCCCTCGAGAATTATTAAGCGTGTTTCCCCAGTTCGTGTGGCGTGCATGCAAATCTCCTGCTATGATATAAAAATGATTCGGATTGTCTAAATTTAGATTGGTGGAAATTTTGCTCCATTCCTCGATGAAATGTCCGAAATGTGAGAAGCATTGCCCGTACAGTAGATGGAGAATAGAAAAATTTTGTTGGCCGACAATTTAATGTTTAATTTAATGTTTTATATTATTGCTAATTGTATGTGGTTCGATAATTTTGAATTTGAGTCCCGTTTTGAGCAGAATGGTGGTGTCACCTGCTTGTTTTGATTTAATGCGGACGCGTCGAATAATATTATAATTTTTAAATTCAATTTTGTTGTTCGTTTAATTTAGTCTTGTTTATTAAAAGGCAGTCCAGATGATGTGTATTCAAACATTTTAGTAGATTTAATCTACGTTGAACGCTAACGATTGAGTTAACGTTTAACGAGATGATTTTGAATTTTGACGAATTTTGACGATGTGGAAAATGTGAAGTGGAAAATTTGATAATTTATAGTTGACCGATAATCTGGAGCAATTTGCTCACTCTGCTGGTCTAGGATTTTGGCCATTTTGTCAATCCGTGTAGTGAGCGTCTGTGGGATATTGTCATTGTGTTTGTTGTTAGAGTTGTGTGGGTCCACCTCATTTCAGCACAAGCGCCATTCTCTTTGCTTACTTTAATCGATGCAAACATTTTGGGAATCGGTTTGTCCATCTGTTGCTGTTTATTTATTTTTTCGATGCCTTTTTTGAGGCGCACTAGCCTTTGTTGCTAAATTGAGCAGCCTTTATACTATGCCGGATGACTTGATTTTTTGCAATTAATGCAGTAAATATTTTCTTTTGCAACTTCGTCGCTGATGGTGCATTCACCTGGCGTATGTTCATTTACGCATTTCACGCAACGGAAATCTAATTTGCAATTTGATGCGGTATGGCCATACCGCTGGCAATTTTTGCGTTGCATTATTTCATTCGTTTTACTTAGGGTTTGCCAAACAATTTTTTGATAATTGTTTAAATGTTTAATATTGTAAACTAAATTAAGGGGGTTTCAGGACTAAATTGCACGACATATAGTGGTAATAATTTTTTTAGTTGTTCGGGATACTCTAGGAGAGTTTGCTTGTCACTACATTTTTAGGTTGTCCAATTTATTAGATTAACACTTGTGAATTTGGTTCATCAAAGTTTGCCTTATCAAGAGATCAAAAGAATCAAAAAAATGTAATTAATAGCAATAGAAAAGATATGTGGTACCTACATCACTTATTATTTGAGTAGTGGTCCTATTCGGACCGATTACAGATTCTTATAATTACAAACAAACGTACATATTTACCGAATTTCTGGTTATAACTAATTGTATATTTACAAACACTTCAACCTCAAAAAAATTGTCATCAACTTTGTTCCCCATCAATTAAACGTCTTAATAAAATGTCATTGTAAAATAGTGATACATAAAACTCTCTATAATTAAATAATCATGTTACACGTCGTCACAAAACAATCAATCATTTAATTAAACCAAACAAATGAAAAATTACCTGTCAGACAGTTAAAAAATGTTATGATTTGTCTGCATACTATATAATTGGTGGTGCCGGTAGTAATATATGATGTACTGAATATCTATCAGATACAAAAGCACCCCAATCTTGGTTTTAAAAACGTCACATCTTTATTATGGGTTTTTGTAAATTTTGGGTATAGATACGAGTATTTGTCGCTACGAATCTTGCAAAGTATATTATACTCGTATAATTTACAAGTCAATTATTTTAAATTAAAAATAAACGAAAATGATACGGAAATAAATGGTTTTGGTGTACGAAAATAAATCACATAAAAATTCCAATTTATCATTTTTGCATTTTCACCTGAAAATAATAAGACATTTTCTCATTGTTGGTTATACACGGAAATGATTTTTCGGTTTCTACACACCGTACTGGTGGTATCTTTTTACCATATAAGCTTTATAAATTTTGATGTTTGGTTATGGTTATATTCTCATTAGTGTTATTACGTAACATTTAAACATCATTCCACTTAATTGTTTAGGGTGAAATAATTAAATTTCTCCAAGTGAATGATAAAGAAACATTCAAATTAAGAATTATATTCATAGAAAAAATTATAATGTTCTCCTGAAGATTATGTCACTTAAAGAAGAAAAATTTCCAAATTGTAAACAGAATTCAGAGTAACGTCATTCCGAATTCTTCCAAATTGTTTAAAATATCTTGAGAAAAACAATTTGTGTCATACGAAAAATATTTTTCGGATCATTAACTTTTGCAGCATTTTGCTGACGGTTTGAACAAATCAAAGAAAACACTTTAAAGACGGTTATGCACCATTGTGACTTTTCATTTTGACTTTTTTTAATTGTTGGAATTTTCTAGATCAATCTTCATATGCGTTAATATATCTTCATAAGTTCAACCCTGCGTTGGTAAACTGACATTCACGAAGCATGTTTCATGGGGAAATTTTATGTTTCTAGGTCACTAAAGCTGGTTTAACTTAACTTTAAATTGTTGCTTCGTTTGGTTATACACTGTGGTTAGGCACTTGTTAAGCAATTGCCATCTAAAAAGCTTGACCTGCAGTCCAGATGGCGGAAATTTTTATCAGATTAAATCTTTCAACTAATGAAAATATGTTGGTGTAAATAAAAATCAGCAAACTCATTTACTCGTGAACAGAGCAACCATATAAAATACACTATTTTCTGTTAAGTTCAACCATTAAATCTAATATACAAAAATCTCGTGGCACGGTGTTTGTGGTCGTACTCCTCCAAAACGGCTCAACTAATGTTTTTAAATTTTTTATTTATACTTGGTAGACATGAAAATAGGTCGGTCGTATATTATATTTCATACCGCTAGGTGATTAGGGTGTATCCAGAATTTTTTTTTCCATTTCTATTTTTTGGACCGATATTTATTTTATTTGATCAAAAAATATCTATGACTCCCAATTTTCACCATACTACCCCCACCCTTCCATTTTTTAATCGCGATTTTGGTATTTTTGTATGAACAATATCCAAATAATTTAACTGTATTTTAAACATAACGAAATTATTTATATTGTTAAATGGCAGATGGCGCTACGTCCGCCTCATCGAACTTTTATATCTGCCTTGTTGTAACCGGAAAACAGAAAACTCAGAAAGCTTGTTCTTTGCAAGAATGCACGAACAAATCCTACCATTACCTTGCCCAAACAACAGCTTATAGTTAGTAGCTCTAAGCCCAAGAACCCTATCTTTATTGACCCATGGTTCTTGAATCAAGACGACATCTACGGGATCTTCCTTCACTTTAAGCATTCTAGATGCTGCCTTACAGTGATGAAGGATTATTTGCAATATCTTAAGCATCCTGCTTAAGATCATCCTTTTTCACGTTGATTTCTAAATTTCCAGAATCAGAAGACTCTAGGGGTCCATAGCTGAATACCTGGACAACTTATGGTCCAAATTAATAGGAATTGTGTGATTGTTGTAAGGACACTCAGCCTCAACCGAGGATCCGGGCAAAGCGGATGTACCCTCGACTGATTCTGGTGTCTTTGATATTATAGCCTCATCCTTCTTATAAACCTTAAGCGTTACAAAGCCAAAATCATAGTTTATAGTGCTGTCAGTCTTAGCCAGCACCCCCAGCGATGTTTTATTACAAATGATCACAACAGATCTAAAGTCGTTCTTAACCTCCTCCTCCTTGGCAATCTTCAAATTGTGGGAAGGTAGCTCCGGGTTGCCAATCATTATCTGTTCCAGAATCTCTGTGGAATCAGAAGTCTTAGCCGGAATTCACACACGAGCCATCGGCCTGCTTGGTTTGTTCATCACAGCAGTAATTTCCAGTCTGACTCCAGGCCAGACTTCCCCTAGGCTGCTAATTGCCCTTTTATATAGGTCAAAAGACCTCTAATTGGCACAGGCTATCAACTAGATATGGTTCCTGTACCAATCACCATCGTGACAAGGATACGAAAGAAGCGGATAAAACCCTTTCCAACTTCCTCCAATCAGCAGGAGCAATACTGCCATCCTCCTTTTCCACATCAATAGCAGCTATGACAAGCGGGTACTTCAAAATCTTGCTAAAAGGTATAATTGTAGTTGCCTGCAATTTAGATCTTTTAACGTCGTTAGGAGATTCTTCTTGACATCTTTTTCAATTAGACATAGAGCTCTCAGTAGAGCCTCTCGACATAGGCCACATAGAACTCGTAGCTCTTTTAGCCCACATCAGTATGGCAATATTTCTGCCACTTTTACTGGCCGACGGAATTGCCTCTAGCTTTTTTAAGTTTATCCATGCTTTCTTCCTGGCATTATAGTAAGGTTTGGAGGGACCAGCATCATTTCCGCATATGTCCGTCTTCCCTTCAGTTTTGAGACAGGCCCTAAAGGCCCTCTTCTCATTTCGTCCCATGAGTGGCGAAGAAAGAAGGTCCGTCCTTGCAGAGATCCGCAATACAAGAATAAGGCTAAATACATCTGGACGACGCCAGGTATCCAGAGGCTCCATTTGAGACTCAGCTATTTGAAAAGAGCCCCCAGCTAGGTTAATTATCAGCACGGGTCGTTTAACACCCACATCCGACCCTTATTTTATAGTGCTTACACTCGCATCTAATATTTGGCAGACCGAGGTCGTTGCCCAGATGGTACCACGTGGAGGTATGTTAGACACAATTGGTGGACTCTAACATAGTTGCATAATGAAGACACGCCAAAACAAATTGAACCGCTCCACAAAATTAGTCTTTAAGGGGCTTTAAATCCACTGGCTGATCAGTACTTAAAAAAATATTACATTCAAAGTTAAGCTTCAAATACAACTCAACAGTTTTACTTTGGAGCATTCGACAAACAACTTGTAGGCAAGCAAATCGAATTGAACCTTCGTACACTTTATCCGAAAATAAACGAAGTCATATTATTGCGCGTGTGCGGAAGCCGGTTTAACGCCAGAATAAACTAAGTGCGACACATTTTTCCATCAAATTGATAAATTGATCATTATCAGCATTTTATGCAAATTGGTCGTCAATCTAATGATCTAATATACCCTATACTAAAGGTTTAACTTCTTGTATCATTTATTTCGTAGAGTTAATTTGAACAAAACATTCGTATACGACCCATTAAGCAGCACATCCAATTAAAACCATTTAAACAACTCAAACATTGTAATGGATATGATCTTGTCTCTCTAAATATTCCCTAATATAGAAAATTACAGTCCCATAAATGTTGCAAATGTACGTATCCACCAAACAAAATGATTTTCTCGTGTTGTTTATAGTTAGTGCGGCAGCGGTATAATTTTTTTAGCTCTATTAACAATACTAACCGCAATGCTAAACATGATTTCAACATTTAAATTTCTGAAACATAAAAAAAAATGTTGTATCAACATTAATAATCACACAAAAAGCAACAATAAAATTTAGAGGACATATGTATGTCACATATGTATTATATAATAATGTACTATTTTAGTACTTTTTCCACCCTTAGCGAGATGGTACGATTATGTAAAAACAAAATCATTTACAGTGTAAAATTAAAACAAAAATTTTAATTTTTTTTTTGTTTCAGAACCACGTCAAATTATTGTCAAAATGTTAACTGAGTGTAACATTACGAGTATGTTGGTATGTATGTATGTGGAAATAAATTGCCTAATATTTTTTAGATTTAATTTTGTGTTACTAATTTGTAGTTCTGTTTTTAAGGCACTAATTTCATACCAGTGATTGTGTAACATATATATGTAATGTTTATATATATATATCCACCCATGTTTTACGTAGTTGTGCGTAAGACCATGAATTTTTTGCCACCCCACCAAATAATATAAACCCACAAAAAATATTTTTATTTCTTTTTCCCTTGATTTTCATTCATAACGCAACCAAAAGCTAATATTTTATTTTATTTATTCATATCACCATTTATCACCTTTAATTTGTTTTCCACCACCTTAAACCGAAAATTCATCAAAAACGACGCCACGATATATTTTTTTATGCCGAACGAGTATTATTGGAAAGGTATTTAGGGTATAAGTAAATCAAAGATTATATGGGGAAAATTGAACAACAGTTTTGTGTTGTATACAGAGTGGTCCATTTGAAATATACATCATAATTAACTTTAGACATTTGCATTTTCCATGCAGAGATTAAAAATAAGCGTCCTGCTGGGTTTTTTTTACCTTACATATTAATATTTGGAAGGATAACTTCAGAGCACTGTCTTTATGCAAACCTTATTCGAGTATAATATGGCAAATACAAGACGTAATACCCGATTAATGGAAAGGGACCGCGTTATGCTCCATCTATCTCAGACTATTTATTTTTTCATAATTATGGAGAAAATCACTAGTGGAGGCAAATTTTTCTAGTTGAAGGTTAACCCAATACTCTTATATCTCTTGTTTGAATTTATTTTTCTTAAAAATAAAACATGTTAGGATTAGCCTGATCGATTTTTAGCTTCCGGGGTCTTTAAATTAATTACACTGGATGCTTTCGCGATGATAGCCACTGGCAACCAACAGCTAAAACCTTAATAAATTACAAGTGTCAACAAGCTGAAAAAATACAAGGTGTTGGATTTAATTTAGTTTCCTAATGCCGGTAACGAAGTAAAAAAAGAATGAGAATGTTGGATCGGTCACATTCTATGTACCGTAATTAAACCAAATGATGAAGCGATCTTTGAGAAAAAAGCCACTATTTAATTATCAACGTTGTTGATGGATTAGCTTGTAAAATTATTTATTAGAAAGTTATTTTCTTTGAAAATAGTTATGTACAGAACGTAATCTGGACTTTCTCTAGCAATCTAAAAGTTTTCTTAACTTGCAGCAGATAACCCACTTGGTCATTCAGAGATAGGTGAAATCATTCCAAACGGCTTTTATGTTGACAATGTGCATAGTATAAATACATATAGTACTACCATCATAAGACAAAAACGTTTTACCTATCGGTGTTCCAGATGTCGGGTCGATAGAATATCATCAAAATTTAGAATAAATATATGACATTTAGGCGATTATACATATACAAATATTTTGATTATTTTCAAACGATACCAGCAGCGATATGTAGCACGTCAATGGACTAACATACCATGGTAGTACTATGTGCATTTATATTAAGCAATCGGTTAACTGAAAAGAATTTTGTGATGCATGCGAGTCGGGATTTGCATCCGTATATAGTACACATTTATAAGGGTTTGCATTCATAGTCAATATGGATAAGTATTTGTTGCGGCTGATGTAATTCATTTCGGAATTACTCACACCCAACATAATTACTTTGATATCGACACCATTGCTCCGCATTAAATTTTTCGAGTTGACATCTAGGCGAAATGTCGCTATTTGCGAAAGTGGATAGTTAAAACATGTATAACTTGCAGTTATTTTATGGCCTTTGTAAACAAATAGATCATTCGGGATTGAGTCGTGCTACAAGCAACTAGTAATTTTGAAGTGTAGTCATAAATAAGTGAATAACTGAAAATTAAATATAGATATTTAAATATTATTGTAATAATTTAAATAAAAATTATAAGAAATAAATAAATAAAGTGATATTACTACAATTGGTCACCCGTGGCGCTCCTGTATAGAAGAACGCACCTAAAAATCGCATCGAGGGGATTCATAAAATTAAGGTGTGCTTTTATATTTAATATATGTATGTGCAATTTTTTAATACAAAAAAAAAATCATAAATCGGTTGCAAACACAATATTTTTTTTTATTTTAATCACGGTTTTTCACGCATCTAGAAAAATATGAGCTGTTTATCGCCACCTTACACCCATATGGCAGAACGCGTGCCAACGTAGAATCTGTTAATCATCTAGAACAATTAATGGTTAATAAAATTGCATCGAGGTACGTATCAGCTGTATATCGCCACCGTACAATGTTTTGCTCCTTTCGATGAGAAACAGCTAGAAGTACTGTTAACAAGTCGCGATTTCGGCGACAAGCAGCCATCGGAAGCTTTAAAACACACTGATTCGTTGGCCGGGAATAAGTGTACACACAAAGTCATCCGTACGCTATAGACATCGTACGATGTCATGTCAACTAGCGGTTCGCTCCTCAGTATAACACAGAAATCACGGTCCCGTGTGTGATCACACAAACAAAATGGAGGTTTCATTCCAAAAACGAAGCACATATAGATGCATTAAACCCTGTTCATTTAAATCGACCCCAGAAAATTTTCACATAGGTGGCGATACAAATAAAAAACGTAATAAGTAAAACAGTCAAATTGGCAGACATTGATTCATTAGATACGTCGCGCCTGTTTTTATTTGACTCCATAAACCACCTGAATTTCCTTATTGATACTGGCGCTTACCTTTCGGTTATTCCAGTTAATTGTAATCCACACTCCATCAATAGCACAACAATCAATACTTACGGCACTAAGTTGCTGGATATAGATCTCGGACTTAAGCGTAAGTTTAAACACGCATTTATTTTAACTGATGTTAGCCGTCCGATCATTGGTGCTGATTTTCTCAGCAAACTTGGGTTGCTTATCGATTAACAATGCAAACGGCTGATGGATTCAGCTAGTCAGCGGTTCACCAATGCCACATTGGTCAGGAACTCCTGATCCATTTTGTAATCGACAATGGTTATGGAACTTTAGTAAAACAGTTTCTTTCACTGATTTCTGAGCCTAATTATAGCGCACCAGTGAAACATAATGTGGTTTATCATATCATCACTGAAAGTCATTTACCGGTGTCAAGACCACGAAGATTAGATTATATTTGCCATAAAACGGAATTGTTGGAATTTAAACGCATGGTAGAATTCAGCATATGGCGGCCATCTTCTTCCCATGTGTCTTGCCCTCTTCATTTAGTGAAAAAAAGATTTAGTGATGAAAAGATGATTGGAGACCGCGGATTATCGAAGACTAAATACAGTCACAATACTGTATAGATATCCAATGCCCGACATTCAAAAACGTTTTATGAACCAAATCGTTAGAGAGTTGGACTTTGTGTTCGTATATAAAAAGTTCGAAGTTCGTATTTGGCGTTACTTCACTAAATTTCCTCAATCACACAATTACACCTAATCGTATTCTGCCTTCTAGTGAAAGAATTAATGCCATTAGAGAATTCTCAACACCAACCTCAATTAAACATATTGAACGTTTTGTCGGTATATGATTATTGGAACCTACTATCGGTAATTTAATATTACACCGGGTCGTTTTGAGCATATCCACTTAGATATTGTAGACTCATTGCCTCTATACAAGGGATATCATTATTTACTGACTTGTGGCGATAGATTTACTCGTTGGCCTGAAGCATACTATATTACCGATATGTCTGCAGCAACCATTGCACTCACTTTTATTGAAAATTATATCAGGGAACACAATTTGAGACTAAGCTTTTTGCAGAACTGACTAAGCTCCTTGGCTCACACAGGATAAGAATTACATTGTATCAATCCCAAGCTAATGGCATGGTTCAAAGTTTTAATAGGCAATTGAAACCCGCACTTATGGCCAGAAGAAAAACTATTAATTGGAGTTCGGAAGTTCCAATTGTTTTACTTGGCAATAGAGATACTGTGAAGAAGGATATTACATTTTCGCCTGCGGAATTAGTTTATGGTCAGACAATACAATTTCTAGGTGAACTCTTTATTGAGAATCCTCAAATACATTTACCAACTCACGACACTGTAATTGACCAACTTCGAAATACAATGCGTAATTTTATTCCTATACTATGACCCGTCTAAATAAACAAAAAGATATTTTCATGCCTAAAACTTTAAATACCTGCGAACATGTTTTTGTCAGAGTATATAGGGTACAAACAGGTTTTATTTTAAAATTATTAATATTATATTAAAATTTAAACTATTTAAGTATTATCAGAAGTTTATAATATACACATTGCCGTCTAGTGATAGTTACGGTGTCTTTTTCACTGCTGATGAATTCCAGCTAAAATAAGACAAAAGTGCTAAAGTGCCTTCAGTTGACAATAAAGTTAAACGCGAGGTCAATTTTGACCCCCGAACGGATTTGTTTTAGACTATTTGGGAAACATGTTTTATTTTTAGGTGATTTGCCCGTAATTGGTAAAATCAAACACTATTTGAAGGCAAGCGTCTTTTAAGATGCTTGAAAGTCTTCCAATTTTTTACAATAATAACCCCAACGTAAACGTATATTTTGCCATCATAATTCCCGCGGTATATAATATAATTTATGGCCGACGTTATGATGTTTATTGATTTCAAGATGGCAATAACGTTTTAACGGTTTTTCATAATTTCCCGAAAAAAGTTTCTTTCAAAAGTTTCTTGTTTAAGTACTTTTATTTTTGTTTTTTAAGTTACTATATTAATTGATACAAATAACGAAAGTTGTCCAGAATTTAAAAAATATTTCAATTCCGTCTTAAGAATTTTTATACCTACTCTTTGCTTATCAACACTTAAACCAGAAATGTTTTCACTGTCAAATTTCCATGTATCATCCATACTGCCAGATGCAGAATGGTCTGCATTTACTGGAGCGTCATTTTCTTCAATACGATTTATGGATTTCGATACTATTGATAATTACTTTTCAAAATCTAGATCATTAGAAGGCAGTGTATTGTCTAGAAATGGATCAGTTGAGCTGCATCTTTTTTTTAACCGACTGAATATCTGACACATTTTTTCTGTAAAATTTAGATTCATCAAAACATAAAAAAAATCATATAAAGGTTTGAAATCTTTGACAGTATACCCGTCACGGCTTTATAAAGGCTACACGAATCTGTAGAATGATGTGTATGCTCGTTATTGCACGCAAAAATGTTAACTTCAATCAAAAACGTAATTTATCTTAAAACTGAAGAGAAGAAGATACCAATTTATAAAAAAATTCATAATTGTGTATCGATATTGGGTGACTACGTCTTTTCTATCGATGATCAGCTTACCGTATAACCCAGAGTGACAACATTAGGTCAGTTCCATAGAGTTAGTGTTGATTTTGTAGTTTTCATTGATACGAGAGCTTCCCTTTGCTAAGAGGTGTAGGGGTGCAAAACTAACCAACGGCTTTTTATCGGATTATGTGTGCATGGTATCTGATAAAAGCTTTGTTAGTAGAAGAGGTTTACTGATGTACCTTTTAAAATCCATTCGGTTGGACCAATTTTGTCGGAGCAGCAAATAGGATGTATAAATTTTATAAAAATATAAGTATTTTGGCAGATTATGGAAAGCTAGAGTCAAGACAATTAAGGCACATCTCACCAATGTTACAGCTCTTTAAAGCTTTATTTCGAAGAAATGATAACTATGCTTGGTCAAACTGCAGCTGCACTCAATTAAACGCCACTGTGTTAGCTGAACTTTTATGATCCAATAAGATTCCAGGTTATTTTATGATTCCAGGTTATTTTGTGGTTACGGCTGCTTACATCAGTTGTCAGAAATAAGATTTAGAAAAAAACCTACCAAATGGCAGTTTTTGAAAACGTTTTTCACTATGTACACGCGGTACTGCAACTCTACATAATATGACAGGATCAAATTAAAAATTACTGATATCGTAATTGACATCGGAGATGACCAACTTAGTGTAGCAAGTGTATAGCCAAAAACCAAAATTGAAATGATTCATCACGCATTCTAAAATTCTAAATTTGTTGGAACTATGCACCCATAGTGCCGGATTGATTGTGTTCAGTTTAGGTTCCAGTAATTGGTATAATTGAATACGAGTTTAAGGGAAAAGTATTTCAAGATTTTTCAAAGTTTTCCTATTTTTCACAATAAAAACTTGCATTTTAGTGCACTCTTTGTTAACATGGTGTTTGGCATCGTCTCTGGCTTGTAACGAGCGACTTTTGTGCTCGTTCCCCTGGGACCAAAATTCATTATATGTTGTCCACGCCGGTTTTGTTTTTTTATATTTAATTTATTTTGTATGTTAGTGTTGTTGTATACCTACTCATTTCCCCTTCATTAATTTTTTTTTCAATTGTGTAAAGGGTTATGAGTGGGTATATAAAGTCGTGTTTAGTGTGAATCGGGATGAGAAAATTAGAAAAATTTGACAAGATAACAAAGTTTATGTTAAAAATCAGAAAAACGTTAAAATGTAAAAAAAAACAAGAAAAAAATGTTAAAAATAATTAATAAAAATTAAATAAATGAGTTTTAATAAGTTCAAAAGTGAAACGAAAGTGTTCAAAAGAATCACCTATGAAAGTAAAATTACCAAAGAATAAAAAAATAAGATGTTGTTGCTGCCATTATTAATTAACCTCGGCGACGAGCTATTGGAATAAGATTGTGATACGGTTTGTGTCAAGAGCAAAGCGTAGTCTCCTTGCATACAACGTCAGCCAGCTCGAAGAGATCAAAATTCTTGCTTTGAATTTATAAACAGCCATGAGATTAACCACAGCAGCATGAAAATATTAATACATCAAAATATGTTTGGAAAATTATACATTGTGCTATGAAGAACACATGGACGAAATTTAGTAAAGTTTTTCTATTTATGTATTTAATATTATTATTTTCTTTGTGTGTGTTAAATTAATGTTATTTAAGAGTTGTAATTTTGTCGTCATTAAGTAAGATTCAATTTTATTTTATTTTGTTAAATTATTTAAGTTTTTTTGTTTTTTTTTTCTCAAACTTGTTCCGTTGGTTTTTTTCCGTTTATTTATTTAATTTTATTAAAGTAATTGTGATAATCTGAATATTTTACTGTCGTTAAATTTTTTTCGTGATGTGATGGTTTCAAGTCTGGTTGCGTTCCAACTTGTTCAAGGGATCCCGCCTTCCCGTCTAATCCTTTCCTGCAGTTATTCCAGCTTCTAAGCATGCCTTGCAAACCCCACGCCCTACCCTGAGCTCTAGCTGGCTATCATACCACAGCAAGGCCTCTGCTAGAAGATTTCTGTTAACGCCATCGGGGTGCGGATCTCAATGGTGTCGTTTTAATGACAATTATGGGACTTGCACCTTGAACTGTTACAGGCTGGTTGATAGAAATTTTTTTCTTTTAGAAATCTCAACAAAATGTGGGGTTGTCAAAACCCTGTGTGGTCTTTTTTGGCCTGTGAAAGCCTAATAATATTACCATCTTTTTGAGATAATTTGTGGTGAAAACCGATTTCTCTGTATGTAATTCCATTATTACTTAGGAGGTCCAAAAATGCTCTCCAAGCATAAAAAAGTTATAATTCATCCTACGATAACATGTTTCTTAATAAAATTCTTAAGTAAATTTACAAAGCTGGCTACGTTTATACTTCACGGCTGCCAAGTATAAATTGTCAAAATTTATAGTTACGAAACTTTAGCCAATAAACTAAGTGGAAAACTTACCAGGAGACCACTTTGTATTATAAATAGTCCATTTTTGAAATTAAGTCAAAATAATTATAATTAAGACTATCTCTGAATGAAATCAGCGTTATTTAAAATAATTTGTTAATAACTTTTAAGAGTTTCTGGGAAATTGGTTCGCTCACTTTGAAAAAATAAAATAAGAAAGAAACTTTAATTTCAGTCATTTTAATAAAAAAATTATTTTCTAGCAATTAGTCGTCAATTTTACAACAGTACAGGCTACTTTTGTTTAGCAGTTTGTCAACTAATTCTGTAAAAGTAAAAACGTCGTATTCTCTAAAATTGGAGGGGGTAAATCAATGTCGTATGACAGTCGCAATACAACCTTCTTTAAAATTAAAATAAAAGAGTCGTCTGCGGTTCATAGAATAATTCAATTATTTAATTTATTCATATTTTTTCCTTATACATGGAACACTCTGTAAAATAGAACTGGCCACCAAAAACTTTTAAAAGTTTTTAATTTTTTTTTTTTAAATTATAAATCATGATTTATAATTTTTATTTTTCATATTTGTTATTATTGTTATTCTTTTTAAAAATATAAATAATAATTTTTCGGATTATCATTTTTCACGTTCGTCTGATAAATTACAAAATCATCGTAAATAATTGAATTTTTGATTATGGAGGGAAAATTTTAATCATTTTTCTTTTTTCATTATGATATCGTATTTCCTGCTTTGAACAAAACGAACAAAAATCAAATATTATATGAATATGAACACAAACACGGTAATGATGAAAATCAGCATCAAATATGAAATTGAACAAAAATTATGCGGAAAATTAAAAAAAAATATTTTGGGTGCCAATTATGTGCATTATATAAAATTTGGACAGGTCAGTCGAATATCATTGTTGGAAAAGTGTCATTAATCTATAGTGATTCGTCAGACATCTATAGTGATAATGCTGAGAGAGGAACAGTTATACATTCAAAACATTTAAAACGAAGATTCAATTTCCATTAACTAAAGTCCATACAGTCTTTTTTCCAAATCTATCAGGTTTTAGATCACTTGATTAACTTTGTAGGTGTTGTTGTTTGACAACAAAATGAAAATTCCTCATCAAGAGCCGCTAATAATTATTAAGTTTGCTTTTCACCACATTAAGATCTGGGCTGTCTTTGTGCTCAAATTTTAAATATCTTTTTCGTTTATAAAGTTTGAAAAGTGACTAAACTTTATAATTTTATTGACTAAATTTTGGAAGTAGCGTCTATTATCCTTGTTTTTCAGATTTCACAGGAGTTTGGTACGATTAACTTTGAACCTGATTTGAACTTGAACGCTCTTGTGACTTGGCAGTAGCTAAATGATGTTCCCTGTATTTCATTTAGGATTTATTATCTTCCATTTATATTTATACTTATTAATTCTGACCAAATGATTTACAAATTCATGCCATAAACAGAAAATTTCCAAAAGCCAGGAAAATCTTTCTGCTATCCCAATTTGTTGGTAGTAATCAGTATAAGATGATTTTTTTATATTTGTACTTTTAATTATACGTCTAATTATTTTATGAAATTATTCTGACATCATCATGAAGATCCAGAAGTGAAAAGACCATGCTGAAGTGTATTTATATAAAACCATATATAACCGCGTATGCGATATAAAACCATTATAAAAGGAATTATGATATAAACCGATTTAGTTGAAATTTGATGGACCACACTGAGTCTAAATAGATTTATAACCTCATAAGGGTCAACCTCAACATCTTAAAAAACATAATGGTTGGGGATCCAAAAGGATTATTGAAAAACGAAAATCATTGGGATGGAATACTGGAGGATGCCGTATAATACAGATCAGTTGTAAAATTGAGATAGCTTTTTACGATATTATAAGCCACCTGTAAGCTTTTAGATCCACAGTAAATGGAAAAAAAAATATAATAATGATATGGAAGAAGATATATTGTACTGGTTTTATGACCCTAAACAATTATTTTATCTAGAACAAAGCTCTCATTAAAGTGATAAACTACCTTTACATTTAAATTTAATCCAAATTGTTAGCAAGAAGGAGTGCTTTTATAGGATTTTCCTTTGGAGAAGCTACCAAGCTACTCAGTGTTGGCAGAAAAATGAATTTAGTACGTAATTAGTGGACGTTCATCATAAATAATCAATTGTTTGTAACATAAGCAAATGCGAATGCGGCCATATGTTTCAGCAATGTAAGTTTTTGGTTTGGACCAAATGTAAAATTTTCCATAAAAGAGCAATAAAATCATTAAATAGGTCCAAGAAAGATATTATTAGTAACCAAGGTATTGCAAGGAATATGATTATTTTATTGGCTGAAGATTTTAAACAGACTCTGCTGATAATAGCTAAAGGTACACCCGCTAAGGATTTTATTTGCCGTTTTCATCTGGATGGTGTTCATTTGGGATTGTTTGTTATTATTATTTATGATCTTGTTCTGACTATTAATAATCTGGTCCCAATCGGTGGCATCTGGTGTACCTGCTACCCATTTCCATGCCGTTCCAATCCAGTTGATTGATCATTTAGCCCGTCTATTTTAACCCCTTAGTTCTGAAATTAGTTGTGTGATTTGTTCAATTTAATGAGGCAGTAAAGGTTTAAAAATATCTGCTTGATCGATGTGATTGATCTCGGGTAAGATCTTTTCAATTATGTCTTCGTAAATAGTTGGATTGATGGTATGAACGATCTTGAATTTTCCATTGATGATTCATCCGAATACTTGCTTAACTGTGACCAGCGGATTGTTGTACTCATAGATGTTTAATAGTGTTGTCCAAACACAAGATCTATAAAAGATATTCCTGTTTTGAAAATATTTCTCTAACGTTATCCAAATGCTCTTCTTTTAGTAGTTGTTTGATTTAGTTTTCTACCTCATTCCTTATATTTACTAGGTATGGGTAGGACTTGGTATAAATAGGTTCGTCTGTAGTGGGCTTTAATTTCGCCCTTATGTCGGTGTTAATTATTTCATGGTTGTTGACCGGTCCGAAAAGTTTTTCGAATTTTGACAATATACTTTGTATTTTTCGTTTGGACCCCTGTAAGGGATGACCGTCTCGAACTTCCTAGGTTATTGACCTGTAATGACTGTTTCTCCTTCAATGGTATCCTTATGTTTGGTGTAAGAATTGTTTTAGGGTATCCAAATTGTTTTAGGGTTTTGTCTTCGATGATTCCATCAAATGATTGAAGTTATGGTAAAATAAAAATTACAATGTTTTGTGAAGTCCGATACACCCAAAAAATGCTTCAACGATTATTTCCTTAATTGGTTTGCTTCCACCTGCTGATTTTATATTGAATTGGTAGTTAGTAGGCATTGAGTTTTTAGATAATTCCGGTCTGATGAAATTTTTATTTGCTCCGGTATCGATGGGAAATTTATCCAATTTATTATCACTAGTCTTTTATTCTAAGCATGGTACGCTAAAAAGGCGCTTATCATAAAATCAAGCTCCGTGTTTTAACTATCCTGTTCTTCTTCCTGATCGCATATTTCCACGTCCGACATTTAGTTAATAACCTGATTATATAGTTCTTCTTCACCTTAGATTTTTAGGTGGTAAACCCTGTGGTTTTTCCATGGTACGTTCTGATCGGAATGCCCGCATTTAAATGCTGATTGATAATTTTGCTAATTTTGGTAATTCTGTTAATTATTTGGTTGATTCATCTGGTCATTTTGTTGAATCGTAGGACTGTTGATATAATTCACCTGTCTTGTCTGAACAAATGGATTAATTTTTAACCATTGTTAGTTTTTAACCATTGTCTAACTTCACGGATGATTCAATAATTCTCTTGAGGCAGTGTGATAGTTTTTATGTAACATCTATATGGCCGTATCATCAGCAAATGTTAATATTATTACCGTTTTAGAATTGGTAGATCGGCTGTGTATAATAAGTACAACATTGGTCCAAGGACGCTGCTATGAGCAGCACCTGCTTTAATATCATTTAGACTAGTGATTGATTCATTTGGTTCTACGATATATTGTCTTTGAAGAAGATAATTTTTCAGAACTAAGTGAAAATAATTTGGCAATAGCTTTTTAATGTAGTAAATTAAGCCCTACCTTGTCAAATGCTTGTGCAACATCCAGAAAGACAGCAGAACAGTAATTCTGTTCCTCAAAGGAGTGTTTGATTATATTTACAATCCTGTGTACTTGCTTTATGGTTCCATGTTGACTTCGAAATCTAAATTGTGATCTTGTATAACCTGATGCTCTTCCAATACTGGTTTAAGTTTACTTAGTATCAATTTTTCGAAAACCTTCGATATTGTAGGAAGCATGCTTATTGGTCGGTATGACGAAATTTGTGTTTCTTTTTCCCCGGGCTTTTAAATCATTGTGATAAGGGAAATTGTCTATTTCTGAGGTACATAACCAGTTCACACTATAAACACTTCTTTTAGATGAACAGCGAAAACTAATGCTTTTTCTTCATCGCATCTTGTCCAATTTCCACTTGTCAGTCTAATCGGTGAGTTAGATTTAACAGGTCTTTTCAAATTTTTTGTGGCCTTCCACAAAGAGTGATCTTTCAGTTGCCCAAAGTTCACTCAAATAATTCTGTAAAATCTGGTTTTATTCTTCCTTCAGTGCAATTCTTAGAGTTTTAGTAGCGCGATTAAGTTTCAACTTTAATAAAGGAAATTTGCGGATTGTTGCCATTGTCTCCTTATTCTTCGTTTTTCTTGAACAAGGTTCTGAATGTCTCGGGCAGTTTATTAACTTTCTCTGTTATATTGATGGCGGGTGTAGCATTTTTTGCTGCTCTCTCTTAAACTTTATTTAGCATTTCTGCAGCCTTATCAATATCGGTTGATGGTGTAAGTGAAACATCTAAAGAAGTACCTTGTTCGAATAGCCTTCTATATTGGTCCCATTTAGTTCGCTTGTTTGTAAAACGTTTCGGTTTTTCTGCCTTTAGAACATCGGTGCTCAACATTACTATTACAGGTACATGATCAGAAGACAGATCGAAGCAGTTGGTTGCTTTAACATTTAGGCGTGCAATACCCTTCGTTACGCAAAAGTCAAGTTGGCCAGTAGGTGGGTTGACCAGCTGATAAGTAATTCAAATTCTGTTCTTCTAGCGCTTCAAAAAGTTGTCTGTCTTTCGGTGATGTTAGTTTTGACCCCCCAGTGAATATGTTTTTCACTATAATCTCCCCCTGCAATGAATTTATTATCCAATTGGTTAAAATAATCCATGAACTGTGGTTTTTATAGCGTGTTTTGGAGGGCACTATACTGCTGACATTACACAGTCTCAATATCATTCCTGCAGGCAGATGCTCGTTGATTGAATATTTTCTTTCTCGTATTTATCAAGTTTGTAGTGTTTTTACCTTCTTTGAATCAAAACAGCTGTGCCACCATGTGCTTTGCCATCCGGATGCTTAGTGTCATAAATTGAATATTCAATAATTTTAAAATAGTTCTTATTTGTAAAGCGAGTTTCAGATATTAACATTATATCAATATTGTGCTCAATGAGCGTTGTGTTGTGCTAGGCCATTGGCATTACATATTGCGTCATCATATTCATATTTTGCATCATTAAATCCATGTTTCTCTCCACCATTACCATGAAACTTTGCATAATATCGGTGAGCTTTTTTATTGCTAAAGAGATGTTTACTTCATCATTTTGCACTTTTGGAGTAGTTCCGTTAAGAATACTAGCATTTGAGACTCCATGATGTTTTTTTTCTACTTCCATCTCTACGCGGAACAATGCGAATGAGGCACCTTTTCTCTATTACAAATGTTTTTATTGTTTTAAAACATAAGAAACAAAAAGCGCCAAAAACATATCAAACTCTGCTAAATAAAATTGTAATCCTCTTATCTTAAATAACCGGTAAACAGTGGTTTTAGCATGTTCTAAAATTGCTGGCGGATGAAACCATATAACCACATAACAATAAAATGTATAAATAAATTTCAATTTCTAACATTTAAATTGCTTTTAATAAAAAAATATTAAGTTATAAAAATCGTTTTAGAATTTCAAATTTTTAAATTTTTTTTCAATAAATAACAATTTACATGCATGTAATTTTTATTAATATATTTATGTAATTTTATAGTCTTGTTATTTAAACATTATATGGTGTATTCTTTGTAAATATAGTATATACCATGAATTCGATGTTCATTTTATGTTTATTTTTTATGTTGTTAAATTAAATAAAAATTTATTTGTATATATTTGCATATTTCATAAAATTTTTTATGGTTATTTATATATTTGAATATTTATAAAGTATAATCTCTAGTTCATATAAATATTATATATATATATATATATATATATATATATATATATATATATATATATATATATATATATATATATATATATATATATATATATATATATATATATAATATATATAAATGTTTATAGTTTATATGAATATATTAAATATTAATGGTATTGCCAATACAGTTTGATATGGAAATGAATTTTAAAAATTCACCTGTTTTCATAAATCAAAGTCATTTTTTTTACAAATAATAAACACTCGATCGGATAATTTGATGCCACAATCCAAAATTTCATCACCTTTCAAGCAGTACATTAACTAGGGTATCAATCGATTTGGCTGTTCAAATAATTTCCAATTTGTCTTACATAATAATTGTACTGGTCCTAATGGTAAAGAGAAATTTCAAGTCTTGTAAATGATGCAAATGGGCAAGTGAAAGATACAACTTTTACTGGTGTGTACCAGTAAAAGTTGTATCCAGTAAGTTTTACCAGTAATAGTTGTATTGTTGTTTGTTGACGAACTATATCTTCGACAAGCACAACATTGTTAGCAAAATTATCCATAGGTTTAGCACGTCTTTTCTTGATGTAGGGACAAGCTAGTCTATTCAATAGGGTAAATGAATAGTATTTTGTGCACTTTTCTTCAAGTAACCAACCAATTTAAATTTCTACATTCAATCGATAGACGTTTTTCACACCGTTGATGCAAAATATATTATGTATTCCATGTTTCTCTGGTTAGCATTGGATAAACTGGTTGTCAGAATTTCTAAACTAATTATTGTATACTGAACACGTGAAAACCTTTTTAATCGCAAGTCTATATGACTATCTATTAATAAATGTGGCTCCATATCTTGTAATTTGTAATGGCAAAGCTTTTGATTAAAAACTATATTCTTTTAAACTGGGAATGAAAATCAGAAGAGAAAATGAGAATTTCTTCAATAGAAAAGTCATTTTCTTGAAATCCAAATTGATGAAGAGGTTTTTAAATTCCTTTCAAATATTAAAAGCATTATCCCTTTAAGCAGAAATTTCTTAAATATTTTGGAGTTTACTGAAAGCAGGGAAATTGAGTTATGTATATAATTTTATATGATTAGGTTTTGTTTTAAATCAGCAGCATTACAGGCTAAAAATTACCTTTTACTGAGGTCATTTGCATGATCTTTCAGACCATATTTTTACAATTGGTGATTGTTGTAGGTGGTCAACAGCCCAACGAACAATTTTACACACAGTTCTGGCGTTTTGGTTAGCGCCCATGATCAGGACCGCGGTGTGTGTAAGCCAACACCTTAACCATCCTTATCCTATACAACCGTTGACATTTTATAAATGGACGGTAAATGAATGATGGCGGGACGTCGTTCATAGAAGGGTAACTAAAATAAACATCAGACTGCTTTTGAAGTACTTATACGAACGTTTACTGTATTTTAGCAATGTCGTTGAACGTAAGTTGATCCGTTTCCGTATTGATGTATTTACTTATGAACTTAATCGCATGGACTAAATGACAGATGATCTTATAAAGATCAACTTATAAAGATCAACTTGATCTTATAAAGATCAACTTGGCAACCCACTTATCGAGACATCTGATGTATGGCCCAAAACGCAACGATGATGACACTTTCCGAGTTCTGCTCAGCCACAAATTAAATCAACATTATAGATTTCGTTCATGATGTCAAAGGGACAATTTTAAGGGCAAGGTTGCGATAGAAGCCGATGCAGCTAGATTTTTAAACCGGTTCAGACCAGCAATGGCCTATTAAGCCGCTTATTATTTTTAAACTCGTGATAGAAACAAAGCGTGGCCATAATAACAACGTCAATACCAAAGAAACCTAAAAATTGAAATAAAATTTAAAAAAAAAAAAATTTTCTTCTTGAATTAATTTAATTAAAATACATAATAAATATAATTATAATAAACAAATAAATATAAAATAAAATTAATTTAATTTTATTGTACGAATAAAATCCATTTGCTGGAAAACTTTTCCCAAAAATATAATGGGAGCTCCCGAATATGGGGCTACCGAATTATATTGGTGTTTCGATGATCAATAATCTAAATTAAAATCTAATTTAAAATCTAAAAAATATAATCAGTTTGTGGAATACAATATAGTCAAAATAGTGAATTTTTGTGAAGTTCTCATGAGACTCATTCGTGTCTGTAAAACTGTCTTTTATTTTTGCGAATGCACGTGTGTGGAAATTCTAAATTGAACAAAAAAAATTTTTCCTAAAAAAAATTCCATTTGTTAATTTTCCTATTATACATATTGTGTGCGAATATTTTATTTCAATTTCTGTTCTTTTTTTTTTTTTTTCGTGTGTGAACATTTTTAAAAGTTAAATATTTAATTAATTAATTACAAATCCGTTCGTTCGATGTATATATAAAAAAAATTGTTTTCAAAAGCGTCACTGTTTTATTTTTTTAATCATTGTGTGTGTGTCAATTCATTATTTTGTGTATAACTAAGTTTCATAATTTTATTTTCATATTAAAAGTTTTATAAATAATAAAATAAACATTAAAATTAAAACAAAAAATATTGCATGCAATCGGATAGCATCGCAAAAACTAAACATAAACTTAAAACAAATTAAAGAAATAAGTGAAATTGAAATGGATAATTCAATAGTGTCAATCAAAAATTCAGTACCATCGACGGTATTAATTGAAGAAATTAACCAGGCAACTAATGAAATCAACAGTGAAAATATCTCCACAACAATAACAACATCGGCGATCACATCGACACCGATGAACAAACCAATATCAAGGCCAAACAAAAGAGGATTAACAAACGAAAGTTTACCGGGTGAGTTCTTCTCTTTAAAAAATCAAATAAAAAATCTGACCAACGAAAACAACACGTTAAGAGATCAATTAACAGAAGCGCTAAAATTAATCAAATCTAGCCCAATACAAAATAAAAATTCATTCGAAAAGAAAAATCAAAATTCATTTTTATCAACAAATTCTTGCGCTCCCCTAATCGAGGAAATTATCGAAATCGAAAATAACATGAGCCTTGATGATAATCTAAATTCAAATTCAAACATAAATACAGATGATTTTTTTGAAATTAAGAAAAAACTAATTAAAGCAAAAAATTCAGATCCCAAAATTAATAATAATAACGCTAAAAATAATAAAAATAATAATAAACAAAAATCTAACGATAATAATAATAATAATAATAATAAATCAATTAATAATGAGACAGAGATATCAGCAGAGACGAAAACTATTGCAAAAAAAAGTCGACGACCACCACCATTCCACGTGTACGGCCAAGAAATCAAGAGCACAGTAGAATTAGCCAAAGGCATCAAAATTAACAATTTTGAAATCAAACGTATCAATGCAAACAAGCATATCGTGAATACGGATACGATCGAAAATTACAATTCGTTAAAATCGATTTTTAACGAAGTAAAAACGAATTTTTACACGTACACGCCTAAAGACTTAAAATTAAAATCACTAATACTTCGTGGACTTACCGAAAACGAGGACTTAACGGACTTAAAGACGGACATTGAAAATAACAATGAAGAGATAAAAGTCATTAAAATTATACAAATGCGTTCGAGAAGACCGAACCAACAGAAAAAATTATTGCCATTATATATAATTCAATTTAGTCCGGACACTAAACTAAATCAAGTTTTGAACATCAAAATTATAAATTATCAGAAAATTTCATGGGAACACCTAAACAAAATTGATGAAATTATGCAATGCAAAAATTGTCAACGTTTCGGACACACAGCTACAAATTGCAACCTAAATTTTAGATGCGTAAAATGCTCAAACATGCACGCTCCAAGTAAATGTTTGATAACTGAAGAAAATAAAAAAGAAGAAATTTATTGTACAAATTGTAAACAATTCGGCCATCCCGCATCGTACAAAGGGTGCCCAATCTACAAAGCAATGCTCGCAAAATTAAAAAAACGAATTGAGAATAATAAGGCGAAAAGACAACCAGAGAAATCGACTCCAAGAATGTTTGATTCGGTGAAAGTGATGATGGAGAATGGTACATTTGCTGAAATGATGAAGGGCGGCCCTCCAAAACAACCACATCCACAATCACAACAAAATGATACCACAATACAAAAGTTGACGTCACGAATCGACAATATGGCAAAAATAATGGAGCAGCAAAGCGAGCAAATAGCTCAATTGCTGCAAATCATTGGCTCCTTATAAATTTTCAAAATTCTTGGTAATTTTAAAAAAATTTCACACTAATCACCTCTTTTCAATTCACACAATAAAAATTCTAAATTCAAAATTATCGCGTTGAACGTCAACTCTATTGTGAGCGTCCAACGACGACTAAATCTATTACATTTTCTTAATCAGCATAATCCAGACTGTATGCTGATTAATGAGACAAAATTAAATTCAGGCCATAATATCGAATTCAAAAATTACAATATTATTCGACGCGACAGAATTAAGGACCAACAAGGTGGTGGCACAGCAATTCTAATTAAGACAGGCGTAAAATTTAAAAATATTGCATCCCATTCGATCAGTAATCGCGAGGGGATAGAAATTGCGGCAATACAATTGAAAATTCAAAATTCGTCTAAAAAAATTTATATAATTTCAATATATTGTACGGGCAATCTCAAATACATTTCGGACGAACATTTTATTGAAGAATGGAGCAAAATTTTCACAACTTTAAATTTACAAAATCCAAATAATTATTATATTATAGCAGGTGATTTAAATGCACGCCATAAAAATTGGGGTAATGAGGTGAACAACTCGAGGGGAAATCGCCTAAATCGTTGGTTTGAAGAATTCGAAATGGATTATAGAACAAAATTATACAAAAGTGATAAACCGACAATGATACGTTCCGGAAACTTTTTAGACCTCGCAATCATGGACATCCGCATCAAAATTCAAAAAAATCAATATGAAGAAATTTCGACCCATCATTATGACAGTGATCATAAGGCCATTGAAATTATAGTCCACAAAATTGGAGATTTAGAAAGAGACAACACACATAATGATGAAAATGAGGAAGATGGACAACAACAACAACACGTTCGATATAATTTTAATAAAATAAATTGGCAAAATTGGCAAGAGCATTTAGAAAAGGCACATCATTCGGCAATCGTGGAACAAAATCTAAATTCAAATTACGACGTCGACACCACAACTTTGGTACCAAACAATAGAAATTTAAACGAACACGAAACTACCAATTATATAAATGTTATTACCAAATTAATTTTAGATAATATACAACAAAATTCACCTAAATTAAGAAGACGCAACAATATGACATGCTATACAAATCAAACTATTGAAAATTTATACAAGCACAAATCGTTTCTCGTAACCAAGATCAAAACATTACGAAGAAATATGATGAAGGCATATTTTGGCAGAAACAACTTTCAGGCAACAACAAACAACAATCTAAATTTAACAATAATTCGCAAAATCAATGATTGGAAAGTCGAAATTAAAAGGACAATAAAACTAATCGAAGACAACATCAAAATTCAGATACAAAATTATTGGACTAATGTAATAAAAGGCATAAAATCGGGCCCAAAAATGTGGAGCGAAATCAAAAAGTTAATAAATTCGGCAAAAAACAATTTAGATATTAAACTTTTGGAAATTGAGGAGAACGACAAAATTATTTATAACAATTTAGATATTGAATGGAGCAAAATTGATAAAAATCAAGAAAATAAATTTCAAGTGTATGATGAAAAAATTAATTTAAATATAATCGGTCATCACATCGAGGCACACACAAAATTAAACACAAATTTGGGAAATGCAGAACACGAAGACGAAATTAAAAAGATGATTGATCCATTTAAAAAAAAAACACGATAACGATAAATTGGCGCATCGTACAAAAACAATATTTTCAAACCAAAATCGAGCGAACGCACCGACTACCAATCAAAATTATTTCATTACTTGCGACCATTTAAATTATATTCTAAATTGTTCGAACAATAAAAAATCATTTGGCCCTGATCTCATCCCAAATATCATCCTAAAACACCTGCCAAATTCAATAATTGTCGAAATTTGTATCATATTTAATAATCTTTTGAATAACAAATCGTTTCCAAATTGTTGGAAAGAAGCGCGTGTCTTCCCAATACCAAAAAAAAGGAAAAAAATCCACAGATCCAGAAAATTACCGGCCCATTAGTTTACTATCGAATTTAGGAAAAAAATATGAAATTATACTCTTTGAAAAAATTAACGAACATGTACAAAATCAAAATTTAATCCCGGACAATCAGTTTGGTTTTAGGCAAGGGCATAGCACGGTGCATGCTATCACAAAACTTGTTTCGGATGTATGCCATCAAATGAATTTCCGGAATCCAACGGGAGCGGTAATGATCGATATTAAAAAGGCTTTCGAATCGATTTGGATCGATGGTTTACTTGCCAAATTAAAATCAATGAAATTCAGCAATGAAATTTTGGAAATATTATATGAGATGCTATACAATAGAACTTTTTCGGTAACAACGGGACGAAATCAATCAACAACAAAATTCAAAATTTACAATGGCATACAACAAGGAAGTATTACGGCTCCAATTTTATTTAATCTATATACGGCAGATTTGATCAAAAACAATATTCTAAATTCTAAAAATGTTCAGACATGCGCCTACGCAGATGATATGATCGTATATAGCTCAAACTATTTAGTGGGTGATATACAAAAAAACTTACAAACAGCATTAAATTTCATTGAAAACTATTTAGAAAAAGGGCATATCAAAATTAACTCATCAAAATGTGAAACAATATTATTTCGGCGACCACTACTACAAGCAAATCGTGATTTGAAACGAAATTGGCGTAAACTCACGATCAAAATTAATAACGAACCAATCCCATTAAAAGAAACAATAAAATATTTGGGCATCAATATTGACAATATGTGTTATTTGGCTAAACATACAAAAATTCAATTAGAAAAAGCAAGACGTGCGTTTATGGGGGCGAGACGCATTTTTTTTAATAAACATTTAGACAAACGTGTCAAAATTATAGCGTATAAAGCACTAATACGACCGATATTAACGTATGGATGTCCGGTTTGGTTTAATCAATCACCAAAATATATGGAGCGATATCGGATATTTGAAAGAAAATGTCTCCGTCATTGTAATGGACTGTACAGAAAAGCGACAACGGACTACAAACATTACATCTCGAACAAAGAACAGTATCAAAATTTCGATGGAGACAGAATCGACAATTACATACTTCAACTGACGAGAGATCACATTAGACGGGCCACAATGAATACGGACAATTCACTTATATACGGACCATATTATATGGATGAACTTTTGGCACGACATCACGCAAAAAAGGGCATGAATCCGGGACCAAACATGTTCATATATTTTGATAAGCACGACTATTTACAAGACAAGGCGAAAATTCCACTAATCTACCATATCCAGAGACGACCAAACGAGAGATGGTTAGATAATGAAAAATTTCAGAATCCAAATTCACTAATTCGATTTAATACGGTGGCAAAAGATGAGGATCCAGACGAATACAAATCGAGATGTGAACGGTATTGGTGGCTCAATACTTCGGCATAAAAAATAAAAAAAAAAAAAAATAATTTCGATGACATCAAGCATTGGCGGCAAAATTTCAAAATTCATTTCTCGATGACATCACGCATTGGCGGCAAAATTTTCCTTTTCTGATGACAAACAACCATATTGGCGGCAAAATTTTAATTTTCAAAAAAAAAAAAAAAGATATAATGATAAAATTTTCATTCTAAAATTTTTTCTTTTATAAATAATTTATACTAACAATTTAGAGTATTGCTTTTTTTTTTTTTTTTTTTTTTTATTTTTAAAAAAAAAAAAAAAAACTATGTTTTTCGAGTTAATATTGGTTTAAATTTTTTTGTAACGTTTTATTAACCAACAATTTTTATTTTTAAAACATTTCGATTTTATATAAAATAATTTTATAAGTTCATTTTCTTTTTGATGTTAAATTTTGTAAAAATAATGTAAATAATTAAAATAGAATTAAGAGATGAAAAGTATCTGAGCGCCCAAAACTAAGGGACAGTGAACTAAATAAAAATAAGTAGAATTTAAGGATGTAATTCCAGCGTCCGAATATTAATTTTAAGAATAATTTATGTACAAAAATGTTACCAAAATAAATGGAATATCATATTTAAAAAAATACCAAAGAAACCTCCAATAAACAATAAATTAAACAATACAAGAATTCAAATGATAAGTGCATACTCCAACGAAGATGCAAAACTACAACAGCTTCAAAAGGCGACCTCTTAAAGCACAGACCATAAAGCTACAAAGGAAAAAGCATATAAAAATGAATCAAGAAATATCTAAACAAAAATTGGAACATATCTTATGATGAATCAATCTAATAAAAAATTGCTGGGAAAATCAAATATTCATAATATGCGGCAGTAAGATCCCCAGTAGGGTCGAAAACAAATCAATTATGGGTGCAAACGTTCACGTAGTTTATCTTACTATAAAACCAACTGTAAAACACGCCAAAGTAATTTAGGGAAAAGTGCAATCTGCCCACTCTTCATAACAGCAATACTACCAGTATAGATGAGAAAAGAGCCAAACCGAAGGAACTAGCAAGCAAGCAATTTAAACACTTGGCAACCTAAAGATTACAAGCCTAAACTCTCGTTTGATACACGGAAGAAGACTAAGAAACTCCACAAACTAAAATAACAATGGTGCCATCAGAATACGGCGAAAGTAAAGCACACAAATACGAAGATCAGCACGTAACAAATATTTCAGCTAGTAAAACTAACTACTTCAGAACACCACATATTTTTTGGCTGTTTTCATGTTTTTGTTCTGGATGTTGGTTCGCTAAAGTCTAAGCCATTCAAACAGGTTTTATTTGGTGTCCGCTTTTATTCATTTGTTAAGTGCAGACCACTATTAGATTGACGTGCTACGCTGGTAATAGCAAATTTCGTTTTTAAAAGCGTGTTCTTCACTGCTGGCCCCTAACATGTCGATATACATTTAAAATGTTAATAAATATTTAATTGTGTTGAGACCTGGGGTGCTATTCTTGAACTATGACGAAAATTTTCGGTATCTTAAATTTTCGTAACGCTGTTTTCGTAATCGTAATGGAAAAATCATTAATTGATATTCTTGAAACTATTACGGAAACAAACCCGTGGTGAATAAAAATTATGGAATAGTTCATTTTTTGACAGAAAAAATTGTTCGATTTTGACATAAATTGAAATTTGTCTTTTATATGAAAAAAAGTTAAAAAAAAATGTTTATTTGTATTTCTTTATTAATTAGAAGGATAAAATAGAATTTTAAATGATTGATACTTATATTATCGTAAGTTTATTACCTGAAACCAAGTGATTATTTAAACAAAATGAACTTCTTTGAGTTGTAATTTAAAAAAGAAAAATGTGGATTGCGAACAAGGAATTTATTTAATTCATATTTTCCAATATCGACCTCGGTGCCCCAGTGTCAAAAAAGTATACGGTCAAAATGGCCACCTCATATTTAACAATTTCCAACAAAAAAATTCTTATTTAAATTTTTGTGTTGCGATATTTTTAACATCGATGACGATTGACGAACTAAATTAATGCCATAAGACATAGAAAAAATAATCTATGTTAATTTTTTCTGTGCATAAGAGGATGCGTTTCGAATAATTATATTACTAACAATTAATTAATTAATTAATTTAATAATTACTATACAAATTATGTTTTTCTTCTAAAGATATTAATTTTACAAAGCACATGAATTTTTTTACGTTTGTTTGGTTATCGCGTTAACATAAAAAAATCTTAATGCAAGCAAGAATGGATCTATACTGTGCAATTATTATCATCTTTTAATGTATCAATTAATTTAAAAGTGAAGACACATAAATTAATTATTGTTTACCAAATTTATTATCGTTTTCTCTAATTTTGATATAATATATCTTACTCTTATTCTTGAAAAATAAAATTATTCCATGCAATTTCATTACGAAAATGAAATAAGGAACCAAAATACCATTACGGAAATTTTCGTAACGTTCTGTTGCGAAAATTTTCGTAATCCGATTTCAAGAATACCATTTTATGATTTTCGTAATACTTTGACACTAACTCGGTACCGAAAATATTCGTAATGGTTCAAGAATAGCACCCCTGAACCTTCTTCAGGTATATTTAGAGCGTTAGAATGCTCATTTGTAGTCAATGTTTTTCATGGTGGTTTCAGGGTTCATTTCTATCTCGGGTATAAAGCCTACGAAAATGTTAAATATATTGCATAAATTATAAATAAACCAAATTCATTAAAAATATGTTAAGCCATTAAATCGGTAAAGTTTGTCCCACAAATCAAATTTTAAAAAATCCTGAAAAATAGCCCACTAAATCTCCTAAATCTTTATAAATTTCAGCACAGGGACTACTGTACGTGGATTAAAGAAAATAATCGCCAGATTATACAGTAAATTCAAACGAATCTGAATTGTTCTGTATTTGTCTCCTTTTAATTCATGTCCGAGGACGAACCAATTTTGAAGTCATTCGTCTTAATAAAGAGAATAAAACACAACCATTGCTTCAATTACAAGCCCATTTTGGTATCGTTTGTGTTTTTTGAGTACCAATTAAAGCGACAAAACTGTGGAATGGTTTTCATAATTTCATATGGGATGTTTTTTTCTGCATAGAACCGAGGTTTGACGGAAATCCAAAATAAAATAATTACAGACGTTACTGAAAGTAAACAATTTTGTTTGCACATTCCTATCTGTAATGATATTGACTTTTACCAGCACTTTCATTCCATGGAACCGATTGTTCAATTAGCATAAAAGTCGCGACTTTTTAAAAAAATGTGTCACTTGCTCTTTTTATAATGCTTTCAAATAACCAATATTTCTTCTTGAAAGCTCCACATCTAGGATTAACTTTAAGATTAAGTGCCACATTCTGCAAACTAAGCAACTCAGAAGGTTTAGGATTAGACGATTAGGAAATGTTCATAGTATAATGACAAATCGTTCGAGAAGTTCGAAAATGCTATAAGTGGTTTGAAATTGATGGCAATTTTAAATTGTTTGATGGTAGAATACAATTCTTCATGAGCAGTTGCCTCGTTTGGAAAATTCTACGTATGTGAGGTATTTTGTTTTTACCGCTGCTTCGTATAGTCCACCATAATGTGGGGAACTAGAAAGTGCCTTCATTATGGTTGAATTGCAATAATTAAATTATCGGTTGATTAAATGTTTTAAAGGTACTATTTCGTGAAAGATTCTTCTTACTAGAGTAGCTGCTAGTTCTAAATTGAATTTTTGGTATCGCTTTCTGATATATTGTGTTCTTCGTTAAATTCATCAACGTTCAGATCGCTACATTTTCATTCATGACTAGATTTTTAATTATTACTCATAAACCGACCATCATATGCCATAGCCCTTTGTAGTGATTTAATTGCTGAATTTAACTGTCTAGCTGTGGCAAAAACAGAAGTAGTTTCAGCTTGAAGATAAGATGTGTCTTTTTCTGAATTGCTACCTGATAGCAGATCATCAAAGTACATATTACGTCAAACGATTTTATTGGTGCCATTTCTGTTTTGTTGCAAAGAAGCACTAAACATTTTGTGGTTAAATACAGAGCTGATTTTGCCGTTTTTTTCATTTTTAAACTTCAAGAATATCTTTGTGATTGTCTCACCAAAATCTTTTTAAATGCAATTCTTCTATTAGAAAGGGGTAGATCATTCCAGTGTAATTTATCAGTCAAAGCATCTGCATGAGTATCTTTGTGTTTATAACCACAGGAGCTATCACACCCAAAGAATATTATTTAAAATGAAATACATGGTATTCCTAAAGGTGATAAGGATCGTGACCTTGCAGTAGTTTTAGATGTAGGATTCTTCTGAACTGTCTGTGTGAGCGTTAATTTTTTTCTGCTCGCAATCGGACTGCTATTTTCTGAGCTATAAACCATAGTCTCCGAGTATAGAAACAACATTTGTATGATTGCAAATCGTCCTTTCTCCAATGTAACTTGCTATTTCTTGTCAGGAGTGTGATTTTTGCATACTTTAAAATTTTTCTCACCATTCACAATTCAATGCATGTATACAATGATTGACAGCTACACAAAGGTGGCTCTGATCATTTTTACTCATTTCTACGTCCTTTTTGTACCTGGTTTTCTTAGTGACTGCACTAATATTAAACTGCGTGTCTGTTGACTGAACGGGTATCCTATTAAGTTTTTGTGGTAGCTGTTTTTATTTTTGTTAACTATTTTAACAAAACTTTTTAAAGTTACTTTTGATTATTGTTAGATCTCCTTTTATATTTTAGTTTCTGGATGTAATAATGTTTCAATTCCTTTTAAGCTCCACCCAAATTTGTAATTTGGTTTATTTACAATTGTCTAATTTAAGCGAGCAAACAATTTTTTGGCGTCTCTTTCGAATAATGTTTCGGTTACTATTTCATGTCTAGACGAGCCAGATGAAGTTAATAATGATCAATTTTTATTTCGATTATTCACTCTTCGGCTTGTTTCATGAAATGTGCAAACATGGTTCTTGGAAGCAAATTTGGTACTGCTACCATTAATTTGGAGCATATTTTCCATGTGTAATAACATGTTTTTCATTTCTAAAAGTAAACAAATTAGTTCAACATAACTTTTCCAAATAAAATTATTTTTGTGTTGCTGAAACATTTTTCTTCCAATCGAACATTTCAACAACATGTCTATATTGTGTATGTTTATTTATTCGAATAGCACATAAAAAAAAATACAAATTCAAATACAACAACCATCCGTTCCCAAATGATTATGGTCGTATAACGAATATTGGCTTAAGGTAGTTCTTCCTTTTTGCTGAATTCATCCATATCGATAGAGAAAATTGTGCAGTAATAAATTATTTACCAGAACACAATAACCAAATCACAAACATCGATGTAAATAAGAAAAACTGTATTATAACCACCCCCTGGTGGTTACAAACCAACACCTTTCGGTTTAAAAAAAAATGTACGAATTCAATCGAAAGGTGTGTGCTTGTGTGTGTGTGTAATCTATATTGAAAATAGAAAAATTTTAGTTGTTTCTGAACACTAAAAAAATTGTTTATCTCTAATGGATCGTGTTCGTTATGTCGTATCGTTTACTTTATGGTTTTATTTGCCTCTCAGGTGTTTGTGTAACTTAGTAACTGCTGAGACAAAACCAAAAAATAAAAAAAAATCGTTAATACGAGAAAACAATTTTTCAACAACAAAAAAAATCATTTTTTGATGTTTTTTGTGTTTTCTGTGTGCTATTTTCAATTTTCCGTCTACTGTATAAATTTCCACCTAGCATACACACACACATATATATATATAATAGAGTAGAATATGAAGTAAATGTATTTGTTGTTTTGTCTGGTACACTGATGTGATATTTTTGTTTCGCTCGAATAACGTTTAAAAGCAAATAATAAATTGTCGAAAGTTTAGTTTTTCCTATAAAAAAAAAAAAAAAAAAAAAAAAAAAATGTTGCTTGTGTATAAAAGTGAAAATTGGTGTTGATATTGAGTATGTTGTTTGTTGTTGAAACCAACTTTTTTGTTGTTGTTATTATTATTAATGTAATGCTTGTTGAAATGTGTGGATATACATGGTAAGTGCTCAAAATATGTTACTTTTGGTTTTGGTTTGACTTCACAGAAATTTTTTGTATCATAAATTCATAAAATCTAAGCCTTTTGTATCAGTGGTTTGATTGACTTGTCATACGTAATATAAGTAAATAAAAAAATGTATTTTACAGAGCACAGAGATGATTTAATGAATCTCTTTTAGCCGTCCACAACATCGATCGCTTATATATATCGATCCTGCTATTTAAATAATGCTGATAATTGTTAGCCATTTAAAGTACCAGCCAGTTTTTGACTTCTTAGAGAGACGTTTCTAATCTCTTGAAAGAACCGGTGCAGCTAACAGAAGTACACCAAGTGAACAACCTCTAAAACGAGTATTTATAACAACAACAAAATATGTGTATGTTGTCAAAAAAATCATAAAATTGAAACATGTTTGCGTTTCTAATCTCTAGAGACGTTTCTAATCTCTAGAAAGAACCGGTGCAGCTAACAGAAGTACACCAAGTGAACAACCTCTAAAACGAGCATTTATAACAACAACAAAATATGTGTATGTTGTCAAAAAAATCATAAAATTGAAACATGTTTGCGTTTCAAGAGGTTAAGCCATAGCGAAAAGAATCAAATGGTTATGCTACATAACTTATGTAGACTTTGTTTATTGTAAAATCATCTAACAGTAAACTGTCGAAGTAACATAAAATGTTCTGGCTGTAAAGGGAGACATCATACGTTACTGCACCTAACACAAGATAAACATTATCTCAAAAACTAACGCGGACAATAATCCCGTTATACTAGCAACTGCACTGGTAAAAATGGGCAACAGCCATGGGGGGAGGGGCTTCAAATTACTACTCTGATCGACCCAGCCTCACAGACTACGTTCGTTACGGAAGACGTAGCACAGCAGTTAGGCTTACCAAAAACAAGAATCATGGCTAAGGTCTCTGGCATATCAGCTTTAAGAGGAAGATCACATCAACAAATATTGATAAACGTAAGTCCTAGATTTCCATCTTTATTCAATACGCAAACTCAAGCTTTAATTTTAAAAACAATAACGAAACCACTACCAGATAAATATGTAATTGGATTGGAAAGCAAACTTCAGGAAAAAAAATTACTTGCTGATCCAACTATCGACACTCCAGGACCTATAGATCTACTCATAGATGACGATATATATGAGAAGATGGTGCTAGAAGGAATTAAAAGAGATCATCAGCACAGCTGCATTGCCCATAAATCTGAATTGGGATGGATAATATCAGGCCGATTAAGTCGCACTAGTAATTCGTCAATTAAAAGACTAAAATGTCTTGTTACATTGGCGGACATAGACAAACAGGTAGAGCAGTTTTGGAAAGCGAAAGAACTACTCTCCAAGCGGAGCTTAACTGATGAAGAACTTAAAAGTGGGTAACACTATAAAGCCACACATAGAAGGTTAGAGAATTGTTGTTATGTGGTCAGGATTCTATTCAATGAAGTTGTATTCCAGGAGACAGATAAAGGAAAATCAAAGACACGAGCAGCAGCTATAGATTACTTCAAGTCGAAAAACGATCAAACAAGGATGAAGATTTAAAAGTTCAGTATAACAAGTATATGGAATTAATAGAAAACAATTCTATACAAAACGCACACTCAAATTTCTTTATACCACATCATTCGCCTACCAATAACTAATGATTCAGATAGGCACACGAACAAACATCACCAGAACTAAGGATGGAACGACACACACCAGCCACCAACAAAAGAGCTAAGCAAGAGTATGTCACTCACAGTAAGTTTACCGGAGAGTAATGCACTTCCTGCCGATACCACACAGCACGCCGAGAAAAACAACTAGACCCTCAGACGGCCCTTCCTTAGAGAAGCGTAGAGTGAAGGCAAAACAAATTATCTAGTTTTAGCTGTACTTTCAATATGCTGCATACTAGGTTTTGCACGGGCCCAAATCAATGTCATCCCGTTCAATCACACGATAGGGATATATTTTAATAGATATAGGAAAACTGGAAGTGGTAGCTACTTGGACGTTAGTAATATACTACAACATATGACGAGGTATTGGGAGGAGATAGAAGTATTTATGGAAGCTTATTCTGAACGGAAGCAGCGTGCAAAGGATTGTCTAACTTAAGATGCGACGTAATCATTCAACAACTTCAAAGGCAATTCAATAATTTATTTGCAGAATACGAGTTCTTACTAAGAAGCAACAAGGAACTATGGTGAGTAAAACGAGGTTTGGGAGATACAATTGGTCTAATGCTTGGCAACATGTTTAACATTTTTGCCCAGCGCGAAGCCCATCAATATGAAGTTCAATTTGAGAATGTTAACAATAACGAGAATCATCTAATGGCGTTGATGATAACCCAAACATCAATAATTGGCAACACCAATAAACCAGTGAAACATAATTCTAACCTAACTAACATCGTTGAAAAGTCTAATCAAGGAACAACAGAAATTAAGCTGGGAAATGACGCAACTAAACGAGTAAACAAAGATAGAGAACATACAAAGATAGAGTACGCTCAATATTAATGAGCACGATAGAATTAACTTTAATCATAATAATCACATCATAGCATTTTGTATCCATAAATACTGGCGACATCACAATTAAAGGACCAATTACAAGGTATTCGCCAACTAACACCAGATTCATTAACCATTCCTGGCCACAATATTCATAACCTCCTTCACATATATCAAACAAGATGATGATTGCAGTGAATTAAGAGTTGTTAGCCGTCATATTAGTTTCTGATATAATCCGCAACGCTACTCAGGCACACATCATTACCTCAACAAATTATATAGCAGTAGACAATCACCGAAAACATTTTACAACTTTAACAATAGGAAAAGTGAATCATTGTCAAGTATTCCATCCTACGCAATTACTTTGTGAGATATCACCAATTTACAATGCAATAAATGATAAAAGTATTGGCGAAATAGCACTATTACAGTGGAGAGCAACAATTGATACAGCAAGCAATATTAAAGAAGTAAAACAACTAACCATTGGTTAAAACTTCATGCTCCCAATCAATGGATTTATGTAGTTCCTAATGAGACGATAGTTGACGTCATATATGGGTGTAATATCGAAAACCTAGAGTCAACTGGAGAGCACCGTCAAGTTACCAAAATCTCCCATAAAGCGTAGACATCATCGGAACAGGGATTGGTTTCCATAATGATACTGTTAACCAGATTCTGATATTAGGCTTTCTCACCGTCGTTTATCAGATCTTCACAGTTGAAACGTAAGTTTTGTTTTCCTGCAATCCCTGACTTCTACGAAAACTACCACCTTAGCTTTGTAGTGACAAATTGATAGTCACTATCTAGAAACTAGGCAGCTGGCCGATAAAATCGCACATCTTCTAGACCTTTTCTCATAAATTTACACATGGTCAATTTAACTTCGGGACGTTTTACGAAGATGTGTCTATGTTTCCAAGAGTATTTTTATGAGGAAAAAAAGTTTTAGCCATAATGTGGTCATTTGCGATCGCAAAGTAAATCATTATTTCTCCATCATTGGTTGCTAGATCGTGTCGAGAATACAAACCTATGTTTTCACATAAGTAAATCTAACTTTTGCCAGCTATAGCATTAAAGCCCCCAAACAATATTCTAACAACGTACTTCGGTATGTTTCCCATCATATCAACCAAGTTGCTGTTGCATGAGCCTTTATCTTTGGGTTGGCTTACATCTGTGGGCACAGGAACTCAAATGATGAACAGGTTGATAAACGCATGCATAAACGGATCTTACAGATACTATTGTCAACTGTTTTGAAATCCAAAACAACTTCTTGGGCCCAAGAAGGAAACCAACACCAAGATAGCCGAGGTCATCTCCACTGTAAAGCGATGTTTAGCCTTGGGACACATGGTCTCTACTTTTTGGGCACGTTCCACGTTCCGAACCTTAACGGGTTGAACGTTAACTAAAGCGAGGGTCGGTTAAAACTTTGGCGGTATCCAATATATTTTCTTTTGCTGATATATTTAGTGTTGCTAAATGTTGCTTTCATCAGGGTTTTTCCAACATGTAAATGTTAATGGTGGATTTCTTTAATGATGATTGATATCAAAAGTCATGTCAAAAATCAAGTTAAAAGTCAACTCAAAAGCCAAGTCAAAAGTCAAGTCAAAAGTCAAATCCTAAGTCAAGTCAAAAGTCAAGTCAAAAGTCAAGTCAAAAGTCAAGTCAAAAGTCAAGTCAAAAGTCAAGTCAAAAGTCAAGTCAAAAGTCAAGTCAAAAGTCAAGTCAAAAGTCAAGTCAAAAGTCAAGTCAAAAGTCAAGTCAAAAGTCAAGTCAAAAGTCGAGTCAAAAGTCAAATCAAAAGTCAAGTCAAAAGTCAAGTCAAAAGTTAAGTCAAAAGTCAAGTCAAAAGTCAAGTCAAAAGTTATGTCAAAAGTCAAGTCAAAAGTCAAGTCAAAATTTAAGTCAAAAGTCTAGTCAAAAGTTAAGTCAAAAAGCAAGTCAAAAGTCAAGTCAAAATTTAAGTCAAAAGTCAAAAGTTAATTCAAAAGACAAGCCAAGTTAAAAGTCAAGTCAAAAGTCAAGTCAAAAGTCAAGTCAAAAGTCAAGTCAAAAGTCAAGTCAAAAGTCAAGTAAAAGTCAAGTTAAAAGTCAAGTCAAAAGTCGAGTCAAAAGTCAAGTCAAAAGTCAAGTCAAAAGTCAAGTCAAAAGTCAAGTCAAAAGTCAAGTCAAAAGTCAAGTCAAAAGTCAAGTCAAAAGTCAAGTCAAAAGTCAAGTCAAAAGTCAAGTCAAAAGTCAAGTCAAAAGTCAAGTCAAAAGTCAAGTCAAAAGTCAAGTCAAAAGTCAAGTCAAAAGTCAAGTCAAAAGTCAAGTCAAAAGTCAAGTCAAAAGTCAAGTCAAAAGTCAAGTCAAAAGTCAAGTCAAAAGTCAAGTCAAAAGTCAAGTCAAAAGTCAAGTCAAAAGTCAAGTCAAAAGTCAAGTCAAAAGTCAAGTCAAAAGTCAATTCAAAAGTCAAGTCAAAAGTCAAGTCAAAAGTCAAGTCAAAAGTCAAGTCAAAAGTCAAGTCAAAAGTCAAGTCAAAAGTCAAGTCAAAACTCAAGTCAAAAGTCAAGTCAAAAGTCAAGTCAAAAGTCAAGTCAAAAGTCAAGTCAAAAGTCAAGTCAAAAGTCAAGTCAAAAGTCAAGTCAAAAGTCAAGTCAAAAGTCAAGTCAAAAGTCAAGTCAAAAGTCAAGTCAAAAGTCAAGTCAATGGTCAAGTCAAAAGTCAAGTCAAAAGTCAAGTCAAAAGTCAAGTCAAAAGTCAAGTCAAAAGTCAAGTTAAAAGTCAAGTCAAAAGTCAAGTCAAAAGTCAAGTCAAAAGTCAAGTCAAAAGTCAAGTCAGAAGTCAAGTCAAAACTCAAATCAAAATAATCAGGTGGTCTAAGACTGGCAAGATAATTGGGTGTTTAACCTCATATGTAACTAACAAATTTACTAACCGTCCTTCTACTCGTAGTACGCTAAACGGACAACTGGACTTCTGTAACTTATTGTTGAATAAAAGACCGTTTATTTTTGCGGAGAAATATTTTAGTTGAATGGTCAGAATGAGGAGTGTTTGAGCATTATTTACTCAACAGTTTGAAGAGTAGTTGTTATCGATGAATTTGATTTAAGTTTGAACCAGCGCAATGCATAAACTAACACGTGTCATTTTAGTGAAAATAGAGCATTTATCGATGCAGAAAATTGAGGAGATAGTCCATAAATTTCCTTTTCTATTACTTTATTCCTGTTATTCTTATATTGAGGTAGCCATTCCTTCCGGTTTTTTGACCTGCTGAGTCCGTTCGACGACAGATTGAAATTGAGTAAATGCTCTGGTTGCATTCACTTGAAGCACAAGCAGCTAGGTTGTCTTGTGATTTGGCATGACTCCACGGGTCTCTGTTCTTGTTCGTAAGATTTTCTGTAGTGCATTGAGAACCCATGTAGTTTTATTTTAGTGTCACTATTGTTTCTATGTAAATTTTCAACCCAAAAATTGTTGAAGAATATATTGGTTGTGATATAATTACAGGTGCTAACCGTTTCATTGAATCGAAAAGTTTATTGGCTTCTGATAATATTCGAGTATTGGTCAAAATGGGTTGTGGCTGAAGATTTACGCAAAAATGAAAATAATCGTCCTTTGGATTCCAGTGAAGGCCTAGAACCTTTATAGACGGTGATATTTGAATTTCAATTGAATTCAAATCATGGTTATCTTCTGAGATGTTTCTTAACCGTAACTTTGTGTTGGTAACCCATTTGCTTAAAGGATACCCAAAACTCTCTAATACGGCAACAGATAACCCCATCAATTTATGGATACTAATAAAATTTCAAAATAACACGCAATAGTGATCCGATTATGATGCATGGTACATTAAACAAAAGCCCTCGATATTAGTTTCAATACAGCTTTGAAAAATTCATAAATTTTTCCGTGCCTGTTACAAATCCAGGAAAAAAGTGAGTATTTTTGATTTGCATTTTAAGCCGCATATTAAATACAAAAACTACTGATTGCTCGTTAAGGCTGGTAGTTAATGTAGTAGAGCACTAGACGATGACACATAAAATCTTAAGTTCAATGCTCGTCGCAGTGCCGGGTATTTTTCCATAATTTCATCCAAAAATGTAAAATTCCCTAACAGTACATTATTTTAATTTTATTTGCCGAATTCTAATCTCGATCTCGCTATTTGGGTGAATCCGAAAGATCATTCAAAATTTAATTGGAAACATTTATTTCCGCCAATGAAGAGCGCCGTTCTATTGATCTCAGATCCAACGTACAACGCTCTACTCCATCGACTACCATACTTATTATGAATATAGTATTTATTATATTATTTATGCTGCAAATTAAGTAACTTAGTGCCATCTTGTGGTATGATTTTTAGCTAAACTTGTTATTAGTATAAATTTAGGCGTTTGTATAAAGTTTACTGTCGCGTATAGTTAAATTTTTCATGATAGCGCGACAGTAAATCATTTTTAAGTTTTTTTTAATTTAACGAAAATTTATCTTCTATCACAATAATTTTTATTATCGTGTCTAGTAAAAATTATCACCATACAGCGCAACAATACATTTTTTCAACTTTTTATTAGAGTTTAAAAGTGGTCGAAATAATGAATAAATTTAATTTTTTTTGGTTATTTTCCTCCACTTTTTCTTTCCATCTATTTTTCCTTAAATTTCCCAATTTTCTACGACATTTTGAAATAGTTTTCCCAATTTTATTTTATTGTTTAAATAAAAATTTGAATTTGGCATTCGTTGATGTCGAACCTTGACTATTAACAGCCAAAGAACGCTATTTGTATACATGACGCCTTTACCCACTCGACCGCCCTCTATAATTGCAGTGAAGTAAACTTCATAATCGTATCTTCTTAATCATCAATTTTCCCTAAGATTGTTATTGGTACTTGAAATTTTTATTTAAAAGATTGTAATAATCGATCAATTGGACCAAATTGCTCAATTTTAAGCTAGTATCAACAATATATGGTTCTTACCATTGAAACCATTTTTAGTGTCTACAATTCTCATTTTCCTGTAAAATTAATAACTGTAAAAAATTTGTGGAATACGTATTTCATAAATTGAAGTCAATCCTTTGGCAGAAAATCCTGTGTTTTGTTTTTATAAGATGTTTTCACTGAATATCGAAAATATAGGTGAGTGATCTGAGTTCATTTCTTGAAGTTCTTTTACAGAAATATAATATTTGGAAATATTTTTCGTTACAAAGAAAACGATTAAAACTGGTATTTTGGTTGCGTCTGATAGCCAGTATTTAAGCCAACACCTTAACCATCAATATTCTGTACGATGGATGTGTTAAAAATAAGAGATTGTAATATTTGTTAATATAAAAACTGACATTATAATAAACAACAATAAACAAATGAAATTATCCTAAATACCAACCTAACGACAAGGAAAAACTTTTATTTTTTTTTAAACTAAAGAGAAAAATTGAAAAATTTTCATCATCTATTAAAATTAAGTAATTACTTAACTAACCAAAACATAACAAAAAATTGTAACATGGTGTATGATATTAGTCTCTGTAGTCTTTAAAAAATGGTATGCTGACGATGATAATAATAACACGGTGTTCAACAAAAAAAAAATTAAATGCATATTTTGTGTAGTCTCTCTGCCTCGATGCCTTGGTTTATATACGAGAAATGAAATATTTTTAAAGGAAACTTTTCCTTTAGCTTTATTACTCATATGGACCATAACTATGTTTACTTGGTTTGTTATGTTCATACTAATAAATTATTTGAAGTGTATTTTGTCCAAAAATTTACTGGTAATTTAAGCTAATGTGAGGTATGCCGAAATAATTTTAAATTTCGAATTTTTTCGAATTATCTAAAAATTCTAGAAAATTAAATAACAGCAAAACTGGAACAGGGATTCACACCTTTTAAGAAACACGTAAATAAATTAATTGTTTTAATGTCGAGGGCTTTTGTTTAAGGTATCATAATCGGACCACTGTTCCGTGTAATTTTGAATTTTCATTTTTATTCATAAATTGATGGGCTTACTCCTTGCCAACAAAATGGTTTGCAAAAATTTATGAATTTTTCATACCTGAATTGGTACTGATGTCGAGTGTTGTTTTTTAGGGTATCATGAATCCATCCACTTCGACGAGAATTGCGTGGTCGAGTAAATCGATTTCTCACCTGTTGATGCTGACTTGTTATTTCTTAAATACAAGGTACTCCTCAGCCTAGGTGTTACTTTCTGTCATATAAAGTGTAAATATATTGTTACATTATACATAGTTTACCACTGTACTAACACTAACTTCAACTGTCTGGTCATAGTATCATAGTAGTCACTAGCTAGTCAATTATTAAATAGCATTCATACCGAACACACCTCACTCTTTTATTAGATGGCTATTATGCCATTACATAGTGTCAGAACACAGTAAAATTACAGAAAAAGTAATAAAATACATAAAATTACTTTATAGACATCGCGAAGCAATACATAACTTACAGAAAATTACGATCAATCCCAAAAAGGCCACGTGGAGAAAAGCTAGTGAAAGTGAATTCAACGAAAAGCAAATCATTTTAAGCAGTAGTTTTGGAGCCTTCGAAAAACAACTATACAATGTCGTCAGGCATAAAACCACCGAAACATTTATTCGTCAATCAAGATGCGGACATGAATCAGGTATGGACAGAGTGGAAAGAGGCATTTCAATATTACACTATTGCAACTGAGTTGAATAAAAAATCAGAAGAAATTCAAGCGGCTCCGCTGTTAGCTTCTCTCGCAAGCAGCTCAACGTGTTATAAACAATTTGGAGGTGACTAATGAAGAGAAAAAAGAAACAAAAATCATACTGGATAAATTAACAGCACATTTTGCACCATCACGTAACAAAACGTACGAAAGGTGTCAATTTCATCGTATCAAGCAACAACAAACAGAAGGGTTTGAAGATTTTTTTCAAAGACTTCAATGCCAAGTGAAACGTTGCGGATATAGAGTTGAGGACGCTGATGAATTCACAATGGATCAAATAGTAGTTGGAGTCAGATCAGAACAAACTCGCCAAAAACTCTGGGTCGAAGATAGTTTGGACCTTGGAAAAGCAAAACAAATATGTAGAGCAGCCGAGAGAGCTGAAAAAGAAATACATGAAATACAGCAGGAAATCACTGAACTGAATACATCAGTTACGGTAAATAAAATGAAAAATGACACATTCCATTGTGGTCGATGTGATAAGGTACACGGAAGAAAATAATGCCCAGCATTCAACATCAAATGTAAAAAATGTGGTATATAGGGTCATTTAGCAATAAAGTTTCGTGTAAATCAACAGAAAAATCAAAAAATAAGAAAAATAAATCAAAGAAAGTTGCAGCTGTCGAAGAGTCAGAGACAGATTCTGACTCAACTGAAGAAGATGAGTCCGAAGATGATGCCAATTACGAGTTTCATGCATCGGTTATCAGAAAAAACAATTTAGCACCCGACGATATATGGATAGAAACATTACAAATTGGTGATAAAATGGTCACGGTTAACCTTGATACGGGTGCAGAATGCAATGTGATGTCATCCAAAGAAGCAAAAAGATTGAAATTAGAATTAAAGGATTCAAAAACAAAACGTATCATAACCTACAACAATAGTGCAATACCTGTCCTCGGTGAAGTCAAAACCATTTGTAAATCATCCAAAGCAACAGCTATTGTGAAATTTAAAATAGTAAAGGGTAATCTCATGACCATATTAGGTCGAGACATGTGTGAAAAATTGGGGTTAGTTATTCGTGTGCAACAGATTCAACAAATTGGACGTTGCAATACATACGAATATGATATCAACTTTATTGATAATCCAAATTTTAAGGTTATACCACCCAGGAGAATCCCACATGCGTTTAAAAATCGTGTTAAAGAAGAATTGGATAAAATGGTCGAAATGAAAGTAATTGAGCCAATAAAAGAACCCTCACCAGCAGTTAGTCCATTGATAATAGTTAAAAAAGGCGATAATAATCTAAATATTCGTACATGTTTGGATCCAACGGAGCTTAATAAGAATATCAAAAAATGCCATTACCCCTTGAAAACAGTGGAAGAGATAGCATCTAAGGTAAATGGCTCGAAATATTTTACCAAACTAGATTGTAACAAAGGTTTTTGGCAAATCCCTGTTACTGAAAGGACATCGAAATATTTGGTGATGGCATCGAAATATTTGGTGATAGATAATTACGTCTACTATTCGGTATATCGTCGGCACCCGAAGTGTTTTCGCAAGTTATGAACGAAAAATTAGAAGGTATTGGGAATTGTGAAATCGCCATGGGTGATATATTTATACTTGCTAAAACGAAAGAAGGGCTACGGAAAATTACGAAGAAAGTTCTAAATAGACTGGAAAAAGCAGGATTTACACTCAACGATAAAAAATGTGAATTCGAAAAGAACGAGTAAAATTTTTAGGACATATTTTTACTCCAGCTGGTTATGAAGCAGATCCAGAAAAAATAAAAGCCATTTATAAGTTGAAAAAACCAACGAATGTCAAAGAATTGCAACGACTACTAGGAATGATTACTTATTTGCATAAATTTATACCGAATTTATCGGATATTACCGAACCAATACGAGTTTTATTACAAAAGGAAACATCATGGTTTTGGGATGCTGAACAAGACGAAACATATACAAAAATTTTAAAAATACTTACAAGCACACCAGTTTTGAGCTATTACGACGTAAATGCGGATATAAAATTATCTGTAGACGCAAGCTCAAAAGCGTTAGGAGCATGCCTATTACAAAAGGATCATCATGTTGCTTATGCAACACGTGCGCTGACAAGTGCTGAGCAAAACTATCCACAAAAAAAGGAAGCAACAGCTATACGGTTTGCGTGCAAAAAATTCCACGAATATGTGTATGGCAAAAAACTGCTAATAGAGTCAGATCATAAGCCATTGGAAACCATTTTTAAAAAACCATTAATACATGCTCCAGCACGTTTACAACTAATATTATGGGATGTTCTGCAATACTCACCAGTTATTGTATATAAAAAAGGCACATAAATGCCAATTGCAGACGCATTGAGTCGCGACTGTGCTTCATCAACTGATACAAACGATGAATCAAAAGAAGAAGAGTTGGAATACAACGTGTTTGTTGTGTTTACAATGTCTGATCTAACGAAGCAACATTTTGTCGAATTAACCAACAATGATGTGGAATTAAAATTATTAAAATCAATTATTATGAAGGCCAGAGGATGAAAAGAAATTACCAAAAGCTGTTCGTAAATACCACAACTTCAAGGAAGAAATCATATGGGACAAAGGTTTACTATTCAAAGGCTCGAAGGTAATCGTTCCTCAAGCTGAAATACATGAAATTCTAAACTGGGTTCATAAAGGTCATCCTGGTATTAATCAATCCCTAGCTAGAGCCAGACAAATCCTGTTTTGGGTCAAACAAAGGATATTCAAGAATTCGTAAAAAATTGTCCAACATGTCAGAGTACACAAAAATCAAAAACAAAAGAGCCATTGCTAGAAAAAGTAATTCCTGATTACCCATTCCAAAATGTATCGACAGATTTGTTTCATTTCAAAGGGAAAGAATACTTGCTAATTGCGGATCATTATTCCGGTTCCATTGATTTTCATCAATTGAAATCTTCAACAGCAGCTGAAGTAGTATTGCAAATGAAAAAATGGTTTTCAACCCATGGAATACCGGAAATTTTGGAATCTGATGGTGGACCACAGTTCACTTCAAATACATTTAAACAATTTGCAAACAAATGGTTATTCAATCACCGCATATCTAGTCCATACTATGCAAGATCAAATGGATTTGCCGAGCGGAATGCACAAACGATGCAAAATATGTTGAAAAAATGTTGGCATGATAACACTGATATTTACGAAGCACTTTTAATGCTTCGAAACACACCCAGAAGTAATGAACTTGGTTCTCATAGTCAACGCCTATTCAGTCGGAATACCAGACATTTCATTCCGATTGAACAAGAACAATTAAAGCCAAAAATAATCAATAATGTCACGCGAGAATTAGCACGTCTACGATTCCAGCAAAAGGTGTATGCTCACAAAATATCAAGTCCATTCAAACCATTGGAAATTAGTGAACAAGTGCGTATGCAAGCTGGTCACAATATATCCACGCTCGGTCATCGTTGAGAATAAGTCAGGCAAGAGATATAGGCGCAATACTATTCATTTAGAAAGGTCAAAGGCAATTATCCCGGATCCAGTTCAATATGACCATTATTGAAATACCAAACAACAACAACGATACAAATACAATTATATCACCAACTGAAGCATCGCCAGGCCAAATCGATACGTCACCAAGTGCATCACCAAGTGCTTCACCAATCAACAATCGACTGAGAACAAAAAAGAAAAAGATAAATCAAAAAATTTAACGAACGTGTCTAAAAACGATGAACCAGTCATTACTCGCAAGGGTCGACTAGTCAAGAAACCAAAAAGATATCAATGACGTGTTTAAAAATACGTTGAATAAGTTAACTACTAATCGAATTCATACTTTCCATCTTCCCATAAATGTTGAAAATGGAACGAGTAAATTTTTTTTTTTTTTTATTCAAATTAAGTTTGTTATATATTTTGTTAATTAATTAAAAAAGAAGAAAAAAAGAAAGAGGGATGTCATATAAAGTGTAAATATATTGTTACACTATACATAGTTTACCACTGTACATATGGTAACACTAACTTCAACTGTCTGGTCATAGTATCATAGTAGTCACTAGCTAGTCAATTATTAAATAGCATGCATACCGAACACACCTCACTCTTTTATTACATGGCTATTATGCCATTACACTTTCCAATCTCAGTTTGATGGAGTCCATGCGACGCATTGCTTAGTTCTATTTACAGTAGCATTAAAACATAGAATTTATTAAATTCATTTCGCACTCCCACATTTAAACCCCAGACATGTGTAAACAAACAATTTGACTTGTGTTAACCAAATAAAAATACAAATTGTTCTAACATATTCATCAGGATTAGTAACATAAATCCTTATTATGAATTTTTGTTTTATTGTAACCATTGACCTCAAAACTGAATTATATTGTGTACATTGTTAGATGGTAGACTGATTATTATGGAAACTTAAAAATTGGTAACATTTTACTTTGCCATAATATAATCCAATTATACCAATTAAGGTTAAGAGATAGCATAAAGCAAGAAATTGGTTTGACCTAAAAAAAATTGAATTATGTATTATAGAATTATGTATATAGGTATAGAGCTGTAGGTGTACGTGATTTGTAAACATAAAGACAATTTAATCGTGCATCATAATATTATAAACTAATAGTCGCTGCAATTACACTAAATACTAAGATACCGTCGTATACGGTGTAAATTAACGGTGTCGAAATTATATCTAAAATTTATCCGCACATTTAAGAACGAGTAAATATCTTAACGATGAGGGTGAACACATATTCATAATTTTTATTTTCTGGTTCGTGCTTTATAAGCACACAACATAGATGGATATGTATAAACATATATACATACAAGTATCATGTTAAAGGTACAGTGTTGTAACATTGAGTAAAAATAAAAGTACCAGAAAGACGAACACATAAAATATGTAAATTGGTAATTTAAAATGAAAATAAAATTTTTAATGAAAACCATAAAATTGTTTAACGTAGTCGAACCAAGAAGGTAACAAGCTCTAGCATCAGTAATGGTTTCAACACAAACAATATCCCACCACAAATATATATATATATATATATATATATATATATATATATATATATATATATTTATATATATATATATATATATATATATATATATACGCACACTCAAAAATATATACAGTATGATCAATACAATCCACATCAGTGATATATTGGCCGGTAAAATCAAATAATTATGGAACAAATGAACTATAGATTTTTTTTCAAAAGATTGGCGCAAATATTGGGAAAAGAGAGAATCTTGCCAAAGACACATCAAAGAAGTTAAAAGCACAAAATGTTATAAAAGCACAAGAATTGGTCCGGTTTCCCAGTAGCCAATAGCGTAAGACAGTCGCAATTGATTGATTGATTGAATGATTGATTATATTGTACGGCCAAGGACGAACCAGGAACTCCCGGAATGCCGGGCACCACCGTAGACCCGTGTTACATATAACAAAACCGAATGAATGTTAGTTGTGACAGACTCGACACGGTTGCAAACACCTAAGCGATCGATAGTTAGTGTTTTTTTTTGTGGTGTAAGGAAAGAAAGGGCATGTTAGTAATGACAGATTTGACCCGGTTTTCCGGAAGCCAATATTCAACTAATGTTAGCACAAGACAATCACAATTTTGACGAGCTGCTCTGCATTATTTCTCTTTTTATCATCAACTGCAGTGTGCTTTCATTCAGGTGTATCAGCAAATGTTTCCTAAAAGCAAAATCTATTAATGAAACATTTGCTCTTAGCCGTATGCTGTAATAAATTGAATTAGTTTTCATCTGAAATTATAAATTAATTGATTAGTAATATAATAAACTAATAATATCATAATATAATTTCTGCAAGCCGTAGACTGTCATAAACTGATTAGTTTTCCCCTGAAAATAAAAATTTATTAATTTTACCAATAATAATATATTAATGTTAGAATAATTCAAAATAAATATAATAATATAATTATACCACAATAATGTAGTAATACAACAACATAATAATATAATATAATAATACTATAATATAATAAACAACATAATAATAACAAATTATAAAACATAATAATATAATAACAAATTAATTTATAATTAGATGGATGCCCTATCAAATTTTGTCCAAATCACGCCACAGATCGAAAAGCCCCAAGACCCCAGAAAACATTGAGGGTTGGCCCATCAAAACCATAAAACCCAAGCCAACAAACGAAAACTTCCAAAATCCAGGAAATTACGATGCGGTTGGACCATTAAAACTGCACAAATTTAATCTAACAAACGTAAAATTCCCATAATCAAAATTTCATAAAATCGTGATGCCAAAGTTTTAATTGAAAAATTGAGAATTTTTGAATGATTTTTTTTTAACTGCAATTTTTGAAGTTCAGTATTCCAAAAATGTGATTTTGGAGACAAAATTATAGAAGCTAAGAGATTCTTGCGCTAAAAAATACAATTAGTAAGCAAAAGATAAGTTGCGGAAAATTAATTATTATTACTATTTTTTCTTTCTAATATAATCAAAGAGATGACTTTGAAAATGCCGACGATGAATGGCGAGAATTAAATCAGTAAATTTTGTAAAATTGAGACTGGATGGCAAATGGATATCGACACCTTTTGGTACAAACTACTGGAATTTAAACTGTGCAGACATTTCCAAACTTAAATCAACGTATAATGGCTGCCTTAACGATTCCTGTGACTACAGCGAGTGTGGAGCGAGTTTCCTTGCAAATAAATATAAATAAAACAAAAATGAAAAATTACTTGGATGCATCTACTTTAAGTGTTATTTTGTTAACCAAGGAATTAATCAAAAAATGTTAAGGATTTTACTATTTTTGAACCTGAAAAAACTATATTAACCAACTTTAATAAAGTATAAAAGTACATTTTAGTAATAAATTTAAAAATAATTTAAAATTTAACGAAGAATTTAATTGAACCTAACCTCATAAATGTAAATGTAAAATTCACAAATATTAAATACAAAATAAAACCATTACATTTACACCTCCCCCCTCCCTCGTAGGAACATACCAAAGTTATTTTTATACACTAAACCAAACATCATCCTTTAAGTGTCCGGTCATCGGCAAATCAGCCTGCCTCCACTTTTTTTGTTGCTCCCAACAAAAGAAATAATACCCACGATATCCAATGACTGAAACCCAAATACTCATCAACCGATCCCAAATATTTGTAAACATTCACAGCTAATCCAAAAAGCTAATCCAAACCAAGTCCCTTTGTCAAACTCTTTCTCGAATAATCCGAATCGACCCTACCACTAGCATGTGCATACCTAACGCAAGTACCTCAAACTGGGAACACACGTTGCTACTTTCACACAATTGATGAAATCAATAGGAACATTCTAATAGGATCTTATTAATTATATACCTAAAATAAGAAATAAATAAACAAACAACAACAAACATATTCAATCAGATACAAATGATATAAAGAAAAAAACACAATTTAGTACAGTATGTACTAATATAACATCTAGAATATTCTAGAAGGTTTTTAGAACTTTATATACATATTCCTATACTATGACAAATATTAAATTTGTATAATATCGTCATATCTATATATCTATGTTCGTAAAACAACATGTACACAAAAACTAACAAATCAACACTTAACTGTACCACCCGACATTACTACTTGAAATATAAGACACTCCAAAAAAATTTGGAAGCATTAATCGACAAAGATAATACTCTTACAGTAAAACCAGGGATCAGGATTCCAAAAGCCAAAACGAGCTATTGGAATACCTAATCAATAAATGGCACTCCCATTGGGCAACCTTTTATAAATCGAGCAGTTCACAACAACTCACACTGTACATCGCTAAATTGTTTAAAAACAAAATTAAAAACAAAATTTGAACATGTTATAAATATACATAATCGCTATGAAGTTCTAAAAATAGAACAAGGAAACAACGAAAACCATACTCTCTCTCTCTCTAAATTATACACATTTAAACGGTAAATTATGTTTTATTTTAATTTTATCCGTTATGTATCACAATCAAGCAACAAACAAGAATACAACAAAAACTAAAAACCCAATATATACTCAACACACACAGCATAAAGCATATACAGAGTAAAACATTTATGTATATAAAGATGTACCCCTGTACTCTGTGAACACCCATATACTATACCTATGTACTAAGTATTATGTACTATATACTTTACACTGTGTACTATTTACTACGTAAAATGTGATATATACTATATACTATGTATGTACATGTTTAGCATGTACTTACTTATGTACCTACTACATCTATGCACTTAAAATTAAAAAAAAAAAACAATGCACATTACAAATGACGCATTGATACCTGATCTCTGGGAAACAACAGAGTATGTTATCCATTTCACCATCCCAGATTTGTTTTGCCCAGTGTGTCCTAGATGTACACATACACTAACACAAACCATTGAAACACAAAGAAAAAGAAACACTAAAAACTACAACAAAAACAAAAACCAATAAATAATAAATTTTAAAATTTATAATTTTTTTTTTTTTTTTTTTTTTTTTTAATTTTTTTAAAATGAAGAGAACGAACAAAACACGTCCGGTCTCTTCGACTAACAAAATTGCACCCCAATAGCGTAAGACAGTCGCAATGATAATAAACTTCTTTGGATTCTGTCATATTCAACTATACTCTGCAATAATTCTCTGAACAAACCTATTAATGTGCTAATTTCTCAAAGACGTAGGCTGTAATTAATTAGACTTGTTTTTGCTTGAATTTTTTTTTTATTTTTTTTTTAACTTTTTATTTTTTATTTTAAAAAGATTTTTTACAAAGTAACTAGTCATTTTTGACTAACAGCGTTTGATTCTAATAATATAGTAATAAAGCCACATCTACACTGAAAAAAATAAATTAACGTACGGCATTCATTGATTTTTTCTAAAGTATATTTCGTTGAATTAACGAATTAATTTATTAAATCAACGAATTCTTCAATGAACATGTTTATAACATGATACTTCGGTCATTAATGTGCGTTCATTAAAGAGTATTTCGACATTTCGGATAAAGTAGAGAAATCAACGAAACTTTTAATTAATTGATAAAGTCAGTTATTAAAAAAATAAAAATAAAAATATAAAGTCAATAGTACCTATATAATTTTATATATATATATATATATATATATATATATATATATATATATATATATATATATATATATATATATGTATATAATATTATGTTTCAGATATAATCGTCTATCGAACATTTAAAAACTCAGCAGCACTTTAAAAGTTCTGTATATTGTTCGAATAACGCAAATAGAGATGTATCTACTGAGTAATATTTTGAGTTGATAGATCTAAACTCAAAACTTAAGAAACTTTCCTTGAAGAAGAAGAAATTGATTTGGTTTTAAATCTGCAGATAAGAAAACTATATAATCATATATTTAAAATAATCATATCATTTGGTTTCTTTATCGTAATCCTTTAAGGAAATCGGATTGACAAATATTGGGAACTTGGGTTATAAATACAAGGTTTGGATACTAACGACTGAGCATTATTCGTAAATTCAATAAACCCATTCATGCATTCAATGAACATTGATACAGAATTTAATATACAAAATCGTTAATTTAATGAAAACAATGATGAACTCAACGAATAAGTACGTTGCGTTAATGAACAAGTTAATAAGTTGTAAACATTTTATTTGTTGTTAAACTTATTAATTAAATTAGTGTTTACATTCATTGGCTCAATGAAGCCTGTTACAAGTTAAGGAAATTATTCGATAATTCCATTAATTTATTCATTGGATCAACGAACATGTACATCAGTACTGTGTTGTTCTACCTTCTATTTAATTCAATCGTAAATTGTATTTCATATTAAGTGGTTCAGTGAAATTAAGTGCTCGTCTAATTAAACTAAAAAAAATTTAAAAATAACAGAATTGATGCTACATATAATCAATAAAAGGTAAGAACGTAATTATTAAATAAAAAGGAGAATATTGTTACCAATACATATAAAATATATATATATATAAATGCAATATACACATGGTTGATGGTTTTCTATTACGGATCTCTCCGATAGAGTTTATATTGAGATTTGTAATTGTGAATCATTATCAATAGTCTTATATATATATAGATGTATATATAAATATATATATATATATATATATATATATATATATATATATATATATATATATATATATATATATATCTGCTTTCTTCCTAGAAATTGAAGATTATACTCAATGATTTTTTAGGTAAGATAAAATTAACAGCTTTAATTTTACTAGCCTAATTTTTTTCAGCTCAGAAACTTAATCTCAACATAAGAGTATTAAAAATAATAAGACCTCGTAAAGTAGAGAGTTTGATGAAAAAATATCCTTTCGGGACCCAAATAAAATCAACTTGAAGATTGAAGGGAACGTATTGGATAACCATTCAATAAAGTTAAAAATATTTTTAATAATAGTACCATTCAATAAAACACCATCAACCTGGGCTCACTAACACCGTCATCTAGTAGCTTTTCATCATAACCAAAAGCCTAAACACCGACCTGTTAAATTACTCTTGCTAAAGTACTGTCTGAAAGTGATAAAGTTTTAATGATAATTTATTATTAAAGTACAACAGCCAAACTTGAATTTGACCAGAGGAATATTCTTAAACACGTTATTTGCCAGTACTTCATTGATAAATCCGTACAGAAGACCTTAACAGCAAGTCATCATTTAGAAGAGGAGATCTGCGAAAGATTTCCTACAGAAAAACGAGTAATAATGATATAATCTTCCTTGGTTCAACTATATGAGCAAATACTGAACTGATACTTGATTCTTTTTGGAATTTTACCGCAGTTTTAACGTGGTAAGATCTATAACCGATTTTGTAATCTAAAAAGTAACTTTAAACCAACATCTACAAAGTGACCTGTGTCTTCCGTCGAAGATCTTACAAACAAAGAATTAGGTAAGTTTGTTTCTGCATATTTTTAACAGATAATTTTATTTATTTTTAATCAAGTATTTTTTTATTAAAATTAAAGTTGTTGATTAATTGGTTATACACGTACTTATTTTTTATTTCTAGTGTCTGAAATATCGATGTATATCGATGCTGTCTTCTGTGAACGAGGTTTAAACTTCAATAAAAGTAGAAGAGTTTAATCGTATCTGGCAGACATGCAGCAACTACAGAATTCAGGACATACAAAACCTGGCCAGCACTACAAAAATTTAAGATTGATATGGATTTTCGAGTAATATTTCCTCAAAATATCAGTATTTTGGAGAAATGGTCAACACATCATTTGGCGCTAAAGACCTTTCTACTAACCTTGGATTAAAATAAAAGATAAAAGTATTTTGACGTACTTACATGAATTAAAAAGAAACGAAAATATTTCAGAAAGTAAGCAAAACTATTTATTTTAACCTTTATATTGGTGGTTTATACATAAGTGTTTTTATTATTTATAGATGACTGCAACACATTACTGTTGTGATCGGTACATGGATACTTAGAGTACCAAATCAAAAAACCGTCACTAAAACCAATTTTTTATAGAAATTGGTTACAAAATTCACTATAGAAGATTCTTAAGAAGAAATTCTATGTGTCAGAAAAACATTGCAAGAACTGGATGACCATTTACGATTCTTGACATCCAAACAGTCAAAAATTCAGTCATTCATATTATTTAGCTTTAAGGAATATTATAATTGAATTTACTGAAATAACTGTTTACTTTGGTGGAACTAAATTCTCATTCAGTAACATGTTAAAGGCAAAAGATAATTGTTTTAAAATAATCCATTTGTTTAACTTAGAGCACCCATCGGCGGCAGTACTTTTTATAACTGTGTTCAAGGGTTATTTTATAATATAAAATACACAAAATTAAAAAATACGAAAGTTAACGTAATGCTTAGTGAAATCAAGCACCTAGTATAAAGTTTTTAGTAAATTAAAATTTTTTATTTTAAATTATAGTTTTATTTTATTTTATTTTAATAAGAAACTTTAATAGAAGGAAATAGATTTTAATAACATATGCATACATCGAATACATTTTATAAATGTAATGTAAGAAATAAATGGAATTTAAACTGGAATAATAAAACATTCGCACTGAAGCAATAACTTGTTGAGTTTTCTTTGTTTTCCTACAGAAATACCCACATTTATATATATATATATATATATATATATATATATATATATATATATATATATATATATATATATATATATATATAAGTGGGATGCTTGAATACTTAGCATAAACTCAGTACCACCCTGTTACATTAAAAACTCAGCGTAAATATAAGTCTATAAAAAAGACAACACTAATACTTACACAAAAAAGGTATTTACGAGAGAAATAAAAAGAAACATGGAAGTTGAGTTTGGTTGTTCAAAGCGTTTACATCGGCAGAAAATTAAATATTGTTAATAAAATAGTTTCTAAACTTATTGTTTTATTTAAGAAAATCCCACATATATATATATATATACATATATATATATATATATATATATATATATATATATATATATATATATATATATATATATATATATATATATATATATATATATATATATACATATATATATATATATATATATATATATATATATATATATATATATATCCCAGTCTATAGTTGTATCTTGTTTCTATTAATTAGTTCTTCAAATTTATAAAATTTGTTCGTTGAATCAATGATTGCGTTTAATAAAATTTATTAACTAATTCATTATCCCAATTAAATACTACATTAATATTTGATATAATTTTGATTGATTCGTACGTTGATTCATCGAAAAATTTATAGATCATACAAATCAGTTACAGAATGATAATTGGCATTGTTGTAACAATGAACTAGTTCGTTACATGGTTTGATTTTTTTTTAATAAATAATTACGTTGATTCAATGCATTTTTTATTATTTAATAACTCGTATTATTAACCAATAACAATAAGTTCATTGAATAAATGAACGCAGTTTAAGGATCCAAATTATTAATAAATTCATTAAATCAATTAATTTTTTCTTTGAATCTACGTATGTTTTTTTTTTCAGTGTATGTATTCTTTCCATAAAGTGTTATTTTGGTTGATTTTGCATTATGCGCACTACTCAGGTAACTCTAAAGGTTTTAGTCTTTTGAGTCTTTTTATAATACCCTCTTGATGAAGTAGTCTTACAGCTTCAATATTAGGGTGATTGTGGAGCCTCTCTGGGTGTTTTTGAGCACATTTCTTGATTTCACTTATGACTGTGTCTATCCCGAGATCTCTATGAAGGTCACTATTACGAGTGTACCAAGGAGCGTTTACAATCCCTCTAAAAATTGTATTTTGGAATCGTTGAACTATCTGTTGATTGCTGGTTTTGGTACATCCCTATAGTTGTATACCATAAGTCCAGACCGGCTTCAGGACTTGTTTATAAAGCATAAGTTTATTATGAATGGATAACTGAGAGTTTATTCCAATTAACCAGTACATTTTTCTATATTTTAACTGAAGCTCTTCTGCTTTCTTTTTCACATGTACTTTCCACTTTAATTTTGCATCAAGGTTCATACCAAGGTATTTTGCTTGATTTGCATGTGGTACAGGGATATTATTGAGAGTCACAGGTAGTGGTTCTATTGACCGATTAGTGAAGTTAATGTGAGTAGACTTTGATTCATTCACTTTAATTTTCCACTTAGTTAGCCAATCTTGTATATTATTTATGGCTATTTGTAGTTTGAATGTGACTTCACCGATTGTATCACCAACAGCTAGAATTGCAGTGTCATCGGCAAACGTGGCGGTAGTTGTATTGCTCGTCTGTGGTAAATCACTTGTTAACAGTACGAAAAGGAGTGGCCCTAAGACACTCCTCTGCGGGACTCCTGCTTTAGCTTCTTTTATGCTGGATTAAGTTCCTTCCTGTTTAACTCTAAAGTATCTTCTTTTCAGGTATGACTTTAACAGTTCGCAATACTCAAATGGCAAAGTTTTCTCCAATTTAAATATTAAACCAGCCAGCCAGACTTTGTCAAATGCTTCTTTTTTTCCTCTAAGGATTTTTCTATTAAATCTGTTATTCTATGGACTTGATCGATTGTGGAGTGTTTTTCTCTAAATCCAAACTGATGGGATAGAACAGCTCTTGATTTTATAATTTCTGGTTTATTCGATTTAATAATAGTCTTTCAAACAGTTTTTACATGATGGGGAGAAGTGATATTGGCCTGTACGAGGTTAATTCATTTGGTAGCTTACCTGGTTTAGGTATCATTATCACTTCTGCAAATTTCCAAGATAGAGTGACATAACGTAGTCTGAAGAAAGCATTAATCATGTCCGATATTTTTTAAAAGCTTTGTTAGGTAATTATTTAAGAATCTCTCCCGTTATCAAGTCATATCCTGGTGATATCTCAAGATGGTTGTATGGTTTTCAATCAGTATATCCTGTTGATTAAGTGTTCTTAAATTGTGGTGAAAGGTACTCTCGAGATGATCCGCGAACCTTTCTGCTTTTTCTTCTTTGGTTTTAGCCAGGTGACGATTATTTGTTCCTATTGGAGGTATGTGCATAACTGGCCTTTTCAGATATTTGGTTGCTTTCCACAATGAATAATCACTATCTTTATTATAGGTGAGAGATTGAAGGTATGAATTTATTGATTTATTTTTAAATTCCCGTATTTCTCTGCGTAATCGTTGTGTTAAATTATTTAATTTATTTTTGGCAACTGGGTCTCGTGTACATTGCCATTCCCTTCGGGTACTTCTTTTCTCTCAAACTATTTTTTTGTTTGTTGTATTAGTGCTTTTCTACGCTTGCTGTATATCTTTGACGAGCTTCTCCACCTCTTGTTCTAATGTTGCTTCTGATGAAAGTTGTGTGTTTAAAATGATTCTATTGTTTAATTCATTCCTTAAATATTTCCATTCTGTATATTTATTTGTTAACATTGGCTTCTTATCATTTGTAATTATGGTATCACTTATTATCATTAAAATAGAGGAATAGTCAGATGTGGAGTCAAATCCTTCCTGCACTTGTATATAATCAACCGGGATTTTTCTTGTTATAAAAAAATCAATTAGATCAGGTGTTTTATTTTGGTCACTGGGCCAAATAAGTTGGTTTTCCAGTAAAATGTCAGTTGCAGTTGTATTTAATTATTGCTTGATGTAGCTCTTTCCCTTTAGGTGTTGTTAGTCTTGATCCCCAGTCTGTATGTTTAGCGTTGAAGTCACCCCCGATTATGAATTTTTCACCTTGAATAATGACATTTTCACCTTGAAATTGACAACTATTTAATTTATTACATAATTAAAAATATACAATTATAAAAATTATAATATAAATTAAATTTTATATAATTTGATAAAAAATTACAAATTAATTGTATTAACCGTTTTATGACAAATCCGTCCGGACTAAGATTGAGAGAAATGGTGTAGGAATACTAAGACAGTCACGAAAACAGAAATTCCGAAATTTTTTTAGAACTAAAACAATGAAATACCAAAGTCTAAAAACGTTGTAAAGCACTTCACAGATCATACTGCATACAAAAATGTTGTTATTAAAGACAAACACATGTGTAAAACCATTATTATATGAAGGGTGGATAAGCTTACCTGGGTGCTTGATTTTAATTTAATGCCATTAATTTTTTTTTGTTTTCTTTTCGTTTTATATTTAAAATTTTCATTTACATGCACAGCCAAATATGTATAATTTTATTTTTGGTTTTACCTGCAAATAAAATAAATAAATTAAATTACATAAATGTTGCAAATCATAATAATTTTTTTTCGTTTTAGCAGCTAAAACCAAAAAAAATATATAAATTACCTTTAAATGTTGAACCATTTATCTTCAGACAAAATATTATCATATATCATGTGAATGATGTTACATGCTTTATGTATTGTACACTTATGTTGCTGGAACACATAAATATGTTGTCATGGATTAACGAGTGGTTGGTACTTCTTAGCACAGGATTATAATATACGGAATGAAAATCATCAACATTTAGATTTTGTTTAACAGTTTAGGTAGACATTTTTGTGGTCTATTAGCACCTTCTAGTATACGAAAAAAGATGCAAAATGCAATTGTCTAATAGTCTTTGTGTGTAGACTCATATAACCGGTTTATCCATTGTATTTCATACATTTGCAAGGTATCTTGACTTTAGTAGTGAATGTATTCAATGGTTGCCAGAGGCAAGACTCACTTTGAAAAGAATCATTCTCACAAAAATCCTCCTTGGTAGTCACATAACATTTTTAAAAGCTTTCGCATTTTAAGCGATCTCATTTCTTAAAGATAGGGGCAAAATCTGAAAACTTTACATTTATCAGACAAAACTACGCTTTGACATACTAATAAAAATAAAGAAAAGGTAGTACATCAAAGTATTCTCTCTTATATCAAGAACTCGGAATTATTTCAATCAACTGCGCGAGAACAAGTTTTTTTATTGTCTGTACATAGCTAGTGGGAACTATTCCTAGGATAGTTCCTCTATGCACGTCTCTGCATATTTGACAACCATCACAAGTTTTAATTCTTTCGCTTACATATTTTAGCTTTCCAATCGATACATTTTTTTTGCTATAACTCAGTTACCTTACCCGAAGCGTAAATTAAAGTAGAACTATTACCAAAAACCCAGAGCTGGAGATAAAGTCTGGTCGTGACAATTTGGTATGATTTAAGAAAATTCTAAAAAAAAGTGATATCAGAAACCAAGTAATACAAAGAGATATATTGAGGACTACGAACTATCAAATTAACAAAATTTTATCAGAAATCACAATAATCATAAAAAAAACAACAAAATATATATTCCCAACATATGGTGGACTGACAACATTAAAAGACTATAAGGAACCAAAAAAAACTCTGCATTTTTTCAACATCCATAACAAAAACGGGCTATCTGGTAGACAAAAACCTCAACTTTAACAAACACTTCGCACAAAATAAGAACAATTCGACATCGGCCGCCAACATATTAAAAAATTTTGCAAGGCAAAATGGTTGAGCTTATCATAGATCACTACTCAACATTCATAAAAGCCTAATAGAAGGAAAGATGAGATTCAGTTGCCCGATAGCAAACAGCAACAAAATTAAACTCGGGCCTAAGAACCTGTCTAGTACTGATAAACAGCACACCGATTACATCAGTTATTGCGGAAGCATATGATCTGCTCATAGAGCTCAAAATATATATTCCTAACTACATCTACATTGCCAAAAACATATGCAACAACAAAACGATAAGACAAGAAATTAAAAAAAACAACGACAACAAAAATATTACCAACACATACCAAAAATTTAAAAACAGGCTATAGAAAAGATACCAAAATCTTAGTAGAAGACAAAAGAAATAGAGCAGACAATATATACATATACATTAACCTTATACAAAGATAAAAGAGTTCAACAGAAACACAGCTTAAATTCAAGCTAACTTTTATATCAACAATTACAGGGAAGGAGCTTTTTGCTTTACAGATAGGTCAATGTACAACAATCTAAGAGGAATAGAAATATATAATAAATACAAAAAAAATGATTAGTGAGAAATACTAGTGATTTTGGAAGCCACCAAAGCAGCAATAGTAACTAAAATATATAAAACCACAATATTCATTGATTCATTCAGTTCAATAATGTCATTAAAAAACTACAAGGTCAATTAAAAAAATGGGATACTTCGAAAGGCTTATCACTCAAGCGGTGAACAACAGTAACATTAAAATAAAAATCAAATGGCCACCCACCACTCCAATGTTCAAAGGAATTAAGAGACGGGCAGAGCCGCCAAAGCAGACAAAATCAAAAGGAACATTAAAAATACTTACTCCATTGGAAAATAACATCAAATCATTCATCAAAGATAGCTACAATAAATGGAATGACATATATGGTTCAACATTAGTGATGACTAACAATAAACTATGGTTCTATAAGCTCAATCTGGAAATTGAAACCATAAAAAGAATCAACAGAATTATATCTGAACACTATTACGGGTTGTATTGAATGTACAATCAAATTCATAAATTTGCAAAGGCTAACAACCCCTTTGCTAAATTGTAATTTTTTTATAAAACTATTTTTGCTGAAATATAAATATCTTTTGCAGCCATATTTATGCTCGAGACCAGAGCTTTTGATTAAGGTATCATTCATCATAATCGGACCACTATTACGTGTTGTATTGAATATACAATCAAATTCGTAAATTTGCAAAAGCTAACCCCTTTGCTAAATTGTAATTTTTTTATTAAATTATTTTTATCTAAATAAAGATATCTTTTGCAGCCATATTTATACTGGGGCCATGAACTTTTGATTAAGGTATCATTCATTGTAATCGGACCACTATTACGTGTTGTATTGAATATACAATCAAATTCGTTAATTTGCAAAGGCTAACCCTTTTGCTAAATTGTAATTTTTTTATAAAAATATTTTTGCTGAAATGTAAATATCTTTTGCAGCCATATTTATTCTCGGGACCAGAGCTTCTGATTAAGGTATCATTCATCCTAATCGGACCACTATTACGTGTTGTATTGAATATACAATCAAATTCGTTAATTTGCAAAGGCTAACCCCTTTGCTAAATTGTAATTTTTTTTTAACTTATTTTTGTCAAAATGTTAGTATTTCCTGCAGCCATATTTATTCTCGGGACCAGAGCTTTTGATTAAGATATCATTCATCATAATCGAACCACTATTACGTGTTGTATTGAATATACAATCAAATTCGTTAATTTGCAAAGGCTAACCCCTTTGCTAAATTGTAATTTTTTTATAAAATTATTTTTGCTGAAATATAAATATCTTTTGCAGCCATATTTATTCTCGGGACCAGAGCTTTTGACTGAGGTATAATCCATCATAATCGGACCACTATTCCGTGTTGTATTGAATATACAATCAAATTCGTAAATTTGCAAAGGCTAACCCTTTTGCTAAATTGTAATTTTTTATAAAATTATTTTTGCTGAAATATTAATATCTTTTAGCAGCCATATTTACGCCCGGGACCAGAGCTTTTGACTGAGGTATAATCCATCATAATCGGACCACTATTCCGTGTTGTATGGAATATACATTCAAATTCGTAAATTTGCAAAGGCTAACCCCTTTGCTAAATTGTAATTATTTTGGTGATTTTTTTTGCTGAAATGTAAATGTATTTTGCAGCCATATTTATAGAGCTTTTTATTAAGGTATCATTCATCTAAATTGGACCACTATTACGTGTTGTATTGAATATAAAATCAAATTCGTAAATTTGCAAAGCCTAACCCCTTTGCTAAATTGTAATTATTTTGAAATTATTTTGCTGAAATGTTAATGTATTTTGCAGCCATATTTATGCTTGGGACCAGAGCTTTTGATTAAGGTATCATTCATCATAATCGGACCACTATTCCGTGTTGTATTGAATATACAATCAAATTCGTAAATTTGCAAAGGCTAACCCCTTTGCTAAATTGTAATTTTTTTATAAAATTATTTTTGCTGAAATATAAATATCTTTTGCAGCCATATTTATTCTCGGGACCAGAGCTTTTGACTGAGGTATAATCCATCATAATCGGACCACTATTCCGTGTTGTATTGAATATACAATCAAATTCGTAAATTTGCAAAGGCTAACCCTTTTGCTAAATTGTAATTTTTTATAAAATTATTTTTGCTGAAATATTAATATCTTTTAGCAGCCATATTTACGCCCGGGACCAGAGCTTTTGACTGAGGTATAAACCATCATAATCGGACCACTATTCCGTGTTGTATGGAATATACATTCAAATTCGTAAATTTGCAAAGGCTAACCCCTTTGCTAAATTGTAATTATTTTGGTGATTTTTTTTGCTGAAATGTAAATGTATTTTGCAGCCATATTTATAGAGCTTTTTATTAAGGTATCATTCATCTAAATTGGACCACTATTACGTGTTGTATTGAATATAAAATCAAAAACGTAAATTTGCAAAGCCTAACCCCTCTGCTAAATTGTAATTATTTTGAAATTTTTTTGCTGAAATGTTAATGTATTTTGCAGCCATATTTATGCTTGGGACCAGAGCTTTTGATTAAGGTATCATTCATCATAATCGGACCACTATTCCGTGTTGTATTGAATATACAATCAAATTCGTAAATTTGCAAAGGCTAACCCCTTTGCTAAATTGTAATTTTTTTGGTGAATTTTTTTGCTGAAATGTAAATGTATTTTGCAGCTATATTTATGCTCGAGACTAGAGCTTTTTATTAAGGTATCATTCATCATAATCGAACCACTATTACGTGTTGTATTGAATATACAATCAAATTCGTAAATTTGCAAAGGCTAACCCCTTTGCTAAATTGTAATTTTTTTATAAAATTATTTTTGCTGAAATATAAATATCTTTTGCAGCTATATTTATGCTCGGGACCAGAGCCTTTGACTGAGGTATAATCCATCATAATCGGACCACTATTACGTGTTGTATTGAATATACAATCAAATTCGTAAATTTGCAAAGGCTAACCCCTTTGCTAAATTGTAATTTTTTTATAAAATTATTTTTGCTGAAATATAAATATCTTTTGCAGCCATATTTATTCTAGGGACCAGAGCTTTTGACTGAGGTATAATCCATCATAATCGGACCACTATTCCGTGTTATATTGAATATACAATCAAATTCGTTAATTTGCAAAGGCTAACCCCTTTGCTAAATTGTGATTTTTTTTGTGATTATTTTTGCTGAAAAGTAAATGTATTTTGCAGCCATATTTATGCTCGGGACCAGAGCTTCTTATTAAGGTATCATTCATCATAATCGGACCACTATTACGTGTTGTATTGAATATACAATCAAATTCGTAAATTTGCAAAGGCTAACCCCTTTGCTAAATTGTAATTATTTTGGTGATTTTTTTTGCTGAAATGTAAATGTATTTTGCAGCCATATTTATAGAGCTTTTTATTAAGGTATCATTCATCTAAATTGGACCACTATTACGTGTTGTATTGAATATAAAATCAAAAACGTAAATTTGCAAAGCCTAACCCCTTTGCTAAATTGTAATTATTTTGAAATTATTTTGCTGAAATGTTAATGTATTTTGCAGCCATATTTATGCTTGGGACCAGAGCTTTTGATTAAGGTATCATTCATCATAATCGGACCACTATTCCGTGTTGTATTGAATATACAATCAAATTCGTAAATTTGCAAAGGCTAACCCCTTTGCTAAATTGTAATATTTTTATAAAAATATTTTTGCTGAAATGTAAATATCTTTTGCAGCCATATTTATTCTCGGGACAAGAGCTTTTAATTAAGGTATCATTCATCATAATCGGACCACTATTACGTGTTGTATTGAATATACAATCAAATTCGTAAATTTGCAAAGGCTAACCCCTTTGCTAAATTGTAATTTTTTTATAAAATTAGTTTTGCTGAAATATAAATATCTTTTGCAGCCATATTTATGCTCGGGACCAGAGCTTTTGACTGAGGTATAATCCATCATAATCGGACCACTATTCCGTGTTGTATTGAATATACAATCAAATTCGTAAATTTGCAAAGGCTAACCCCTTTGCTAAATTGTAATTTTTTTGGTGAATTTTTTTGCTGAAATGTAAATGTATTTTGCAGCTATATTTATGCTCGGGACCAGAGCCTTTGACTGAGGTATAATCCATCATAATCGGACCACTATTACGTGTTGTATTGAATATACAATCAAATTCGTAAATTTGCAAAGGCTAACCCCTTTGCTAAATTGTAATTTTTTTATTAAATTATTTTTATCTAAATAAAGATATCTTTTGCAGCCATATTTATGCTCGGGACCAGAGCTTCTTATTAAGGTATCATTCATCATAATCGAACCACTATTACGTGTTGTATTGAATATACAATCAAATTCGTAAATTTGCAAAGGCTAACCCCTTTGCTAAATTGTAATTTTTTTATAAAATTATTTTTGCTGAAATATAAATATCTTTTGCAGCCATATTTATTCTCGGGACCAGAGCTTTTGACTGAGGTATAATCCATCATAATCGGACCACTATTCCGTGTTATATTGAATATACAATCAAATTCGTTAATTTGCAAAGGCTAACCCCTTTGCTAAATTGTGATTTTTTTTGTGATTATTTTTGCTGAAAAGTAAATGTATTTTGCAGCCATATTTATGCTCGGGACCAGAGCTTCTTATTAAGGTATCATTCATCATAATCGGACCACTATTACGTGTTGTATTGAATATACAATCAAATTCGTAAATTTGCAAAGGCTAACCCCTTTGCTAAATTGTAATTATTTTGGTGATTTTTTTTGCTGAAATGTAAATGTATTTTGCAGCCATATTTATAGAGCTTTTTATTAAGGTATCATTCATCTAAATTGGACCACTATTACGTGTTGTATTGAATATAAAATCAAAAACGTAAATTTGCAAAGCCTAACCCCTTTGCTAAATTGTAATTATTTTGAAATTATTTTGCTGAAATGTTAATGTATGAAATGTTAAATTAGTTTGCTGAAATATAAATATCTTTTGCAGCCATATTTATTCTCGGGACCAGAGCTTTTGACTGAGGTATAATCCATCATAATCGGACCACTATTCCGTGTTGTATTGAATATACAATCAAATTCGTAAATTTGCAAAGGCTAACCCTTTTGCTAAATTGTAATTTTTTATAAAATTATTTTTGCTGAAATATTAATATCTTTTAGCAGCCATATTTACGCCCGGGACCAGAGCTTTTGACTGAGGTATAATCCATCATAATCGGACCACTTTTCCGTGTTGTATGGAATATACATTCAAATTCGTAAATTTGCAAAGGCTAACCCCTTTGCTAAATTGTAATTATTTTGGTGATTTTTTTTGCTGAAATGTAAATGTATTTTGCAGCCATATTTATAGAGCTTTTTATTAAGGTATCATTCATCTAAATTGGACCACTATTACGTGTTGTATTGAATATAAAATCAAATTCGTAAATTTGCAAAGCCTAACCCCTTTGCTAAATTGTAATTATTTTGAAATTATTTTGCTGAAATGTTAATATATTTTGCAGCCATATTTATGCTTGGGACCAGAGCTTTTGATTAAGGTATCATTCATCATAATCGGACCACTATTCCGTGTTGTATTGAATATACAATCAAATTCGTAAATTTGCAAAGGCTAACCCCTTTGCTAAATTGTAATTTTTTTATAAAATTATTTTTGCTGAAATATAAATATCTTTTGCAGCCATATTTATTCTCGGGACCAGAGCTTTTGACTGAGGTATAATCCATCATAATCGGACCACTATTCCGTGTTGTATTGAATATACAATCAAATTCGTAAATTTGCAAAGGCTAACCCTTTTGCTAAATTGTAATTTTTTATAAAATTATTTTTGCTGAAATATTAATATCTTTTAGCAGCCATATTTACGCCCGGGACCAGAGCTTTTGACTAAGGTATCATTCATCATAATCGGACCACTATTACGTGTTGTATTGAATATACAATCAAATTCGTAAATTTGCAAAGGCTAACCCCTTTGCTAAATTGTAATTTTTTTATAAAATTAGTTTTGCTGAAATATAAATATCTTTTGCAGCCATATTTATGCTCGGGACCAGAGCTTTTGACTGAGGTATAATCCATCATAATCGGACCACTATTCCGTGTTGTATTGAATATACAATCAAATTCGTAAATTTGCAAAGGCTAACCCCTTTGCTAAATTGTAATTTTTTTGGTGAATTTTTTTGCTGAAATGTAAATGTATTTTGCAGCTATATTTATGCTCGAGACTAGAGCTTTTTATTAAGGTATCATTCATCATAATCGAACCACTATTACGTGTTGTATTGAATATACAATCAAATTCGTAAATTTGCAAAGGCTAACCCCTTTGCTAAATTGTAATTTTTTTATAAAATTATTTTTGCTGAAATATAAATATCTTTTGCAGCTATATTTATGCTCGGGACCAGAGCCTTTGACTGAGGTATAATCCATCATAATCGGACCACTATTACGTGTTGTATTGAATATACAATCAAATTCGTAAATTTGCAAAGGCTAACCCCTTTGCTAAATTGTAATTTTTTTATTAAATTATTTTTATCTAAATAAAGATATCTTTTGCAGCCATATTTATGCTGGGGCCATGAACTTTTGATTAAGGTATCATTCATTGTAATCGGACCACTATTACGTGTTGTATTGAATATACAATCAAATTCGTTAATTTGCAAAGGCTAACCCCTTTGCTAAATTGTAATTTTTTTATAAATTTATTTTTGTCAAAATGTTAGTATTTTTTGCAGCCATATTTATTCTCGGGACCAGAGCTTTTGATTAAGATATCATTCATCATAATCGAACCACTATTACGTGTTGTATTGAATATACAATCAAATTCGTAAATTTGCAAAGGCTAACCCCTTTGCTAAATTGTAATTATTTTGGTGATTTTTTTTGCTGAAATGTAAATGTATTTTGCAGCCATATTTATAGAGCTTTTTATTAAGGTATCATTCATCTAAATTGGACCACTATTACGTGTTGTATTGAATATAAAATCAAAAACGTAAATTTGCAAAGCCTAACCCCTTTGCTAAATTGTAATTATTTTGAAATTATTTTGCTGAAATGTTAATGTATTTTGCAGCCATATTTATGCTTGGGACCAGAGCTTTTGATTAAGGTATCATTCATCATAATCGGACCACTATTCCGTGTTGTATTGAATATACAATCAAATTCGTAAATTTGCAAAGGCTAACCCCTTTGCTAAATTGTAATATTTTTATAAAAATATTTTTGCTGAAATGTAAATATCTTTTGCAGCCATATTTATTCTCGGGACAAGAGCTTTTGATTAAGGTATCATTCATCATAATCGGACCACTATTACGTGTTGTATTGAATATACAATCAAATTCGTAAATTTGCAAAGGCTAACCCCTTTGCTAAATTGTAATTTTTTTATAAAATTAGTTTTGCTGAAATATAAATATCTTTTGCAGCCATATTTATGCTCGGGACCAGAGCTTTTGACTGAGGTATAATCCATCATAATCGGACCACTATTCCGTGTTGTATTGAATATACAATCAAATTCGTAAATTTGCAAAGGCTAACCCCTTTGCTAAATTGTAATTTTTTTATAAAATTATTTTTGCTGAAATATAAATATCTTTTGCAGCTATATTTATGCTCGGGACCAGAGCCTTTGACTGAGGTATAATCCATCATAATCGGACCACTATTACGTGTTGTATTGAATATACAATCAAATTCGTAAATTTGCAAAGGCTAACCCCTTTGCTAAATTGTAATTTTTTTATTAAATTATTTTTATCTAAATAAAGATATCTTTTGCAGCCATATTTATGCTGGGGCCATGAACTTTTGATTAAGGTATCATTCATTGTAATCGGACCACTATTACGTGTTGTATTGAATATACAATCAAATTCGTTAATTTGCAAAGGCTAACCCCTTTGCTAAATTGTAATTTTTTTATAAACTTATTTTTGTCAAAATGTTAGTATTTTTTGCAGCCATATTTATTCTCGGGACCAGAGCTTTTGATTAAGATATCATTCATCATAATCGAACCACTATTCCGTGTTGTATTGAATATACAATCAAATTCGTAAATTTGAAAAGGCTAACCCCTTTGCTAAATTGTAATTTTTTTATAAAATTAGTTTTGCTGAAATATAAATATCGTTTGCAGCTATATTTATGCTGGAGACTAGAGCTTTTTATTAAGGTATCATTCATCATAATCGAACCACTATTACGTGTTGTATTGAATATACAATCAAATTCGTAAATTTGCAAAGGCTAACCCCTTTGCTAAATTGTAATTTTTTTATAAAATTATTTTTGCTGAAATATAAATATCTTTTGCAGCCATATTTATTCTCGGGACCAGAGCTTTTGACTGAGGTATAATCCATCATAATCGGACCACTATTCCGTGTTGTATTGAATATACAATCAAATTCGTTAATTTGCAAAGGCTAACCCCTTTGCTAAATTGTGATTTTTTTGGTGATTATTTTTGCTGAAAAGTAAATGTTTTTTGCAGCCATATTTATGCTCGGGACCAGAGCTTCTTATTAAGGTATCATTCATCATAATCGGACCACTATTACGTGTTGTATTGAATATACAATCAAATTCGTAAATTTGCAAAGGCTAACCCCTTTGCTAAATTGTAATTTTTTATAGAATTATTTTTGCTGAAATATAAATATCTTTTGCAGCCATATTTATTCTCGGGACCAGAGCTTTTGACTGAGGTATAATCCATCATAATCGGACCACTATTCCGTGTTGTATTGAATATACAATCAAATTCGTAAATTTGCAAAGGCTAACCCTTTTGCTAAATTGTAATTTTTTATAAAATTATTTTTGCTGAAATATAAATATCTTTTAGCAGCCATATTTACGCCCGGGACCAGAGCTTTTGACTGAGGTATAATCCATCATAATCGGACCACTATTCCGTGTTGTATTGAATATACATTCAAATTCGTAAATTTGCAAAGGCTAACCCCTTTGCTAAATTGTAATTATTTTGGTGATTTTTTTTGCTGAAATGTAAATGTATTTTGCAGCCATATTTATAGAGCTTTTTATTAAGGTATCATTCATCTAAATTGGACCACTATTACGTGTTGTATTGAATATAAAATCAAAAACGTAAATTTGCAAAGCCTAACCCCTTTGCTAAATTGTAATTATTTTGAAATTATTTTGCTGAAATGTTAATGTATTTTGCAGCCATATTTATGCTTGGGACCAGAGCTTTTGATTAAGGTATCATTCATCATAATCGGACCACTATTCCGTGTTGTATTGAATATACAATCAAATTCGTAAATTTGCAAAGGCTAACCCCTTTGCTAAATTGTAATTTTTTTATAAAAATATTTTTGCTGAAATGTAAATATCTTTTGCAGCCATATTTATTCTCGGGACAAGAGCTTTTGATTAAGGTATCATTCATCTTAATCGGACCACTATTACGTGTTGTATTGAATATACAATCAAATTCGTTAATTTGCAAAGGCTAACCCCTTTGCTAAATTGTAATTTTTTTATAAAATTATTTATGCTGAAATGTAAATATCTTTTACAGCCATCTTTATGCTCGGGACCAGAGCTTTTGATTAAGGTATCATTCATCATAATCGGACCACTATTACGTGTTGTATTGAATATACAATCAAATTCGTAAATTTGCAAAGGCTAACCCCTTTGCTAAATTGTAATTTTTTTATAAAATTATTTTTGCTGAAATATAAATATCTTTTGCAGCTATATTTATGCTCGGGACCAGAGCCTTTGACTGAGGAATAATCCATCATAATCGGACCACTATTACGTGTTGTATTGAATATACAATCAAATTCGTAAATTTGCAAAGGCTAACCCCTTTGCTAAATTGTAATTTTTTTATTAAATTATTTTTATCTAAATAAAGATATCTTTTGCAGCCATATTTATGCTCGGGACCAGAGCTTCTTATTAAGGTATCATTCATCATAATCGGACCACTATTACGTGTTGTATTGAATATACAATCAAATTCGTTAATTTGCAAAGGCTAACCCCTTTGCTAAATTGTAATTTTTTTATAAACTTATTTTTGTCAAAATTTTAGTATTTTTTGCAGCCATATTTATTCTCGGGACCAGAGCTTTTGATTAAGATATCATTCATCATTATTGAACCACTATTACGTGTTGTATTGAATATACAATCAAATTCGTAAATTTGCAAAGGCTAAAAATTATTTTTGCTGAAATATAAATATCTTTTGCAGCCATATTTATTCTCGGGACCAGAGCTTTTGACTGAGGTATAATCCATCATAATCGGACCACTATTCCGTGTTGTATTGAATATACAATCAAATTCGTTAATTTGCAAAGGCTAACCCCTTTGCTAAATTGTGATTTTTTTGGTGATTATTTGTGCTGAAAAGAAAATGTTTTTTGCAGCCATATTTATGCTCGGGACCAGAGCTTCTTATTAAGGTATCATTCATCATAATCGGACCACTATTACGTGTTGTATTGAATATACAATCAAATTCGTAAATTTGCAAAGGCTAACCCTTTTGCTAAATTGTAATTTTTTATAAAATTATTTTTGCTGAAATATAAATATCTTTTAGCAGCCATATTTACGCCCGGGACCAGAGCTTTTGACTGAGGTATAATCCATCATAATCGGACCACTATTCCGTGTTGTATTGAATATACATTCAAATTCGTAAATTTGCAAAGGCTAACCCCTTTGCTAAATTGTAATTATTTTGGTGATTTTTTTTGCTGAAATGTAAATGTATTTTGCAGCCATATTTATAGAGCTTTTTATTAAGGTATCATTCATCTAAATTGGACCACTATTACGTGTTGTATTGAATATAAAATCAAAAACGTAAATTTGCAAAGCCTAACCCCTTTGCTAAATTGTAATTATTTTGAAATTATTTTGCTGAAATGTTAATGTATTTTGCAGCCATATTTATGCTTGGGACCAGAGCTTTTGATTAAGGTATCATTCATCATAATCGGACCACTATTCCGTGTTGTATTGAATATACAATCAAATTCGTAAATTTGCAAAGGCTAACCCCTTTGCTAAATTGTAATTTTTTTATAAAAATATTTTTGCTGAAATGTAAATATCTTTTGCAGCCATATTTATTCTCGGGACAAGAGCTTTTGATTAAGGTATCATTCATCTTAATCGGACCACTATTACGTGTTGTATTGAATATACAATCAAATTCGTAAATTTGCAAAGGCTAACCCCTTTGCTAAATTGTAATTTTTTTATAAAATTATTTTTGCTGAAATATAAATATCTTTTGCAGCTATATTTATGCTCGGGACCAGAGCCTTTGACTGAGGAATAATCCATCATAATCGGACCACTATTACGTGTTGTATTGAATATACAATCAAATTCGTAAATTTGCAAAGGCTAACCCCTTTGCTAAATTGTAATTTTTTTATTAAATTATTTTTATCTAAATAAAGATATCTTTTGCAGCCATATTTATGCTCGGGACCAGAGCTTCTTATTAAGGTATCATTCATCATAATCGGACCACTATTACGTGTTGTATTGAATATACAATCAAATTCGTTAATTTGCAAAGGCTAACCCCTTTGCTAAATTGTAATTTTTTTATAAACTTATTTTTGTCAAAATTTTAGTATTTTTTGCAGCCATATTTATTCTCGGGACCAGAGCTTTTGATTAAGATATCATTCATCATTATTGAACCACTATTACGTGTTGTATTGAATATACAATCAAATTCGTAAATTTGCAAAAGCTAACCCCTTTGCTAAATTGTAATTTTTTTATTAAATTATTTTTATCTAAATAAAGATATCTTTTGCAACCATATTTATGCTGGGGCCATGAACTTTTGATTAAGGTATCATTCATTGTAATCGGACCACTATTACGTGTTGTATTGAATATACAATCAAATTCGTTAATTTGCAAAGGCTAACCCTTTTGCTAAATTGTAATTTTTTTATAAAAATATTTTTGCTGAAATGTAAATATCTTTTGCAGCCATATTTATTCTCGGGACCAGAGGTTCTGATTAAGGTATCATTCATCCTAATCGGCCACTATTACGTGTTGTATTGAATATACAATCAAATTCGTTAATTTGCAAAGGCTAACCCCTTTGCTAAATTGTAATTTTTTTATAAACTTATTTTTGTCAAAATGTAAGTATTTTTTGCAGCCATATTTATTCTCGGGACCAGAGCTTTTGATTAAGATATCATTCATCATAATCGAACCACTATTACGTGTTGTATTGAATATACAATCAAATTCGTAAATTTGCAAAGGCTAACCCCTTTGCTAAATTGTAATTTTTTTATAAAATTAGTTTTGCTGAAATATAAATATCTTTTGCAGCCATATTTATTCTCGGGACCAGAGCTTTTGACTGAGGTATAAACCATCATAATCGGACCACTATTCCGTGTTGTATTGAATATACAATCAAATTCGTAAATTTGCAAAGGCTAACCCTTTTGCTAAATTGTAATTTTTTATAAAATTATTTTTGCTGAAATATTAATATCTTTTAGCAGCCATATTTACGCCCGGGACCAGAGCTTTTGACTGAGGTATAATCCATCATAATCGGACCACTATTCCGTGTTGTATTGAATATACAATCAAATTCGTAAATTTGCAAAGGCTAAGCCTTTTGCTAAATTGTAATTTTTTATAAAATTATTTTTGCTGAAATATTAATATATTTTAGTAGCCATATTTACGCCCGGGACCAGAGCTTTTGACTGAGGTATAATCCATCATAATCGGACCACTATTCCGTGTTGTATTGAATATACAATCAAATTCGTAAATTTGCAAAGGCTAACCCTTTTGCTAAATTGTAATTTTTTATAAAATTATTTTTGCTGAAATATAAATATCTTTTAGCAGTCATATTTACGCCCGGGACCAGAGCTTTTGACTGAGGTATAATCCATCATAATCGGACCACTATTCCGTGTTGTATTGAATATACATTCAAATTCGTAAATTTGCAAAGGCTAACCCCTTTGCTAAATTGTAATTATTTTGGTGATTTTTTTTGCTGAAATGTAAATGTATTTTGCAGCCATATTTATGCTTGGGACCAGAGCTTTTGATTAAGGTATCATTCATCATAATCGGACCACTATTCCGTGTTGTATTGAATATACAATCAAATTCGTAAATTTGCAAAGGCTAACCCCTTTGCTAAATTGTAATTTTTTTATAAAAATACTTTTGCTGAAATGTAAATATCTTTTGCAGCCATATTTATTCTCGGGACAAGAGCTTTTGATTAAGGTATCATTCATCTTAATCGGACCACTATTACGTGTTGTATTGAATATTCAATCAAATTCGTTAATTTGCAAAGGCTAACCCCTTTGCTAAATTGTAATTTTTTTATAAAATTATTTATGCTGAAATGTAAATATTTTTTACAGCCATCTTTATGCTCGGGACCAGAGCTTTTGATTAAGGTATCATTCATCATAATCGGACCACTATTACGTGTTGTATTGAATATACAATCAAATTCGTAAATTTGCAAAGGCTAACCCCTTTGCTAAATTGTAATTTTTTTATAAAATTAGTTTTGCTGAAATATAAATATCTTTTGCAGCCATATTTATGCTCGGGACCAGAGCTTTTGACTGAGGTATAATCCATCATAATCGGACCACTATTCCGTGTTGTATTGAATATACAATCAAATTCGTAAATTTGCAAAGGCTAACCCCTTTGCTAAATTGTAATTTTTTTGGTGAATTTTTTTGCTGAAATGTAAATGTATTTTGCAGCTATATTTATGCTCGAGACTAGAGCTTTTTATTAAGGTATCATTCATCATAATCGAACCACTATTACGTGTTGTATTGAATATACAATCAAATTCGTAAATTTGCAAAGGCTAACCCCTTTGCTAAATTGTAATTTTTTTATAAAATTATTTTTGCTGAAATATAAATATCTTTTGCAGCTATATTTATGCTCGGGACCAGAGCCTTTGACTGAGGTATAATCCATCATAATCGGACCACTATTACGTGTTGTATTGAATATACAATCAAATTCGTAAATTTGCAAAGGCTAACCCCTTTGCTAAATTGTAATTTTTTTATTAAATTATTTTTATCTAAATAAAGATATCTTTTGCAGCCATATTTATGCTCGGGACCAGAGCTTCTTATTAAGGTATCATTCATCATAATCGGACCACTATTACGTGTTGTATTGAATATACAATCAAATTCGTTAATTTGCAAAGGCTAACCCCTTTGCTAAATTGTAATTTTTTTATAAACTTATTTTTGTCAAAATTTGAGTATTTTTTGCAGCCATATTTATTCTCGGGACCAGAGCTTTTGATTAAGATATCATTCATCATAATCGAACCACTATTACGTGTTGTATTGAATATACAATCAAATTCGTAAATTTGCAAAGGCTAACCCCTTTGCTAAATTGTAATTTTTTTATAAAATTAGTTTTGCTGAAATATAAATATCGTTTGCAGCTATATTTATGCTGGAGACTAGAGCTTTTGATTAAGGTATCATTCATCATAATCGAACCACTATTAAGTGTTGTATTGAATATACAATCAAATTCGTAAATTTGCAAAAGCTAACCCCTTTGCTAAATTGTAATTTTTTTATTAAATTATTTTTATCTAAATAAAGATATCTTTTGCAGCCATATTTATGCTGGGGCCATGAACTTTTGATTAAGGTATCATTCATTGTAATCGGACCACTATTACGTGTTGTATTGAATATACAATCAAATTCGTTAATTTGCAAAGGCTAACCCTTTTGCTAAATTGTAATTTTTTTATAAAAATATTTTTGCTGAAATGTAAATATCTTTTGCAGCCATATTTATTCTCGGGACCAGAGCTTCTGATTAAGGTATCATTCATCCTAATCGGACCACTATTACGTGTTGTATTGAATATACAATCAAATTCGTTAATTTGCAAAGGCTAACCCCTTTGCTAAATTGTAATTTTTTTATAAACTTATTTTTGTCAAAATGTTAGTATTTTTTGCAGCCATATTTATTCTCGGGACCAGAGCTTTTGATTAAGATATCATTCATCATAATCGAACCACTATTACGTGTTGTATTGAATATACAATCAAATTCGTAAATTTGCAAAGGCTAACCCCTTTGCTAAATTGTAATTTTTTTATAAAATTAGTTTTGCTGAAATATAAATATCTTTTGCAGCTATATTTATGCTGGAGACTAGAGCTTTTTATTTAGGTATCATTCATCATAATCGAACCACTATTACGTGTTGTATTGAATATACAATCAAATTCGTAAATTTGCAAAGGCTAACCCCTTTGCTAAATTGTAATTTTTTTATAAAATTATTTTTGCTGAAATATAAATATCTTTTGCAGCCATATTTATTCTCGGGACCAGAGCTTTTGGCTGAGGTATAATCCATCATAATCGGACCACTATTCCGTGTTGTATTGAATATACAATCAAATTCGTAAATTTGCAAAGGCTAACCCTTTTGCTAAATTGTAATTTTTTATAAAATTATTTTTGCTGAAATATTAATATATTTTAGCAGCCATATTTACGCCCGGGACCAGAGCTTTTGACTGAGGTATAATCCATCATAATCGGACCACTATTACGTGTTGTATTGAATATACAATCAAATTCGTAAATTTGCAAAGGCTAACCCCTTTGCTAAATTGTAATTATTTTGAATTTTTTTTTGCTGAAATGTAAAAAATTTTTGCAGCCATATTTATGCTCGAGACTAGTGCTTTTAATTAAGGTAAAGTGAACGAGCAATTTTGGCTCGTTCACTTTACCCAAAATGTTTATTTGAAAAAGCTAAATGATTTAATTCGATTGCCCGGACATAATCAATCAAATACAAATGCTTTGCAACGGAACGAGATTGATCATTAAAAAACTGACACCAAATTAGATCCAGGCAATAATCATCATTTTTAAATTCAAGAGACACGAATATTTAATTCCATGCATACAGGCGATTTCTTAAGATTTACCATTAAAGCGGCTTTAGTTCCTTTTGCGTCTTATCTTCGCAATCACCTTTATAACATAGTACGATTACCGTTGATAATTTTAATATTTAAATATAAAGTAATGTTATCTATTTTTAATTGATTAGAATTATTTTATATTAACATGACTAAAATCCTGCAAATAACCAATCTACCTTTGAGTAAGAAGATAAAACTAATAAGTTTGTATCCTTTTTATTACCAACACAACATATTACTAAATTACAACAAAACTTTACCATCCTTGTTGTACTCCATCTTCCTGATTAATTGTTAGATATCAATTAGATTAAAGTATATCTTTTATATTATAATATATATATATATATATATATATATATATATATATATATATATATATATATATATATATATATATATATATATATATATATATATATATATATATATATATATATATATATATATATATATATATATATATATATATATATATATATATATATATATATATATATATATATATATATATATATATATCGAGTACCTCATTTAACATGTTGCGACTGAGTATATTTACTCTGAGATGTTGCTTGCACGGCGTCTACACTATGCAAAATCACTGAGATTTTGCCTCATGAGATTAAATTTATCAATAAAGTATATTATACAAATTTTGACACTCTCAGCAAATTATCAGGAGGCTATTTCACGTAAATATTATCATGTAATTTGTACGAAATGTCAAATAATTACAATTTATGAAATCACAAATTTTTTTAAATAACTTGATCAATTTGAACATCCCGCAACAAAATTATTTAGAAGGTGAAACGATGCCCATGCATTATTTTTTTATCTGTGATGATGCATTCAAGTTGGATCGGCATATGATGAAACCATTCACCAGACGCCAAACATTAAATACTAAGCAAAAAATATTCAATTATCTGCTATCTCTAGCTAGGTTAACCGTGGAATGTGTTTTTGGTAGATTAGCATCGCATTTTAGAATTTTCCACAGGGCAATAGATGTTAAACTTGAACCAGTTGACATGATTGTCAAAGTATGTGTAATATATAAGATATAATTATTTGTATTAAAATGAACAGCTGATCCGACTAATACATAAATAATAGCAATCGCGAATCATTTGGTTTGTAGTTAATACAATAAAAAAGTAACAGTTATGTTTATAATATAGTATATAAAATATTTGATAAAGTCAGTCGATCAAGAACTCTCATACTGTGTTTACCTATATTACATCTTTCCGAAATCATTCAACGTAAATTAAATAAATAAATACTTAATTATAAATTATAATGAAGTCGTGTATTATTTTAAGTTTATGTTCAATTATAAGATAATAAAGACATAACAGTATGTTGTGTACTTCACAATTACTTGACGAAACCAATCAAGCCGAGAGTAATTTGCGATAATTTACAGCCAACTCGTTTACCGCAAACTTTTAATACTTAAAAATAAATTAACCACAAGCTCCACCACGGTAGCTCATAAAATGCGGGACACTATTGCCAATTTTTGTGTCGCGAAGGAAGACGTACCATTTCAGTGGCAAAAAATTTAAATTTGATTTGAACATAAAATAAAAACTACTCATATCACTATTATAACGAGTTTCTATTGATTCATCTTCCTCTTTATCGAAACTTCCTATGGATGCCCGCAAAACAATCACCTCGCCCAAAAAATTTAGTTCCAATTTAGTAATTAGATTACTTAGATTATGTATTATTCCAAATTTTTTATATTTTCAGACAATATTATATATATATATATATATATATATATATATATATATATATATATATATATATATATATATATATATATATATATATATATATATATATATATATATATATATATATATATATATATATATATGCACGCAGAAAAAAAATAAACCAAAAAATAAAATAAAATTGAATAAAATAAAATTATTTAATAAAGCATAAGCTTGCATTTACACTCGAAAAAAAAATTTAAATGAAAATCATAGCCTCACCCGTTAGATCCAACATCAATTAATAAAAATCTGGAATGTGCATCTACGATAGTTAATAAGGCTATGCTATGATATCCCTTAAAATTAAAATAATCCGATCCAGAATTAGGTGGCTTGATAATACATTTCCCATCAATAGCACCCAGGGTGTGCGGGAAATTCCAAATTTTCCAATAATCCTGCATAATTTCCTGCCATCCAGCTTCGGTGGTGTTAATCTAAAATAATATTTTTTTGATTATTTATAATCATTGATACAGTTAATAATTACTTATGTTTATTTTATTTAGATTGGAATTGAAATAGCAGAAGAAGCCATTGATTTGTCGGATGATGAAAAAACAAAACGTAATAAATCAATAAACAACAAAAAAGCAATTAAAGAAAAGTAAAAGAAGTGGATAAATATGAAGCAGCAAATGCTGAATTAAAACAAATCGCTCCACCAAACATATTTGAGACATTTTTGTCAACAGTAGCGCTTCACCTGGAACACATTCACAATTTAGACGTTGCAGAAGCATTTACTTGTATGCAGGAAATACAAAATTTAATAGTATTAATTTTATGTTTAAAGAAAAAACATATTGCAATACATGTTCCCAGCCCTAAACTCAAAACTCTGAAGACCACCACAGGAGTACACCACCATCTTGCAGCCCAGAGCATTTTGAGGATACGGTGATTTATGTCTATCAATATTCATTCAAATGTTATACAAATGAAGTAATGTGCTAACATAATACTTACTAGTATCAATATTTCATTAAATTGTTCATAAGACAGTCTAGTAAAATTTTGAAAGAATTGTTTCCACCCCAAAATTAGCAATGCAATAGCTTTTCTTCAAATGGTTCCAAACATCGCTTGGCCAAAAATGGGTTAACCCAAAAGGCTCGTTTTCGATTTTCAGCATTTTCTTTTTTTTTTCCTAGATCCTCCGGTTTTTTAAGCATTAATATTTTATTAATTGCATTACGCCTTATATCTGTCCATTCTGTGGTACTAATTTTTGTAAATCAATTCAATTTAAAATTGTTTAATAAAGTGTTTGGTAGCGCACGATTTTAAATATTGACAATAATCATCGAATTTAATTTGACATTTATCATGAGAAATTATTATGAAATTATCATGAGAGTAAAAGGCCCAGTTATAATAATTTTGTGACAAATATTTATCAACACATAGAAAAAAACATACACATTCATAAAAGCTCATGAGACAAATTCTCAGCAATTTTGCATAGTTTAGACCCCGTGTTAATGAATTTCAGGAGGATCTTATTTTTTTCATATATGTAAATATATCATCTACAGAAATTGGTATTTTTTAATTAAGTGACATTTATTGAGATACAATCTAGTAGGTTCTTCCAGTGATAAATATTATTTATTTACATAAAAATTTGCTATAATTCGGTATCATTTCAATTTGCAATGAATATATCCATCGGTTTGGTTTTTTGTAGGCGTCTAATTTTTTTTCTATAATAATTACCAGTATTTAAAAACAATCATAATATGTAAAATACAATTAAGCATGAAAATTAAAATTGGTAAGCTAAGTGAATCGTTGGATCAAATAAATCATGTGACAGATTCACTGATTCTACGTTTAAAAATATAAAATAAAAAAATACATTAAAATAAATAAAATATACATTTGTTTCTGCACCTAAACATATTATTTTGATAAATGTAATATTTAAAATGGACAAATAGAATAAATAATATTTTAAAAAAATTATAAAAATTATATATTTAATATCTGATATCTGATATTATAATACCAGATATATGATATTATATCTGATGTTGAAGCAGCCATAGTTTAAAAAAAATTTAAAAATTGGAAAAGCTACTGAACTTTCTAATATCTAGTGGTAAATTGTTAAGACTAATTGGTGAAGCAGCAGTGAAGAAGGTTTTACGTAGGTCTAGGGTAAACTTTGGGAGTTGTATTTTATATTGTTGATTTGTTCTAAGACTATAACCTGTATGAGTCACAAAGTTATTTCCACTTTTAACAAAAAAATATTCTTAGAACTTACTTTGAAAACATATATATGTGGCGCAGCGGCAGTATACGTTTGGTATCTTGCCTCAATAAACATTGTCTGAATATTCCGAAAGTGCAGTAATTTAGTTTTGTGGGTTAAAACAAAGTTATACGTGGCACACGACAAATAATAATATTACTGGCAATTCTTTTTTGGAGGATTATATCCAGTTGAGCATCCACTATGTTTAATCGCTCATTTTGCTTCTGATATGCTTTATTTAACAAATTAACTTTTGAGATTAGAACTGTGTTTTCTTCAGCAATGAATTTGGTTTTAAAACGTAATCCTCAAATTCACTGCTAATAAAATCTTGCGTTAAACCCACTTCTAAAATTAAAGATTGCGAACTGTGCATCCAAACGCAATATTAGACTGCTAAATGCCACTTCATAGTGCAATCCCTTAACTGTATCGAAGAAACATTCGGTGGCTATCTTGATTTTGGAAGCCTCAATAACACCTATGCATGCTGGGTGAAATATTTTAAGACAACAGCCACATGTGGCTACTGTTTTGTTTTCCGAAATGCCGATTTTCATTTCTCTGTCCATTTTCATCTTTCTGATCTTTCGTGAAACTAAACCTGACCGTACATTTTGAGAATGTGGAACAAAAAACGTATCTGAATATGACTGGGAAAAGTACTAAAATAGGTAATTTTTAACAAGGTACAGTTGTGGATCGACCATCATTATTGAATTAAGTGACATCCGTGAAGATGTTTTCGCACAATGTTGCGAATCACACAATGACGCAGAAAGTAACCCAAAAAGTGCCCTAAGGTTTTGCATTAATCTAACAAATTCTAATCCTTTTGGCAATTTATTTACTAGTTTTTCTAGGTTAAAAAATCAGCGAGTACAGTAAGATTTTCTGAATTACAACTTGCCGTCATGGAATCATGACGATTAATTAGGGCTCGCTGTCAAGCGTGCATGAAATGTTCTCAAATTTTTTTGATGATAATTCCTTGACAGGAGGTTGAATGGTTTAGAAACTTTCGATTTGATTACTTAAACTTTTTGAGTTTTTAACAGTCAAATAGCAAAACTGCTTAAACTTTGAGCATCTAATAAAGATTTGGCGCCATTTTGTTACAACTGAAGATGGTCATCAATCATAGCAACATAAAATGTTGCTAAGCATGCCTCTTTATAATGGTGGCCATTGACGGAAACTGCGTTTCCAGCGGTGTTTTCGAAGAAAAATGGGCCAACTATACCACTCCAAAATCCAAACCCAAATGTTACTCATGGTGAATGCAGCTTTCCTTGCCACATAGCCCTTGAGAGGGAAATGCTCTTCGCGTGAAAAAATGATTTTTCTACTAAAATTGACGTCATTATCAAGCTGGTCTATAACCCTCGCAAAGAAGTGATATCGCGAAGCGGGTGGTCGTTTGCTTTGTTGTAATTTTTTCAAGCGTGCGCACTATTCAAACTCGGGTTCCACTTCTGTTATCCAAAAGTAGACCTTTCTCACGAACTTTCTTCACCAATCCACATTTTTTTTTCAAAATTCCCACGGTTTCGGCTACACAACAATTCGGCTACACAACAGTTTGAAATTTCAATATTTCGAAACGCTGTTCAAGCCAAAACATGATTGTTTTATTCAACGAAATATCAGACTGAGGAGCTATAACAATTTCAAGCAGTACCATAGTAAAAATGTTGTCATAGCATATGATTCAACGGTGACGGCATGACGTTTACTCTGGCATGCATTTGGTTAAACCTATGGCGGTAATATTCATGATACATCGTTTAATTCTCTGCTAATTTCGTTAGCAAGTGCTTTGGATGTGCTTTCCCTTTGCGGTTGATATTTTATTATTTTTTATATGATTCGAATTTTTCTTATAAGTCCTCGATCAACTGAGGCCAGTAAAGGCACACTGCTATATAGAAGCATTATTTTTGTATAAAAAATGGACGTACAGTTTAGGCTATAGACTTTAAACTATTTAAAAAAGTTATTGGTTAGCGTAAAAGTACCGCAGAGAACTGCTTCTCGAGTAAATTTTAAATGCTGGGGTCGTGTTTGAAGGCATGGGTTCAAATTCCACTGACAATCAAAGCATAGATTGTTCGATATTCTAAATAGTGGAGTAAAACTGATGGTTTAAAATTTAACTAAACTTTAGTTCAAAGGCCGTAAATATCCCATATTACGTTTATAAAAAGATCTTTTGAACCACTGCTGACGAGTTGGCGAACGTTGTTACACTCTAATCGATTACCAGTGCAAGATGTAATTATTTAACTTCTATTAATTAATTTTTAGGCAATATCAACAGCTTATAATGACCTTGAAATGTCCTTGAAATAACCTTGATGTTTGATCAAGTTCTTATTTTCGAATATTCTGTAGTTTCACCTTAAGTAACTTACCCTGTTTATAAATTTATATTATATATATATATATATATATATATATATATATATATATATATATATATATATATATATATATATATATATATATATATATATATATGTATATATAATATATATATATATATATATATATATATATATATATATATATATATATATATATATATATATATATATATATATATATATATATATATATATATACATATGTATATATATATATATATATATATATATATATATATATATATATATATATATATATATATATATATATATATATATATATATATATATAAATAAGAAAATAGAAAACTATTACTACACATAAAAGTACCTAGAACAGGTGATTAATTTAATCGAAAACTATATTCATTTTTATCTACCGTTGTATCTTAAAAATAAATTCGAGATTGATTTTCCAAAAAAAAACCGAATGATGGAAAATTCAATTTTATTTGGTCAACCATAAAAATAAATTTGTTTGAGAAAATTAATTTTTCACCATTTCAATGATAATTTAATTTTTTTTATTTTTGCTCAGGTGGTCAAAAATTATTACCTATATGAATGAGGTACTCGAGTATATTATAGGTTTGGATAACATAATTGATTAACAGTTTTTCAGATGTCGATATTTTATAACATTTTATGACATTGATTTGATTCTTGGTATTGGATGTAGATAACAAATTCATTTGTAAGCTTTTATTACCGCCTAAGCAAATGTCGACATTTTTCTTTTTTCTTTTGGTATACATATAAAAATCTATGTGTAATTCGATCAATCAATTTATGTATATAGATATGTTCAAAGTTACATAAATTGTACAGGGAACACCATAATTGTATTTTCGATTTAGATACAGGTGAATATTTTTTTGGTCATGCTATACGATTCGCTTTTATAACAAATAATAAAAGCTTTTCGTCGGAAATATTTTGGCAGTATTGAAACATACATGGGTATATAGACACAAAGTGTTAAGGTGAAAATCCCAATTTATTGATCAATATTGATTGTATTTATGGGGCTTTTCATTGCGTTTCTAAAAACACATATAATCAAAACTTTTTATTCATGAATCCACGGATAGTACGAGAGATGAAATTTTATTTGTAGCTATATATATTTACAGATCGTATTTTTTGTAAACGAACATTGAATTTGAATTGAATTGAATTGAATTGGATGTTAATGTACATCGACTAGTTTTTTATCTTTTGCTGCAAATGACTGCCAAGTAATTTAGATTTTTTTTTTTTTACTAACCACAATTACAGACAATAGACATTGTCTCAACACGAAGCGATAGAAAAATGTTAGTAGATAAAATTTACTTTAATTGTTTCTGTTATTCGGTTTTATCTTAATTATAAATAGAATAATTATAGAATAATTAATTTTGTTATTGTTGTTGTACTATAGTTACCTGTATTTGTTACAGTTTTATTATTTTAAGCGAAATTTTAAGATAACCATTTCTTAATAAATTACTGCGGTGAAGACGTTAAACTAAAAATAGGGTTTTCAGGCCACTAATGTCCCTTACAGTATTAGCAATATTTCTTTTAAGAAAGATATTCTGAACATCTCATTCGTACACCACTATAGTTAATTGAAAACCTTTTCGATGAAAAACGGCAAACTATTAGAACTTTGTGTCCCAATGCTATTCTTTTGTAGCGTTTGCACAAGGTAATTGTACATATCTACAGTGCCGACAGGCGCGAGTATAATCAAAATTATATTCTTATAGTTATAGTATGAGTCCGCCTGAATGTGATTAAAAATCTGACACGTAGCATGTGTATATGAACAGATGGCAGTATAAGACTGAACAGCAGATGGGAAATGACTATCGATTTCCGGCATGTTGGTACTAGAATGATGAATACATTATTAATCATAACCATTGTGGTCTCTGAAGATTAGACATCGAAGTGAACAGTATTAGATAAGTACTCAAGTTAACATGTATCAAGAAAAACAATTTTTTTAACCAGATTTGAATGGATTAACTATACTACAAATTTTCAAATCAACAGGAAGATTATTAAAGATATTAGGAGCCAAAATTAAAAATGAATTTCATTTCAACGTTGGAACTGAAAAAGCTTTCATAGCTTTAAGCATATATAAATGCCTCAAAGGAAGAAACTCTGAACCCTGAAATAAAGGCCACGATGCAGATAAACGCGGAACATTAAGAATAGTTCTCATAACATGTTTTTGTGCCTTAATAAGTGGGTAAATTCTTGCATAATAAGTTCCCCCCGGCATACTAGTTCATAAGATAATTTTGAATCAAAAATAGTAAAAATATATTTTTTAAAACAGCTACTAGTCGTAAGATGTAGATCTTACTAATCACTAATGTCAGATAATTACCAAAAGAAACAATATGAGTCTTCCGAAGCATTGAGTTGTTAATGGATAAGCCGAGATATTTGAAAGATTGATCGAATTCAATTTTAAAGCAAGTAACTAGACAAGTAACTTGATCTCAATGTACAGCATGATAAATAATATCAGTATCTATGATGCTATTGTCATTCAATTTGAAAAACAAACCTTTCGCTTTTAAGGTCAAGAACATGGAATGAGCAAAGCACCATTCCTTTACTAAGCATAAATCCGAATTCATATATTAAAAATAATAATGGACCTAGTACTGACCCTTGCGGTACACCATCGTTAATGTAAATACTTTGACTAAATGCGTCGTTGCTTTTAACAATCTGCGACCGATCAGATAAATAAGAGCTAAACCACTGCAATGTAACACCACGAAAACCAGCATGGAAGCGTTTATGTAACAAGACGTAATGGTTTACCATATCAAAAGCTTTGGTTAAATCTACAAAAATAGAACCAATCGAGTTTCTCTGGTCTAGACCCTTATATAGAAAATTGGTAAATTCCAACAAAGCTTTTTCCGCACTTTTAAATTTTCTAAATCCGTATTGATTACTATGTAAACATTTAGCCTTATTTAAGAAACTGGTAGTTCTGGAATAAGCTATCTTCTCAATTATTTTTCCAAATACTAAGAGCAATTAAATTGGCCTATATTTGATATTTTTTGTCATTTTTTTTGATTTAAGAGGGAAAAATACAGAAGAAAAACTAAAATTTATTATATTTGATAACACATCTACTATATAAACTATATAAATATAAATTACCAGTTGACCCAGTCGGTTTAATATTTAATATTGACCCAGTCGGTTGATGTTTAAAATTTCGGTTGATGTTTAAAAAGTCGGTTGATGTTGATCATTTTTTAGATAAATAATTTTTAATTTTGATTTTTTTAAGTAGAATAGATGAAATACAAGGTTAAATAATTCTATTCTTAGTTTTTACTAAGTGTTTTGAAGTATTATTATTAATATATTGTTTTAAACAACCAATAAAACGATCATAAGCCCTAGATACGCTAGATTGAGAATATACGTCGAGCAAGCCTTCATCATTTAATTCAGAAATAGATTTGTATAAACAATATAAGTCACATAGCGCCTAAATGTTGGTAGTGGAAGATGACCAGTCAAAATACTCAATGGAACAATAACATCAATGTGATCAGTAATATGCAGATCAAGAATATCAACATGAAAACTAAAATTAAATTTCAAAGAATGTCTAAAATTTGTGATCAATGCATGTTGCAGAAACATTAAAAATTTTCGTTGGCATATTTAAAACAGAACTAAGACCATCAGACGCCATCATAAATATACAATCATTTGATGATGAAGGAAGACCTAAAATATATAAATTTATATCATATAAAAAAACTGAAACATTCAGCAAATGAAACCTACAAATAACTAAAGCCGAAAATCGAACTGAATTAAATTCAAAATTTACCTGCAAAATGTCAGCACTAGTAGCATCAATGCAAGAAACAGTTATAAACATTAAACCATCACAAAGGTAAACAACAACTCCTCCGGCTCTATACATAACATTGTATTTACCTTAAATTGTATATCCCGAAATTTTATAATTATCAAGGTTATATAATTATTCAATTCACACCTCTGACAGAAAAATGATTTGGGGCAGAATATCAAGTGCAGCAATGTTAGCTAAAAATAAAATACAATTTTGCCTTAGGTTTCCAATATTTTGATGTATTATAAAAAGGTTAGATTGCTTCGAGTTAATAGACAAAGGAAGCACATCTTTATCAAGGTTTGAAGGTTGGGTTGGTGTACCCCTAAAAAGGACGGCTTCGGGTTTTACTTTGGAATTCTTTTACGAGAACCCCAGCTGGCCATAAAGTTGGAGCCATCAACTTTTCAAAATCGGTATCAGAAACACTTATTTTAAACGACGAGTAAACCTGCTTATAATTATCTCGTACTTTATGTTTACCGATGAACCACAGCATCAGTTACAATAAATTTTTACCGCAGGTATTGGCTAATATTAAATTCACTGACATCTATATGCAACCTTGAGATCAAAACTTGTTTACGAGGTGCTATAGTAGGCAATAAGCAGTCAATGTCACTACCAGTGCCAGTAGCAAAAATTATTCACAGAATCTTCAAACTTTGGTTTCTTAACAAAGAAAGTTGAATGCTGAGCAGAAACACTTTTAGGCAAACGCTTGCTTTTTGGATCACTGATATTTTTTAATTTTGTCATATCTTCTTCGTAAGTAGAATCGTCTACTGAAGAAAAGGCAAGAGCTGCATCAGATACATTTGAAGAAATGTTTGGCACCAATTCCAGATCCGTTGGTACAATAATTGGAACACTTTCATTTGCATCACTTGTTGACAAAAAGTCAGTAACGATTGGATAAGTATTAGAAGATAAATTATTAATTAAGTCCCAATTTACCACGGTATCTTGCACAGATTTTTTAGCTCTAGCACAGCTATTAAAATTATCTACTGATTATTCAGTTCTTTGGCATAGTATTGGTAACTCCGAAAGTTTATCGCTATTTATTTTAAAAATATTATTACAGTTATCACAGTACCAATGAATTTTTGAAGAACTGGCTATTAAGTCAAAACCGGACTTTTTTAAGCCTGCACATTTCAAATGCACGATTATACTACAATGTCCAATGCAACGTATAACACTATCACGTCAAAAAAATAAATAAAATTAAAACAATTTAAAACTAAATGAACCAAAACAACACACGGTGATAACTATAAACAAACAAAAACGATGAAAAACACAAATAAAATTATTTAATGAAAAAAAATTGCGAAATTTTTTAGATGTTTATCACAACGCGTACTTGATTCAAAATGAATCATATGTATATAGTATAAGAGTCCGCCTGAATGTGGTTAAAAATTTGAGACGTAGTATGTGTATATGAATAGGTGACAGTATAAGACTGAACAGCATATGGGAAATGACTGTCGATTTCAAACCATCGTTAATGTCAGTACAGGTTGGCATGGAGCAATGCACAAATGGATATTTACAAATGCGAACCTGTATTCGTGTGTTCTCGATTTGATTAATCATTTTTATTAAATCACTTTTATTTTAAAATCTAATTTGTATTAATTTTAAAGTTATGTGTCAAATAAATTGTGTTAAATGAATTTTAGCGATGAAGGTGAAATAATAAATTTGTAATTTCCAGGTGAAAACTAATGCCATCTGTTACAACTTACGGATTGAAAAAAATAAGATCATTAATAGATTTTGTTCCTAGGGAACCTTTATAGATCAAAATTGAATGGTGGCACACTGGAGTTGCTGATAAGAGACGCCAGACTGCAGAGCAGTCCATAAAAATTGTGATTGCCTTGTACTAATAATAATTAAACATTGGCCACCGGGAAACCGGACCAATTTTGTCATAATTAACTTACTTTTCCTTTCCCTACACCACAAAAAATACTAATCATCGATCCGTAGGTGTCAGTAACCGGGTCGAGTATGTCATATATAACATTCCTTCCACGCCTTCGGTTTTGTTATAAATAACACGGGTGTACCGTGGTGCACGGCATTCCGGGAGGTCCTAGTTCGTCCTTGCCCATACATTTTAATCAATCAATCAACAATATGACACAAATTTCATTAATAATCAGAAGCAACAAATTGTAGTGATAGTTTGCATCAAAAAATATCGATACAGGCTGAATTGATATTGATCAATTGTTAGATTTTTTTTGATTTTTGAAAGAAAATGTGTTGAATCAAAAGATGATGCAAAAAGTGTTGATATTAGATATAAATTGGATAATTTTTTTTTGATGGAGTATATTGCATCATTTTTAAATAGGTTTTGCTTCGATTTACTTTATGTTGATAATGTGTTCAAATTAAATATTAAATTATAATTTTATTTACAACGAACTACCTGGTTTAATAAACAATTCAAACAATTGTATTTTTTACAAGTGTATTTGATCAAGTAAGATTATTAATGAAATTCATAGCCTAAAAATTAGTCTTAATTAATTTTAATTCAAAATAACAAAACAATTAAATAACATTCCTAATTTTGGGTTAGGTCTGGGTGAGTCTCAATAGGGTAGGCAATAGTTTATGGTTGTAACTTGTTACGGCTTGTTCTTCATTGTTGTAACTATGTGGAGTTCACCAATTGTATCTAATATCTCTCTAGTATTGTATCTAATATATCTCTTAAACGGAGCCTCTGAACACCTGGCGACCTCCAGCTGTTCTTAGCATTATTCTTGTATTGTGGATCTCTGCAATGATGGACCTTGTTTATCTTCGCTACTCGTGGGACAAACGTGGATCCAAAATCAAATAATAAAGAGTCCGGGATTACAAAAAAAACCGAAAAAACTCCTTATTTAACTTTTCCGTTAAAAAAACGGGAAAGTTAAATAAGGAGAAACGGGTCTCTAGGCCTTTTCTAATTAGGCAAGAGGATATATGCAAGAATAATACAGGTCTATTCAAACCAAATAAGAAGAAACTACTCTGTAGGCCGTCTCTCCCTAAATGCGGGGAAGTGGTATGCATTGACAATGCAGGTCCCTATAAACCAAAGAAAATTTCGGTAGATAAAAGAACCGATAAAAATGTAGCCACACTTTCGTGGGCTACTGAGATTGTCGGGCCGATGCTAGTTGAGTGTTCTCTAATCCATTAGACATAGGTTGACTCACAGGATGAATTTCCAAAGTCTGCTAAAATATCAAAGTTGCAGGCAACTGCAGGCAGGTTTATTAGTGAGTTTCAAAAAAACCCACTAGTCGTAGCAGTAGTTGATCTCAAATTCTCTGAAGTGGCTCCTACATGTTGGGCTGGAGGTTGGTATAAGAACGATTTCAAATTGCCAGCATGTGCCAATCACAGATCTCTAGATTTTTACAAAAAGATCAGCAACCTTGGTAAGGTTTCGCCTGAAGCCAGGTTTGATACAATTGCATTGAAGATATATCTGCTTGCAAATTACAGCGATGTAGATGAAGTGGCAGCGAGTATCAAGGTTGCCAAATAAAACCTCTGGTTTATATCAGCGTACTTGCCATATAACGGGGTTAACCTTCCTCCTACAAATGTTTGCGGTCTAATAATGGATGCTCAGATACAGAATGTTGGAGTCATCCTTGGTTGTGATGTGAACTCAAATCATAATATAAGATCTGGGGAAGCGCTGAGACAAATGAGAGAGGTGAGTCACTTTTTAGTTATATTCTAAGTAGTAACCTATCAATCTGTAATGTAAACTGTAAAATAATAAGAAATAAACAGAAAGTTTAAGACATTACCCTTATTTCAAACTACATGTGTGATTGATTAATTAATTGGAGAGTGTCTGAGAAACACTCCTTTTCTGATCGTTGCTATCTTCAATACGGATTGAATATCAAATATCTTAAAACTTCAACCTTTAGAAATAGAAGAAAGACTAATTGGGTTAATTTCAGAATGATTTTAGGTAACTATCTACAACTACAAGTAACGCGTTTAAGATGTAAGCGGCTCTTCAAAATCACAAAAAAGACAGAACTGACACTGCGACTCCTGTAAGGAAGTCCTCAAAGCGTATAAATATGAACTAAGAAGTGGCAAAAGTCATTTCTGGGGACTCTTTTGTGAAAAAATATAGGAATCCTCTAAAACAACTAGGCTACGTATGATATTATCCACTTATCCGGCCATTCCAAGTTATCTCCAATGACTGGATAGCCAATGAACATTAACGGGTAAGGAATCTTTGGACTTTATCTAGAAACTCATTTTCCAGATCGATCCGATTCTCGTTCTACTTTGGTAGAGGCTAACAGGGCTACTGGCCTTGCGAGGAAAATTGTCAATAGGAAAATGTGTTTCTTGTTGGCAGTAAACAGTTTAAAGCTTTTCAAGTCTACAGATCCAGATGGCTTCATTCCTGGCGATGTCCAAAAAACCATTGACTTAACTGTTCCCTGATGAGTTTCAAAAGTAACCTCAAACAATGTCATATTCCAAAGAAACCAACTGAAGTAATTGTATTTTTTATACCAAAGGCAGGATAACGCTCTAATTGTAATCCTTAAGACCTTAAACTTTTAACTTGGACATAAATTACCTGTTTTCAAACGTGGAAGGGATGGGCTTTAAAGTGGTTGCTTTGGGGATGATGTTGCTATTATCTTTTTCGGTAAATCCTTAAATTTTCGATTTGGAAACTTTCTCGTTACTCTGAAAAGAATAAACAAAGCTACGATAGCACTCTATTCCTATAACAATGCCATTAGAAAAGGATGGGGGCTTAAGCCTCACAACGTACATTGGCTTTACACCTCTGTAGTTAGACCAATTCTAATGTTTAGAGTTATAGTTTGGTGGCCTGCCTTAAACACTTTAATATTAGAATTCTTAATATTGAAACAAGTGGCTGTAACTACAGCTATACGGCTTAAATCTTATAGATTAACCTTATGGGTTATTAATCTAGTTTGCTTAGTTAGAAAATCAAGAATTCCTAATATTGTTTACAAAGTAAATAGAAAGTGAGTATACGCTGGCTCAATAACGTGTTATCATTTCGCATCACTTAAATTTCAAATCCTAAATTCAGTACATTTATTCTGAACAAAACAGATTAATAATTTTGAGATGCTGGTATATACCAAAAAAAAATTTGCATCTAAGATATAGACTCATACTATATGCGATTTACATAAATTTTCGTGCGGTAAAAGCGATTCCTAGAAAATTTCATACAGTATCGAAAATTCATATTATGTAAATGCAAAACAATTCGATTTCGTTTCGATTCGACAAAAAAACAAAAAATATTATGTGTCAAAACAAATTACCATGAGCTTTTGTTGTTACTTTTTTTGTTTGCCAAAGTGAAAATATGAATTTTTGAAATTCCACCTGAGGGAATTTATTGAATTTGTGTTACTTACATGTATTAAGTGTTAGCAGAATGTTTTGTTGTCGAATATATGAAGTATTGAATTTATTAAAAAAATTTGATTAGTACAAAAGGAAAGATTTTCATTTCATCTAGAAAAAAGGCAGGTACGTTGTTTTAGTTTTATTTCGTAAAAGTCATGTGTTTTCAATATATATATATATATATATATATATATATATATATATATATATATATATATATATATATATATATATATATATATATATATATATATATATATATATATATATATATATATATATATATATATATATATATATATATATATATATATATATATATATAAATATATATATATATATATATATATATATATATATATATATATATATATATATATATATACATATATATATATATATATATATATATATATATATATATATATATATATATATATAAATATATATAAATATATATATATATATATTTATATATTTATAAGTGATCTGCTTTAATATTTTCATTTTCTTCAAAACTTGCAGGTCTTATTATCTGTCTAAAAATTATTTAATTAACACTGTTAATTCGGCGGGCACTGAGGAAATTAAAAATTTGAGGTCGACCAAAAACTGTCACACTCAAACTAACGTACCACTGCATACGTCGAAAGCTTCATGACTAAGAGGATGCTTAGTTACTATTATGCAGGCTCTAAATTAGGCGAAATTTGGTTTAAAAACGTAATCTTATTATGATATCGCAAAGGTCCGTTATAAGTAAGTATTATTTCTGATGCAAATCGTGGGAATTAAAACAAAATCAAAACCAATATAAGAAACATATCCACCTTTTAAACCAACCAAGCTTAAATGTTGCTAGGTCTCCTCCAACATCTTAAACTGATTATGCATTTCAGTTTGAAAAGGAAAAAGCGGAACTTCGTTTAAAAATTAACGAAACTGAAAAAATTACGAATCAGCTTAACAACAAAATTTTGCAACTGATTTATGAAAATGATGAGTTGAAAAATGATTTTATAATCAAAAGGAATGTTAAACTTTAGTTAGTAATGAAATTATAGAGTTTTATGCTGATGAGTATGGGAATTAACAAAAGAGACAGAAGATAACCGAGGCATAACCGAATATGTAGCGTTTCATAAAATCATGATATCAATCATAAATAAGGAACATTGAGTAATATTATTTAACGATATATGGAAAAGCTTGACACCTGCCTCTGACACATATAGTATAATATATTCTTAGCGATTAGAAAGCCTAATTCTTTAGAAGCTAAATTTAGAGCAAATCGAAAGGTATATTCATTCAAAATTAAACAATTTTAATAAAGGTCATGGCAAGGGGCTTTCTTTACCCAACCTGTGCAAGTAATAATATATATATAAATAATATATATATAAAAATAATATATATGCTAATTTTCTATAGCAAAGAAAATTTTGCCGCCATCTTCAATATAAGACCTATCTTAAACATGATAGTTCGAATAGAAACACTTAGAAAAACCACCGGACTAATAGTACAATGTCAATGCTATAACCATACACAAAAATATTGCAACATAGAACCAATAAGTGTGCAATGCCCCAAAAAGCACTCTGTTCAGACGCATCTTGTAAACTAAAATTCCTCTTCAACATGTATAAACTGCAAAGTACAATATCCTTTAAATTAAAGAGGCTATAACGTTGCTTAATAATTACTAATAGTTAAATTAAAGTCACGGCAAGATCCATCACAATTACACAAAAATCAGCAAATTTTAAATATGAGTACATCAATGATACTACCATGCTTAAAAAAATGTTTAAAAGCACCGAAGCATTTAATACTTGCCTCACTAATCGAGAGAAAACGTAATAATAGCAGGATTACAGAATGTTTTAGCAGTAAGAAATATTGAACAGTTCGATGAAGTTTTGTTCAATTTGTAACAGTTTTGAAAATTCTTGGTGACGTACTATTTGATTTCAGCAGTTTTGCGGAAATCTCGCACTTACTTTTAACACCTGCACCGAAGAGCATGCTAAGTTTTGTTATAGATATGGACGTCCTGGTACCTACAAACCGTATTGCTTTCGAAGCAATCCGGGAAATGAGAATTTGCTGCATCGATTTTGCTCATTCAAACTCTCAATCTTAATCTTATCATATAATAAAAAACATTTCGTTAAAATCATGATCCCAACACTAAATCGAGTACAGTGTTATTGAAATTGGGGACACCTGTCTTTTTGAGTATTTTGATAACCGCCCATAAGCTGATATAACTATATTAGAGGGAAAATAACATTGCTTAACGGACACTGGATCAATACTCTCTGCATTGGGAGTTGGAAGTGAACATTTATACAAAGCCCAAAATATAATGTGCACAACGGCCCAATTATTGTCAAAACTGCTGGAGAAGACGTAAATTTTGTTTTCGGATTTCTTGGGACGATAATAACATATGGAAACCAACAACATTTTATAAAAATATTTATCATTCCAGAACACAAAGAGGAGTTCGACCTTGGCACAGACTTTTAAAGGACTTTTAATATTTTACCTACTGTAAGACATCAATCTCACCCGAAAAACGAGTGACTTCTATTTTTAAATACACCAGTGAATAAGATGATTACTTCAAAAAGCATTGTCTAACTGAGAATCAACAAACTATTGGACCAAATACAAGTTAGTTATGATCTGAAAGATATTCTTGGCCGCCTAATGTATCAGTTTACTGTGATGCCATTTTGGTTGTATAATGCACCTCAAGCAATGTGCATACTAATGCACAAGGTGATCCCCAATGAATTAAATGACCACGGGTACTTGTATACCTATAAATGGTCTCCACATTTCTTCGAGAACCTTCGAAGAGCACATAAAACCAAAGAGTTGCACAGTTACTTACAGATGCAACATTAACTGTAAATTTAGAAAATAATAAGTTCCTATACAGACGTATAAAATATATTAAATCCGGCATGAGCGATGAACAATTACAAGTTAATGTTGATAAAGTTGCAGCTGTTACAAACTTTATATTACCTAAAAGAATATTATAAGCAAATTTTGCGGTTTCTGATATTGACGGGGTGGTTTGAAAAATGTATGCCACAATACGCCATAATCGCGGCATCTTTATCGGACTTGCTAAAGAAGAATACCAAATTTGTATGATCTCATCAAGTTTTTACACTTACTGTATGCCTGTACTGTAAGAGTTGGATGTAGTCCGATGGAGCTTATAACTGCAAGGGTTTAACTTTACTATAAAACATTGTAAAGGTTCACTGAACGTTCTTCTCGGATGTACTTAGAAAAATTAGAACTTATTTACCATAAAAATACCATGCTAAATAATGTTCCTGAATTAGACTTGGAACCTCTAGAGTTAGTGTGAATATATAAACCTACTAAAAACTATAGGAAGTTTATCGCATTCTTTAAAACATTTCACAATTCATGATGGTAAAATCTTTGTAAATACTTTTCAAATTCCACCATGGAAAATGAATCTGTAAATGTAAGGAGAATAAAGTCTTAGTGCATATGCAGGATTAAAGAAAAATTACACACAAAAAGTGCGAAAATCAGGAAATTCCAAAGGGCTACGAATCTTAATTACGAAGTAATTGGAAGGAGCATGTTAAACTTAAAATAGAAAAAGCATGGCAAAAATGCAAATTCTGCAGACAAATATTTTCAAACAGATGCTGTGGAAACGTGCATATACATCTGAACATCCAGCAATCGAGGAATCCATAACTACAATATTTTGGAGCTTTTAAAGCTTTATGCGTAAATAGTTCTAAATGGAAACGTGAAAGAATAAACGATCGGTTATGAATAAAATTTGGATCCAAAAAATGTAATTTAGTGAATTTATAGTAGCGAAAAATCAGTTTAGTAAATCTAAGCTGAATTCGTTTAGTATGCGATCAATATAACTGAGGAACTGCGGATCCCATATAATAGGCGAATACTCCTCTTGCGTGAAGGAACTAAGGTACATTATACTCTTTTGTATACATAGCCATATTTTTGAAATCTTTACAAGTTCTAAACAGAAATCCCAACACAGCATTAGCATTAATGATAGTTTTGTTAAAGTATGGAATAAAAATTAAACTTTTATTAATGGTGATTTTGAGGTCCTCAAAATCTGTAACTCATGCAATGTTCGAGTTATTAAATTTATATTCGTAACGAATGGGATTTTTTTTGTATTAAAAGTCAATACTCAACATTTCAATATGTCATCTGTAAGTCGTTAATAAATAGAAAAAATAATAACTGAAACTTGTTTTGGAAATCCTGAAGTTACCTCACAATCCCTAGAAACGCTCTCATATATAGCCCAACTATTTGTTTGCAACCACAAAGATACGATTTCATTCAAGGGAACAAATTAGAGAGCTCCAATTTTTAGCAATTTAGATAAAATCTCATGTGAAGTTCTATCAGATGGTTTTGTGAAATCAGTGAACGAGCACCCATTTGCAAATCATCTTTAATTGAATTTAGCGTGAAAACAGATTCAACAAGATTTCTTGTAGTCGAACGACCCGAAATAAATCCATGCTGTTGAGGAATTATGATCTTACCAAATTCTTTCCCAATGACGTCGTGAACCATGCACTCAAACACGTTCGGCATAGCTGACAATAATAAAATAGGTCTGTTGTAAATATTAACCGCAGATCTATCTGATACCATCTTTGCATATCGGAATTACATGAGACAATTTCCAAAATCCAAGTCAGGGTGTGGATTGCGATTAGCTTTTTCTAGAAATGTAATCAACAATTACTTATGTGTCAAAAGTCAAAGAGTTCTGTGTCTGAACCCAAATTTCCAATTTTCTGAAAACATACAACCAAGATATGTGCGGTAAATATGCGGTAAGTCACCGAAAATAAGATGATTGTACTTTGATCGAAACCTTTAGAACTTGAAGTGATCATATTACAGTGATCAATGTAGTGGTTCAAGTTCGGATTCGAAGTTATGCCCACCCACTACAAAATTTTGAGGAAACGCCCAATAATAAACCCAAGCAGCTTCACAGTTAACAAGATCATGCAAATTAATTACTTTGCTACACAAATTTGATTTAATCGCTACGACACAAATTCGCAATTCTTCCTAAAAATTTAACCTAATCGGAACTGAACAATTCATCATTAAAAATATCCGAAGAATGTCATGTCTCAGTTAAAACAATAACATCAACGATTCTCCAATACTTCTTTGAAATTAATTTTCTTAGCATACAAATTTTTAACCTATCGACAAACTTTTTGATTAATACACCAACCAACCAAAAATCGGAGTTCAACAGTTTCGCAAGTATGTTAAGTTTAACGCCAAATTTAAAATAAATAAATCTGTACTTGCTGATATTTCGGTTGGCACCAACCACTAAACGACGTTATAACTCTCCCTCAGACATTTGTAGTTGACTGCTCAGGTGTGTACTATCGAACCAGAAAATTTGAAAACCTCGAAACGAAGATATATTTGTTTACCGGTACAGCTTTCAGACTTCATTGACATTGACTTCAGGTTCTACGATCTGTGGGGAACGTTATTTTTTGACTAGGGGCTGTTTTAGCTTCAGAATCTGACGAGCATGACTTATTTTTAATTTTCGTTTGATCCTGCGCTCCGCACTAACACTAGAATTGGAGTTGACTGAAACTTCGGTGTACGTATTTATTGCACAAACCATTACAATCAATAATTTTATCAAAATGCCGTTGTTGCAAGAAGAAATCGCAAACTCAGTCCAACTATTGCTGATATATATATATATATATATATATATATATATATATATATATATATATATATATATATATATATATATATATATATATATATATATATTATTTTTTTTTAACCAAACTATTCATAAATAATTTAAAAATAATACATTCACCAACAAACTCGTATCTGTTGAAATATTTGACTGACACACATTCAAAATATTTCTATAGAACAGCTTCTTCTTCTGTTCAAAAAACAAAAGGTAGAAAAAAGGAGTCTAGAGGTGCTTTATTACAATATAGCAGGATGGTGTATTAGGTTTGGTGTATGAGTAGGTATACAATATGCCTAAATCTGGAAATTTATATATTTCCAGATGAAAAAATTTTCCTTTGTCATATCGTTTTAAAGTCACAACCATTGTGCTGTGATGTACTCACCGAACGTTTTTGGTTTGTTCTATAATTTTTTTTTTTTTAGTTTTTGCTATTCATAAAATCGCAAATCATTTTCTTAATATTTTTACATATACCTTAGTGGCTGAAAAGGAGACATGGGAGAAGGATTTTTTTTTAAATTCCTCTTCTGTGCTTTTTCAACTTTTTGTTCCCCGTTGTTTTAAGAATAAAAAAATTATTTTCTTCATTTACCTTTTTACCACACAGCAATCTTATTCTTAATGAACATAATTAAAAAAAAAATTGTAAAATTTGTGAATTCCAAGTGAATTAATTTTTTGTATGAGATTATTTAAATGAAAAATTTGTCATTCAACATTTTTCGTTTACAAGAAATTGCAACAGTATTGTTGTACAATACATTGTAGCGATAGTGACACAAATAGTATATAGCATCACAAAGAATGTAAGGAATAACCCACTTTTTAAAGCTAGCTTGGGAGTTATATCTTTTAATAGTCTAGGGATCCAACATACAATTATATCTTTTGACCTATTTGGAAATCAATATCGATACCCGTGTACTACCATGACGAGGCCTATTCTCTAATCGATTCTTAAATTGATGAACTTTATCATATATTGAGTCCAATCTTTCTTCGATTTGATGGTTAAAGATGCGATGCTATCGATTTCCAGGATAACAAAACGCCGTCTGTTGTCATCGTTTAGCCAAAATTCACCACCACCAATAGATAAAGATTTTCTTTAAGCTTTTCTGTGGTTTTTAAATGTTTACAATGCACCAAAAATAAACAATCTCAGAACCACTTCATCAACTTTTTCGTGAAAGAAGATTCGAAATGCTGAAATTTGTTCTTACAACTAACATAATGACTTCATATACGGTACGATAATAAGTGGTCATTGTTGTTGGTGTCGGTTGCCATCTGAAAAGACATCGGTTTCATGAATAACCTATGTTCCTTGACGTTTCATTATTTGTTTTATGGGCTTAACCTTACGATCGTTACAGACTCCAAGCCATTTTTAGAATCATGGTGTGATGGAGTGTATTCCTAAATTAATACCATTACGGCCTCCTCCACGGTCTGTAAGGAATGACAACGGTAACACATAAGGTTTTAATAGTCTATTTAAAAAACATTGTAAAAGACCAGCATAAACCTGTTTATGCTCCAAAATGTAAGCTAAGTTTCGTCAATGATTACCCGTTTTTAGTCCAGTGCACGATTACTTATCATTACAATCGTCAAACGGTCATCAGTGCACTGCTCACAGGCCACCCAGAAGTTGTGCGTATAACATAAATTTGTGTGCATCACTGGTGGAGAGTTATGTATGGTGGCCTTAGATCGATGATCGTAATAAAAGGGTTTCTGTACGTCATGTAAATAATCTCGTTCCAAGAACTTCCAAGCAGCAAAACATTTCTGACAGGTAACAAAACGATTTGGGCGAGATAACATTCCAATCAAATGTGTTTTAGTGGTGGTAGGCTCATATTCAAAGTTGCTTAAAGTTTACATCATCAAAGTGTGCTATTCAATCACTCCGTTCCATTTTTGCAACGCATGGTATTCTGAAACTCAACTAAAGTGATATTGGCACTCATGGTATTCTGAAACTCATCTAAAGTGATCAAGAAATGTATTAAAAGTGTTTATGTCTCATATGCTTTTAAATTGTTGGTAGTGTTAATATTATATTTATTTTACTGTTGTTGTATATAATTTTTTTGAACTAATGTACGAGTATATAAAATATGTAACCAGAATTTTATAAAAAGTTGGTGCTAAATAAATAAATAAATAAATAAATAATAAATAATATAAATATATATATATATATATATATATATATATATATATATATATATATATATACATCTTTCAGTTCTGCAATATAGTCCATCCAGAGCTTCTAACAAAATAGATAAAATTCGAAAACTATTATATTCTCCGGTAATGTTATTTTTTTTGTGTGATGTTAGTTCCCAAACCACTATACCCTCTCATTTTGACTAACATTATTAAAACCATAATATTTATTTGCCTCTCATATCCTTAATCGATTAAGCAAAAATCCATCAAATTTATCTCAACTGTCTTGGTAACAAATAAATATTTCCTATTTATATACAAATATATTCATTTTGTTGCCAGATAAATATTCATATGGCACATAAAAAAAAGCACAAAATAAAAGTTTAACTCAATAAAAACAGGAAAAATAATGATTTATTTTTATAGCCAGTTTTTTTTTTTTTTTTTATTCAAACAGATGTCGTAATTCGATTTGTTATTGTGTATTGACAAGCACCATTCCAAATATATACTAATATAAAAAAGGATGTGACAGATATTGCTGACGAAAATATTTATTTTTTTTTTTCTTGCTTTATCGTTCATCATACAGACAAACGTTTTATCGAGGCTATCGTGTCTTCCTGGTCAAAATACGGTATACAAAATGAAAACAGATTTGAACTTTTTGATTATATATGCAATTTACAAGTGGTTCAAAAAAATCGTTCAAATTATGTGCCACATTTACTAGACACAAATAACCCAAAATTAATATGTATACAAATCAAATAGATCGAACAGTTGGTAATGTAAATATTTCAAATCGTTGGTTACGATATCCTATAAATTTGCTGATTCAGTCTTTTCGTATGCAGAATGCAATGCCAACAACATTGGAGAAATTTACCACAAAGTGTAACGTATTACATTTTTTTCCATCACCATAAAACATTTCTTAAGTCCAGCAGTAATCGAAAAAAGCTTTAAATAAAAAATAAAATTTGGTTTAAGCATTTTACCATCAAGTTTTACTTATTCAGTTAAATTCTTTGTTGTTGTTGGTTTTAGCTTGACTCAAATACATAAATACTGCAATAAATTGTTTCTATCCTGTAAAATATAAATAGTCCTGAGGGAGGTGTTTTTTTTTTATTGGAAAAGTTTTTTTTGTTCGGTTTTATTCTTTTTTTTTTTTTTCAAATAAATTTCAAATTTCTTGTGTTGTGCTTTTATATTTTGTATAGGTTGTGAAATTTTTATGTTTGGTTTTACGTTGTCAAAAGCTCATGTTGAAAGTAAAGCAAAACTGCAGTTCTATGGTTAATTTTTGATTATTTTCTATTGTATATTATATATATATATATATATATATATATATATATATATATATATATATATATATATATATATTTATATATATATATATATATATTTCTCCCCATTTCTCCCCATTTGTATCCCTGAATACGTTGCTTGGTTTGTAATACCTTCCTTCGGAAGCCAGACTGTTTTCCTTCTATTCCGTTAGAGCTATGTAGGTGATAATTACTGTTATAATTAATGTTACATTCCCTTTGTCTGCTGCGTTATTGGTTTTGTAAGCTTCGACAAATTGGACTATTAGTCTTATGTTTTTTTGATGAAGAATGTGTAGATATACCAAGTTAAGTTTTACTCCTCTTTGAGTAATATTTTTTTGCAAAATAGGTGGGAGGATTTGGGCTGTTTTTATTTCCTTGTTGGTGAAGGTTCATTCTTTTATTTCTAATGTTTCATTTTGATACTGGATTAAGAAGTTCCCTTCCAAGTGTTTTTCTGAACCATTCTATGCGATTGTACCGTTGAAATTATTTAAAAATTTCGTGAACTCGTTTACCAATTCAACTATTTATCTTTCATTGAAAAAAAATTCACATCCTGCATCAGATCGAGCAATCTACTTCTATGTTGATCCAATCCAGTTTATTGAGCGTTTCTGTTTGGAGTGCTTAAGTTTCCCTAAAAGTTTATTGATCCCGTTAATCTGGTATGTCAGCTGTGGTTAAAGATGTTAGATGGATTAATGTCCTTTATTTCTGTTTGGGTTATGGGCAGAATTTTTTCATAGCAGCTAAGATTTATTTTGTGGATTATCTTGAAATGTCCACTGATGATATTTCCATTCCCTTCTTTCACCGAGATTAGTGGGGTGTCGTAGTGGGAGATGTTCAGCGACATGAAAACATGTCGTCCAAAGGCACAAGCTGGTTATGTTGTTTCTCCTACTTCGTACGTTTTCGGCTCACTCTTTTTAACGTTTTCCCTTTGCATTTTAAATTTTTGAATATGATTTATCCTGTCTACGAGGTCTTCATTTATTTTTTCTTTGAAGTCCAACAAGTCCTGGTAATTAATGCGTTGTGTTCGTCCGAGGAAAATGTCGCATGGTTTTTTCCCAATAACAGAATATATTGAGTTATTATACCTATCGACTGCTACGTTGACCAGTTCCATTATTGTATATTTTTAATTAGGTTTAACATCTGCGGGAAGTAGTACTTTTCCAAAATCTGCTCTTTATTTTCCTTTCAATTACGGTGGGTTCTTCGGTGTTATTTTTTGATGATTTGGAAGATGTTTTCTTCGTTGGTTAGGTCTTTTAAGACTCTTCGTGTTTTTCGAGCTTTGTAATTGGTGAAGTCGTGCTTCCATTTTGATGCCATTCAGAAGGGTTGGGTGTAACTTCTTTTTTAAGATTTTCCATAGTTCCTCTTTGTCCATTTCTGGTAATGTTATGTAATGTCGATGGTAGTTACGGTGTGGTTCGTCGTAGATGTACATATCGTTGCCTATTGTGAATATTAGTTGTATTTTAAAAACATTATTGGTGATTCACTATGTTGAATAAGCTGTGTTCCATCTTCTTCTGCGCTGTCTATTGGCCGCTGCTTGATGAGGACAAGTTGTTTACTTGAGTAGAGATTTTTTCGTTCAAAAGGATATCGATGCCAGGAGAGATGGTTAGTACATTCTGTCTATTGCCTCCACCTTTTTTAATGTAGCATCTCCAGTGACACCGTCGACCGAGGTTAGTCGGGATAGGATGAACAAGTCGACTAAAATGTTGTTCCCAAATTTTTTAAAGATCGGTGCTGTTATTTTATGGTTTATATTGATATTGCCTCCGGTTGACTTGACCGTGAATAGTTTATTTCCGGACATAGCACCTTTCGCGAGTTCTTTTCTTATTAAATTCTTGTTTGTACCCGTGTCCACTAAAAATTTTAAAATTTTATTGTTGTGACACTTATATTCTACGTAGGGTAGGCTAGAAAGGCCTCCTCTATACAATTTATCTCGTCGTTTTCCTCTGGATCTTTACTTTCTTCATAATTTTGGGTGTAGTCTTCGTATGATTCTACTTTTTCTTCCTCTGGTTCCAATGGTTCTAAGTGGAACACACTTTGTTGTTTCCTGGTTTTCATGTTGACATCCGAGTTTTCTTTTTTATATGTTGATCGATTCATGTAATCAATTTTCATTGTCCGCATTAACTCGTCTTGGTGCGAGTGGCTTTGGATATACTGATCTTGGTGGTGGCATTTTTACTTCCTGTTGTTGAGGTTGTAGTTGCTCTTGTTGTTGCTGAAATATAGTACACCCCATGTTTTTCTGTTGTAGAGATAGTCTAGGCAGGGGCTAAGTATCTTCTGTTGATACTTTTATGGAATTTGATTTATTGGAATTGTGACGTTTCTGTTGTGTATCTATAGGTTCCGGAAATTGAGGTTCTGGATTTCTAGGCATGATGTATATACCTCAGAAAAAGTTGTCGGTCTCTCAATACAGAGCATTCTCGATATTTAACCGGATAATCACCTCATGAAAACGTCCAGAGCACGATTTCTGTACATTTCAGCTATCGCATATTTCTGTTATCGTACTATTATCGTCTCTTTGTTATAATTTACCATTTTAGTTTTATTTAGTACTCACCACAGCTGATGGTTTACGTTTGCGTAAAACTCATCTATGGTTCTGTTTCCTTGTATCAACTTGCCAAGCTGGTGTTCCAGTGTCCGTTGATCGCGTTTGTCCGTGAGTGAAGTAAAAGGCAGTTTTTATTTCACTTTAGTTCCCATTAAAAATGTTGTACGATATAAGTGCTGAGTCTGCCGTTCCTCTAACTTTCTGACGAATGCTTTGTAGAATGATATGGTAAATGGGTTTGTGCTGCACGACTTCTAATATTCTAGTATTCTTTCAACAATCTTTATCCAAGACACGTAGTTTAGTGGATTGACATCAAAGATTTCATGTTCCCTTACACAATCCGGGAGGCTACTGATTTCTTATAAATCATAATGAAATCTTGTCAACTGGAAAACAAACCTACTGGCCTTCGGATCAAAACAAAATACCAGGTTTAATTGATTTCTTTATAATAAAAAATATATTAATGAACTACAAGTATAGACGAAAGTCGAGATCCTTGTAGGTAATACTTTAGGCAACTACCCTAAAGGAGACAACTACTCTAAAGGCGACAGCTACCCTAAAGGAATTAGAGAACTCTTGGCAGGAAAAAAAAGCGAGAAGAATATGTCAGCGAATAAGAGCTCCTCAATATAAAACTAAATTAAACAATCTAACTCAACAGTTAAGAATGGAAATCAAAAAGTAAAAGATGATTCAATCAGTTACTGTTTAAAAAACTAACTAATGATAGCAGGACTGATTATTCACTTTGAAAAGCAACCAAAAAAATTAAAAGACTAACAATGCAGAACCCTCCAATAAGAATAGAAGGGGAAAAACGGGCTCGAAATAACGAAGATAAAGTTCAATGTTTAGCGGAGCACCTCGAAAAAATATTCCAACCACATGATGATCAAACTTTAGAATATCAAATAATAACGGTGGAATCTGAAAAAGAAAGTGAAGAAATTGTGTAAAACAAGCTAAGCTATTGACTTCACCAAAAGAAGTCATGCATGAGATAAAATTCAATATGAATTCGAAAAAACTCCTGGTTATGATCTTATTACTACAGAAGTTTTAAAAGAACTACCAAGGAAGGCTCTAGTTAAGAATACTTATCTTATCAATGCGGCATTTAGAACCAAATTTGTGCCCAGTTTGTGGAAAATTGCAGAAGTAATAATGATAGCAAAACCTGAAAAACTACCATACGAAACTTCAATTTCGTGGTAGCCAGTTATGTATAATCTCTTTGAGAAACTACTGATTAAAAGGTTAAACCCGATAGTCAAAAGGAATAACTTAATCCCAAATCATCAGTTCGGATTTCGTCGTCAACACTCAACAATACAACAAGTACACAGAGTAGTTAATGTAATTGAGAAAACACTTGAGGAGGAAAATGTCTGCTCTACGATATTTTTAGAAATGGCGCAAGCTTTTGACGCAAGGTTTGGCATGAAGGACATAATCATAAGTTAAGAAACCTCTTACCAATGCAATTCGCTAAAATACTGGAATTATACTTGAAAGATAGATTCTTTAGAATTAAATTGGCTGAAACTTATTCTGAATTAAAAGAAATAAAAGCAGGTGTACCGCAGGGCAGTGTATTAGGACCGATTTTATGTTTGCTATATACACGTATGATCTACCTGAATTAAAAAACAACACAGCAGCGACTTTTGCTGATGACACTGCGATCCTAGCTGTTGGAAAAAGCAACGAAGAATCAACACAAAAATTACAATCAGCTATCTCCGAAGTATATACATGGACTAAAAGATGGCGAATTAAGCTAAATGAAACTAAATCAGTTCACATACATTTTACCAACAAACGAGTTGAACATATACCTTTTTCAATCGAGAAATAATACCGTATGCGAACACAGCTAATAAGTATCTAGGCATGACCCTGAATGCTAAATTTAAATGGAATATAGGAAAATGCATTGGCTCATAGGCAGACACTCTTCTCTATCATCATACAATAAGCTGCTACTTTATAAGCAAATACTGAAACCAATATTGACTTATGGTATTGAACTTTAAGTTGTACAAAACCAAGCAACATCAATATCATTCAAAGGTTTTAGAACAGGGTACTAAGGAACATCGTCGATGCACCATGGTACGTCAGGAATAGCGATCTACATAGAGACATTAAAGTGAACCCCGTTTAAATTGAAATTAAAAAAATGCAAGGAAACACGAAAAAAGACTCCAGCAACATGTGAATATAGAGGCAATTTAGCTGTTAAGCAACACCAATATTATACGGAGACTGAAAAGAACCAAACCCTTTGAACTAGTTTAATTGTTAGAACAAACAGCGGCTTGCTGATTTAGATCCACAATAACGATGTGCTATAAACAACAACTTACCAGAAACAGTGAAATAAAAAAATTAAAAATATAAAAAAAAATTTGAAAGTTTAAGAACTATAATTAGTTTCTGTAGTAATTCAGAGATCTTTCTGAAAAATGAATGAAATAGTCATCCGATGTATTATCAGAGTGGATTGCATCTTCGGTTTCTTGTAAAGTATTATCCAAGGATTCTCTAACATTAAGTTCAGTTGGATCTGATATCGGCATTCTACTAAGTGCGTCTGCCACGACGTTGGCTTTGCCTCCTTTGTATACGACGTCGTAGTCATAATTCACAATTTCAAGTCTCCATCTACGGATTTTTGAGTTTTTTTCGGATGACTTAATGAACGTCAAGGGCTTACGGTCAGTTGTCAGTGTGAATTTAGCACCGTAGAGGTATGATTGGTACTTTTCTACTGCCCATATTATAGCTAATGCCTCGTTTTCGTTAGTGGCATAATTTATTTCTGCTTTATTCAGAGTTCTTGGAGCAAATGCTATAGGTCTCTCAATATTATTTTGGATTTCAGATAGCACTGCACCTATAGCGAAGTTTGAAGCATCGGTTGTTAAAATAAAGGGTTTATTGAAATCAGGATACGTAATTATCTGATCTGAAGCAATAATAGTTTTTAGAGTCTCCAATGACTTTATGCACTCTTTGTCCTTTATGTCATATGGTACATCTTCTTTAAGGTACTTTCGTCATATGTCTGGCTATTTTAGAATAATCCTTAATGAATCGTCTGATCTTGAGAACTCAAGAAAATGTTTAATTTATTTTGGATTTTGAATAATGGCCACTCTAAAATTTTTTTAACTTTGTCTTTATTATAGGTTTTACACCACTTTGAGTTATGATGTGTCTTAAAAATTCTGTTTCTTTTTTTAAAAATTTGTATTTGTCAAGCTGAAATTTTAAATTGAAATGTTGCAATCATTTGTAGACAGTTTTTAAATTATTCATATGAGTTTTCAGGTTTTCCCAATAGTCCATGCAAAACGTTAGTAATGGCTCTTTAAAAAGTGGCGGGTCCATGTTTCAAACCGAAAGGCATTCGACAAAATTGAAAATAACCTTTGACTGTAGAAAATGCGGGTTTTCCTGAGATTTTTCATCCATGGGTATCTGATGGAATCCAGATTTTAAATCTAAGGTAGTGAAATATGTTGATTTCCCTAGATTTTCTAGAATTTATTCTATTATCTTGAGGAATGGGGAATTTGTCATTAACTGAGTTTTTCGTTTAATTTACGATAATCAATAACAACCTTTATCTTACGAGTTCCAGATGCATCATCCAAATTGTTGAGGAATAAAGACTGTCTGAATTTTTGATGATGCCACTATCTAGCATCCCTTGATTTTTTATTATTTAGTAAGGAGCTTTCGGGTACTATGCCGGACTTTATAATATTTTATTGACACTGGTAACTATTAAAAGTTTAATTTTTTTCTTTTATATCGGATGGTTAAGGACTAGGTATGGCAGAAAATGCAAGTTTCCGTATCTGAGCTCTGATCCGTCTGAAAACTTTTTTCATTTAACTCTGATCCCACATGATTAGTTTTGACTGTTTGGTCGTCTGGACATAATTCATGATTATTTATCAATGTCGTATTAAACGTATACCGCGAACGTATCATATCGGGTCAACTTCCATGGGAAACTGGTTGTTGATTAGGATAGATTATTCTCTGAACACTTTGATTAGAATCTATTTTTTATTTTTTAATCTCTACATTCTTTTCTGGGTCAGAAGCTCAGCCAACTCTTTTGCGGTTATTTTAACGTCCTACTTTATGCCAATGAGGGCCAAATCTCGGACGCACGAATACAGGTTCGCAATTTTTGAATATCCATCTGCGCAATGCATTGCTCCATGCCGGCCTGTACTGACATTGACGATGGTTCGGCCCATGGATTCTGCACTCCAACGGGGGGTTATAGTTGTGTTCATCGTCATCACCGATCGTAATCAGGTGATGAAAATCCCTTTTGCAACGCTCCCCCGTTGGGATTCCAACCCGGTACTTTCCGTTCCAAACACCGCAGCTTTAACCACTGCGCCAATTACTCGGTGATTATAATCCCTATTGTGATTTTGGAACATGAAATTTTGTTGATTTGGTGGATAATTAGTTTTTGGTTGATAAACCTTTTAGTTTGTTGGAATATATATATATATATATATATATATATATATATATATATATATATATATATATATATATATATATATATATATATATATATATATATATATATATATATATATATATATATATATATATATATATATAATGTTAAATCGCCGACCGTATTCATTTCTAGTAAAAGGAACAATACACCTATGTTTTATTCTTAAATTGTAGTTGTCAACAGATTTGACATTTCTATAGCCACCCCTAAAGTAAAATATCTTTAAAACTTTGTAAACATATAAATGCCGAAGAGGGAGTATTTTGGTTTTTAGAAACAAAGGAAAAGAATCTTCCATTCTATTCTTTTTATATATAACCCGGAAAGCAAACTTCTGGGCAACTATGAGTGGTTTTAAATCACTGAAATAAACACCACCCCACACACTTACACCATATTCCAGCCTAGAGTTAAATAATGAGAAATAAGCTGTTCTCAAAATTGGAGTGGGGCCTATCTCCCGAAGAACATACAATTTGCGAATCGCTATATTTAGTGATTTTTTTAATTTTTCAATGTGTAAACTAAATTTCAAACCGCAGTCAAGTGTTATATCATGTGGAACATTTGTGAAACATTTTTCATTGCAATTTGAGCTACATAACAATGAATGACTAATAATTGGGTTTTCATTAGTTAATGAATCCCTTTTGTCGAAGAGCATTAAATTAGATTTAGGACTTAAAACCATTGAGTGAAGATTAAGCCTTTCCCGCAAAATTAAAAAATCTGCCTCAATATGTGGCTTAATCATACTGTAAGATAAACCAATATAATGAAATGCTACATAATCCGCAAACGCAACGATTTTACCACTGAAATCCAATCGAAATATATTAGAAATAAAATAGGACCCAAAACGGATCCTGGAGGGACACCTGCATCTAGAGTGGATTCGGCACTTAAGATACTATTTAACCTTACCTGTTGCTTCCTTTCCCTCAAGTAAGATCCAATCCAATCCAACATCACATCGCTAAGCCCTGCCATATAGAGTTGAGATATCAGTATTTGGTGGTCAACAGTGTTAAAGGCCTTCTTAATATCGATAAAAGCTGCCACTGCCTTATAATTATTATTAAGACCTTTAAACACCGGAGTTAGACATTCTAAAAGAGCACCCTCAGTATTAAAATTGGCCCTGAAGCCAAATTGAGCCTTGCTTAAGAATTTGGTTTTCTCAAGAAAACATACAAATCTGGTCTTGACGCATTTTTCTAGAATTTTTGAGAAAATTGGAAGCAGCGAAATAGGTCAATAATTTCCTACACTCGTTTTGTCACCTGATTTAAACAAAGGGATCACCAGAGCTTTTTTTAGTTGTGAAGGAAATTCGCCAGTGGAAATACTTAGATTAAAAATATATTTCAGGGGATCGATTATATGCGTGGCAACATTTTTAACTATACGGTTGGAATTACCATCCAAACCACAACAATTAGAATTGTTAAGAGTTTTTATAATCGACATAATTTCCGACTTACCAAGGGAAGCTAAGAAACAACTCCTTGATTCAGTACTACTACTAAAAAGCAGTTTCGATTTATCTGACTTGTTAATATTGACATTCTTTTCAACATGTTCATTACGTAGTTGTTTGGTAACAGTTGAAACATAATGGTTAAAGAAGCAGGTAGTCGCTTAATTATCTTGCAACCTGTTTCAATCATCATCAATTAATTCACTATCAATAACACGCCATTGAGCTTTTGGTTTGTTTCTATACTTTTCAAATAAGTGATGATAGTATGCATTGCTCCATTTCTTAACCTCAGAAGCAACCGATTTTTTAAGTTTAAGATATCGGCATTTAAGTTGATCATTGGATGATTTTTCAACGGATGATTTTTCATTTTAACAAATAAATGATTTTTAAATCAATTTTCTTGCAGAGCGCATCTGTAATCCAAGGTTTAATTTTCTTATGATTTTGCATGAATGTTTTGGTGCTCCTACAAGCAAGTAAATGAGAAATAAACACAGCTATGAACGTATTAAAGGCAGTATTAGCATCTGAGCATAAAACTACATCGTCCCAGTATTAATTGGCTAATAATGAATTTAGCTTAGGATAATCATAAACTTAAAGTACAACAGGATTTGATTTCGAGATTGACACACGGTTAGAAAATTTTAATTCAAAACTCGTCATTGCATGATCAGTAATATCTTTATGTTCAACTTTATATTGAATACTGTATTTGGGATTAATTACTTGTCTAATAAAAACATGGGCAATGCATGAGATACAATCATTCTGTAGGCTCATTTACTAAAGAATACATACCACAAGAGGATAGAATAAGCAAATATTTGGCTTTAATAGGTCAATATTAATATCACCTAAAATAAACAAATTTTTTATACGGATAGAGTTTACAAAATATTTAAGCTCATTCAAAAAAATTTCTGGTGAATGACAGTGAAGTCTATACATACATACAAATGTGAATGGTTCATTATTAATTAAACAATCTATTTGTATGACGTCGGCCGCCCTTATGGTTAGTTTTTTACAGGTGTAATTTAAATCAGTTCGAATAAAAGCAAGAACTCCCCCAGCTCTTTCAATAGAACATTTTGATTCAAGATTATAATCATTGATCGTATAATTACACAGTTCCTCTTCGTTTATGCAAACCTCGCTAAGAAAAATAATAACCAGTTGAGCATTCAAAACCGCCAAGTTTACCAAAAATAAATCAAAATTTGCGCGCTGCTGCGAATGTTTTGGTGAAGAAATAAAAATTGTGAAGGTATATATATATATATATATATATATATATATATATATATATATATATATATATATATATATATAAAAATATATATATATATATATATATATATATATATATATATATATATATATATATATATATATATATATATATATATAAGTATATTAATAAATAAATAGATAGATAAGATCTAGGGGCGATAAAAAGTATTAAACATAACAGAAACAGAGGCTATAACAATGACGCGTAAAGTTGAATTTATCACTTTAGCTAGTATATATTACCCATCAAATTTTTTCAACTATAAAATAACAAAATATAATCAATTAGTTAGTAGTGAAGTTAATGTCAACCCATTGGATGGAAAATTAAAAATAATGTCAATAAAAAATATTTAAATACTGGTTTGACCAAATAAATCACCATCATCATTAACATTCCTGTCAAAATCTTATATCAATTTCAATTAGAAAAAAAGTTTTTAACCTCAATTCGAATCGATATCGAAATCCACTCAAGAGTAATTTGAAAGGACAAAAATATCAAAATTAGAGCAAAGTAAATCTTTTCAAATATCATTAAATAAATTTCCTATCATCAGCACAAAATAAGCAAAAAAAAAAACACACACACAAATCAAATCGAATCGAATCAAACATGTAAATCTCATTTATATTATCAATCAACGAAGAAAATGGAAAATAGAAAAATTTCGTACAAATCAAATGAATTCGATTTAATGACGATGAAGAAGATCGAAATGAGGAAATTTTGTTTTCGGAAAATTGTCTATTATATCGATTCGAAAATATACTATAAACTAATGAGTGGGCAATTTTAACATAAATGTTGATAAATAACAATGGTTGTTAGATTGTGTTCAGCATGAAATTATGTTTTGTGGAATCACGCTTAATCCATTTTCATTTCAATTCACAAAAGGATTATTTTTTATATAAATATTGCACCTTACCAATTTACGAGTACATACGCGGTTGATGTATAGTGTACTCGTAATAAATCGAGGATATTAAATTTTTGTATACTTCGTTTATCATCTTAAATAAACAACACAACGGAAATGTCACCAGCAACATGAAAAACCAAGCAAAAAAAAAGTTTTAGAAAAATCACAATAATTTTTCATGTAGCGCAATTTTTATACATTTACGGTGTCATGCTTTTATAAAAATAAGAAGAGGAACCACATTAAGATGTTAAATATATGGAATAATGTACTAAATAAATGATGCCTGAAATAACAGTGTATATATGAAGTTTGTGGTAAAAAATATTATCAGCATCTTTTACATATGTTCGTATATATGATGACGATTTTGTTTTTGGTTTGATGTCAAATTTGATGAAAATGATAATGGGAGCTTTCTCAATGCAGTTGATTTTGTTCGATACAGTAACCATTAAAATGTATATATTTAAATAGAACAAAACATAACTTACATCTTTTAGAAGTATTGTAGCCACACCAGTCTTCATATAACTTGTCCATCCGTATCTGCAAAAAGAAACATTATTAAAGAAACTCGAAACAGATTCAAAAACGATTAACTCCAAGAAATTCATTGGAGAACAATTTGAAAACATGTCTTGAACCTTACATATTGTAACGAATCAAAGTACGAGTCCCATTAAAAGGACACCATTGGGATTCGCCTGATGGCATTAGCAGAAATCTCCAGACCAGATGCTGAGCTGCGGTATTTGAGTCGATTGGACTCAAGGATGGGCGTGGGATGTGCCTAGTGTAGTCCGAAGCTTGAGAACCGTAGAAAGGAAAAGGAATAGAACACAAATAGGAAAGAAAAGGTGGGAGATTGGCCATACTCACCCCTCGGTGTAAAGTTTAGCACTGAATTTTTTATGGGCATATTATAATCACAATGTTTTCTAGATTTTTCTAGGCACAATTTTGCCCTTAAATTCTAAATAATTAATTAATTTTCACGCAACCAAAAAAATATTTTCTTTTCTGTAAGTTATTGTACAACCATTTAATTAAATTACTTTGCTTCTTAAATTTCTAAAGCTCTTAAAACTTTGTTTTCTTGGTCTATTTCACTACTGTCTGGATTAAACAAAAACTCTACGTTTTCACAAAAAAAAAATCGAAAAAAATACATAAAAAATGATCAAAAATGTTCAATCGGCCGATCCAGAAAACAATTAAAATTGACTCTTCCAAAAATTAAATATCAACTCTCTCGCCACATGGTAATTTCGATCTTTATATACCCACTCATCCCGTTACTCAATTTGGAAATAAAAAGATTAAGGGAGACGAGTGGATATACAAACATAAATCTCCTCGACCAATACCTATAATAAAGGAAAGGAATACACAAACTTTGTAACGAGTGCCCACCGTGGCACGCGTTACAACGTTGGGACGTCTCACACCCTGTGAAGTCTCAAGAGCCGGGCACTATGACAAACCAAGACAAGAAGAGCGAGAAGGAGAGCGAGAGCCACGAGACCATCAGGTTCGGATATCCTTTGCATGATATATTCCAAGAGCTGTTCCTTGATATATTCCAAGATCTTTCTCCTACTGTACGTATCATTGCCCACCTTAGCGATTTACGGACCGCTGAGCTTCTTTTTCATGCGCAACTCTGAGATAGTCAATTATCTGGCTTTTGACAAGGTATATATTTCATTCTTATTTGTTTCACAAATTAGATTCCTTAATTCGTATTCCGAGCCATCAAAGGTCATATGGTAATGCAAACCAAAAACGAGATAATGTGGAGAATAATGCAAAGTATCGTGTATGGCATTACGGAGGGCAGTTGTTACCTCTTGCAAAAGTTTATTCCACTCAGTGTTCTCGCAATATAGCCGAAAGAAGGGTTTGATTGACTCGGTCAGAAGCATTGCTTTGCGGCGAGTAAAAAGGAGTACGAACGTGAGAAATTTAAAATAGGGTCATCAGATCTTTAAAAAGGTCAACGGTAAACTGTTTTCCATTATCAGAAGTAATGTTTGCCGAAACAGAAAAAAGTAAAAAAAACTTCATTTTCCAATAAGAAACATAAGAAAGAAGCATAAGCTTCCCGCATTGGTTTAACAATTACAAATTTAGAGAAGTGATTTAATACAATGCAAATCACGGAGTTTTCACGTTCAGAACGCAACAAATATTTTCTGAAAAGGGCGAGTAGAAATACCAGGAGCCAGGAGCTAGCAACATATTGTGTTACTTGACTGGCCATTTGTGGCCAGTAAAATTGCTGCTGTAGTCTTTACAGGGTTTTAGGAGGTAAATGGGCCTTCTTGATGAGGTCATGAATTAAGGATGGCAGAACAACTAATTTGGAAACAGGCAAATCTGTATCTCTAAACCGAGTGCCGTACGAAGAAATAATAAAAATTTTGCAATCACATGAATGCAAAAATTGAGATCATCGTCTTTTAACAATTTAATCTGGCCAATTTGTTTGAGATAGTCTGACTCCTGGAAAGACGAGGAAATAAGATCAATCTACAAAATTGGTCCTGAAAAATCCACAGTCATAGCAGCGAGGGATATTGGATTCACAGAATCATCAGGCAACGTAGTCTTGAAAGAACTTCATGCAGAAGGCGTATCAATAAAGTTAACGTTGTTGCTTTGTGAATTATCACCTCAAGGAGGAGATTCTTCGACGAAAGCTCGTGACAAGGTATCCAGCACGAAGTTTATTGTGCCCCAACGATAACCGATCTGAAAGTTAAACGCCTGCCACTTGAAGCTCCACCACGCAAGACGCCCCGACAGATCCCTTTGTGGCATAAGCCACCACAAGCTAGCGTGATCAGTGTATATCACAAAAGGATTCCCTTCTTTATTAAGTAGTTTATAGTAGTAGTAGGAGTAGTTGTGTTGGACCGCATTGAGTTTATGTGAAATCAACTCAATAGGATGTTCAACTCGATGTCTGTCGGGAACAAAACGCTACCTACGTCGATGGTGCTGGCATCGCACTGTATATAAAAGGGCTTGCTATAATCGGGGTTGGCCAAGATGGGCGCAGATGACAAATAAATTTTTAATGATTGAAATAAGAAATCCGCGGCAGCTGACCATCATGATTTAAGTGACTTCCCAGTAAGATCGGTTAAATAAGTAGCTAAAGCCATAAAATTGAGAATAAAGCGGTGATACCTTCCACACATCCCCAGAAAATGTCTAATATGTTTGTTGGTTTTGGGAATCAGAAACTCAAAGTACTTTACATTTTTCTAGGTTTGTGCACAACCATATCACCAACAACATAACCCAAGTAGTTGACTTCCTTCAACACGAACTTACTCTTAGCCGAATAGATGGTCAGACCAGGAGTTTGTAGTCGCGAAGCAACCTCTTCCAACAGCTAAAAATATTCATTTAAAGTCGCGGATGTCAGGAGGGTATCGAGGTACACAAAGATCGTATCCTGCAGCAGATGCGGAATTACTTTGTGCAGAAGGCGACAAAGCATCTGTGGCACATTGCACAGTCCAAACGTCCAGGAAACGCAAACGCTATCTTATTGCGAGATTGCTGGTCGAGGGGTATCTGTAAAAGGGCATGTTTTAAACAAACAGCCGATATGAATCGGGTATGATCCAAACGATCTGCAATCCATTGATAAGAGGAAGCAGATTTGAATCATTGACGGAGGTTTTGTTCAGTTCTCTAGCATCTAAGCACAGATTAACTTTGTCATTGGCCTTTTGCACTAAAGTAACCGGGGAGCACCTAGAACTTTGTGATTCCTCGATAACCCCTAAAGAAATCATCCGATCCAACTCTGTGAGTATTTACTTTTGAATCACTGGAGACATGGAGTAGAAACGTTGTTTCGCAGTTTTGGTGGATTAAACATCAATCGAGTGAGAGAAATATGAAGTTTTGCGAAGCCCCAACTTAGAGCTCGATAGAAAGAGTTCTTTGATGCTGTCTAACGTCTGCTGCTCCTCAGAAGAGAGAAAGAGAGTGAAATTTAGACTTATCCTCAGGGTCAGACAAATCGGAAAGGGTGTCCGAAGATGAGATTTTGGGAACAATCTTAAATATAGATTCCAGAAATCGATTCCTAGGTTGTTTTTTTTTATAAATGTTCAGAGCAGTTAGGATATAGGTATGTATATCCTTTATATGAACAAACACACAACACTACTGCAAAAGGTAAAAGGAAGGATTAGGAGGGAAAAAGGTAAGAGAGGAATAAAAGGAATAAAGGTTTTCAGTCTTCTAGTAGTTTACTTTTGATATTAAGTTTGAATCTCTGTAAATTGTATTCCAAGGAAAACGTCTCGTCGTTCAGTTTATTCCACATTCGCGTACTCCTAAAAAAATTAATTTTTAAATTTATTGGTCTTTGCGAATTTAATTTCCAGATTGTATCGGTGTACCAGGCGTCTTAAATTACGGGCGGGCTTTGACAAACCAGGCATAAATTCATAATGTTCCGATGAACAATGACCATGAAAGTACTTGTAAAACACAGGTGAAAAGGTTGTTCCAAAGATGAAACTAGCTATAAAATCATTAAACGAGATTCCGGGTTAGACCGAAATCGTCGAAGAGAGGTCTCCCAAGCACTGCAACTTGTAATCATTTCGGGCACCCGCTCAAAATATCGATCAGTAAGATTAAACTGCAACGCCGGGTAACATGATTTGGATTTGGATTAAATCCTCATCAGCGTACGAAGTGCGGTATTGCAGAGTGAATGCCCACACATGGTCATATAAGTCGATCATAGACTCACCCGCTTGTTGCTTACAGGACTTCACCATCTACCGGATCACGTAATCAGTTCGGCAGTCTTTAAATCGATTCGCCAACTCGTGTTGCAACTCATACTAATCATCCTGCGGATGGTATTTTCGATATACCCAGTGCCACTAATGAGCCACATTTCTCAGGATCATCGAACAACAATGATCGAGCAACAATGTCTCAGGGGATAGACGTTGGGATATGATGACAGAATCTAACTGGAACAGGAACTAATCCACCATGATTCTAGCTGGTGACCCAGTGTACATCACATTACACCTCGAAACAGGCACCCGACTTCCAAAACCAGAAGATGCATAAGATAAATCACCACAGCCAGTACTAGTTGGAAGGACTGCAGGAGTTTTTTGGGTGAAACCGAATATAAAATTGAGGCATTCTCCAGACTTTGCTCTTGAAACTGATAGTGCAACTCATCCTGCCGGGCATTTAGTTTGGTCAACTGTTCGGATACCACGCTTAATTGAGCGGCTACAATAGCCAACGTACCCGCAGTATAAAGAGCGGTTACAGCATTACCTGGAGGTGCAAGTTTAAGTCAACACTGATAACAGTGGAAGTGGTCGTAGTTCCCGATCCACGCTAATGAGAAACTCGGGCCAGGTCAAAACAAAAGAAAAAAGAACAGGAGTGGAGTAAGGATTGAATACATGGGAGCATCCATTCGATGACAGTCATACAACGCCTAGCGTTTGAAAACCATTCGAATGGATGCGACCCTCCAGTCTGGAATAGGGAGCTGAAAAAGGTAAAAGATAGAACTGATGAACATACTACTTCGAATGCAGTCAACAATGGAAAGTATTGGAAGCCATGAAAAATGAAATCCATTAAAATTTATACTGACACTTTAATTGATAATAGAGAAAACAAATAGTGTAATTTATGATGGTACACTAACATGGTTGATAACCATTTTCTTAAACTATAGGATAATAATAGGATAAATATGGGCCTTCTTTACCAGGATAGTGAGTCAGATACTTGATATTTTTAAACAAACTTTCTTTACTTAATTAATTTGTGAAAAATAATTAACCCGTGTTACATATAACAAAACTAAAGGAGTGGATGAAATGATAGTTATAACAGACTCGACCCGGTTACTGACACCTAAGCGATCGATAGTATTTTTTTGTGGCGAAGGGAAAGAAAGGGTAAGTCAGTAAAGACAGAATTGGTCGGGTTTCTTGGTAACCAATATTAAAACTACTGTTAGCTAGCACAAGACAATCACAATAATAATGAACTGCTCTGCATTTTGTCATCTTTTATCAGGAACATCGATCTGCACCCATTTTTCTGTAATCTTGCGGTGTTTCTTTAAAAAAAAAACTTCATGTGCAAGCCGTATGCTGTAATAAATTGAATTAGTTTTTGATTGAAATTTACAATTAAATATTAAAATATAAAAATATAACAAAACACAACAAATGTAACAAATAAAAAATATTAAAATAACAAATATAACAAAATATAATATATATAAAAATATGAAAAATATGAAAATTTAAAAATATGAAAAATATAAAAATTTAAAATATTTCAAAAATATAGAAAATATAAAAAATATAAATAATACAAAAAATATATAAAATATAAACAACTAAAAAACATAGAAAAAATATAAAAAACGTTAAAATATAAAAATATTGAAAACCTAAAAATATAAAATATATAAAAATACAAAAAATATAAAAAATATAAAAATATAAAATATATGAAAAATATAAAAAAATATAAATAATTTAAAAAATATAAAACATATAAAAATATAATAACTTAAAAATATAAAATATATAAAAATATAAAAAATATAAAAATGTAAAAATATAAAAAATTGTAAAAATATAAAAATAAAAATAATACAAAAAATATAAATATTATAAAAATAATTATATATTTTAAAATTTACATCCCCCCTTCCCGCGTAAACATACTGTACCAATTAGTTAGTAGTACATAGAAGATACAATAATTAACTTATTCAATGGTTGGTTCCACGATCAAAAAATAAAAATTTGAATTAAAGTTTATTGTTAATTCCAGCTTTTTTTTATTGATAATGACGTTTTTAAGGTTTTTATAAGAGTGATCGAATAATTTTTTATTAAGTGACAAATTCATAGTTTTGTAATATTTTGCTCTTAAAATTAACAATAGAAATCCTATATGTGGCTATGTGCTATTAAACGCCATCATAATTAAATTGAGCAACAAATTGTGATAAACAATATAAACTAGGTAATATGTACAATTAAATTTAACATTAATTAATTCTAAGTTATTACTTAATTCAACATAATTTCAATATTTTAGATTTCAATTATTAAGGAATTATTCTGTACCTAATTCTAAGATACGAATTAATTTATTGTATTTATTTTAAGCAACTTGTTTCAATTCTAATTTAATTTTAAATAAGACAATTCTAGTTTCATATAGGTAAGTTAATTAACTATTTAATATTTTGTTTTAGGTGTAATTAGTGTTGGTGTCTCAAACACATACTAAAGCCATTCTTATCCACAAACCTTACAAATCATCGCTCTATTGTGTCCAGTCATAGATCCATAATAGTTATCATAATGGTTATTTCATTGGCGCAGTTATAGCACTGAATTGTGAGTTGTGTTTTTTTATTTTTAAATGAAATTTTGCTACTATTATTTTACTTCTTATTGGATTTCACTTTACATTGGTAGCCTCTTCTGTCTCATTCACTTAACCCCAATATTAGGGTTATAGTAATGAGTAATATTTTCTATCATCGCATGCTTCCTTATTTAATTCAAAGACTCTTCTCTCAAATGTCATTAAATGACAAACATATAAATATAAGAGTCCAACTCTGACACCAATATATGTCAACGAGTGTAATCAAGACTTCGAAAACGGTTTCCTGCAGTAAGTCTTTCTTTAGTTTCACCGCACACGCAAAATAGGAAACATAGGATAGGAATCATACATATACTACTGGATTTGCACCGTTGCCATTTAGTTTCAATTGAAACGGTCTACTTTAAACATTTTAAAGAATGAACTTTTTTTTATGGATTTACGGAGAAGTCCTAACACCAAAACTGATATATATCACTGACATCATTGTTCTGATTTTTTAATTCACTAAACGTTCACGTTTACCAATAATGGTATTTCAATATCAATATTTCATTTAAACTGCAATGAATATATCTTAAACTTTGCAAATATCGTTTTGCTATAATTTTAATATCTTAATGTGTTCCACCATGACAATTAATTTATTTATGTATGTTAAAAACAAACAGGAAACAAAAATGTTTTCCACGGTTGTTTTGCCACATCTCTGTTTTTGAGATAATAAACGAGGCATAACAATTTTATTTCATTTTCATTTGTACGGTTTTCATTTCACTTTTCCCTTAAAATTAAAACAAACACACACACACACATACGACACATGAGTAAAAAAAAAAAGTTTTAAACATAACAAGTGTTTCAGAAAAACTTTCATCATCATTATTTTGTGTGCTTTTTTTTTTTTTGTTGGCATATTCACCTCCCTCGAAAAAGCTCCACCATCACATTTAGAATATTTAAACAAAAATAAAAAATTAAAACCGATTTAGCACTGAATTATTATGTATATGAGTTACGGTTATGCGTGAGTAAATCGCGGGAATAAATTTACATAGGCTGTATGTATGTGAGTACGTGTGTGTGTTTATACAACCAACATTTACAATAAGGGTTCTTAGTTCTATAAATATACTCATTAGTGAATTTGATTTTTCGTAAATGGAGCATAGGCCTTATTAGAGTTCATCTGCACCATAAAATAAAATTAACATATTATTTACCTAAGATGTGGATTAATTAACATCCGAATTTATTTAGTTAACACAATTAAAATAAATTAATTTGCGTTTATTTAGATTGCCTTAACTGTACGCGTACACCATGATATCTTAAAACGATTAACGCAAAGGTGAATTAATTTTTTTTTTTTTTTAGGATAGCTGTGCAGAATAAACAAACGAAATAATACGGATCAGTGATTTAATTAAATTTTAATCTATATTAGTTACCAGAAAAAGAAATTATTAAAATTTTCTGAGAAAATGATAATTTTCACCTTATCTTCGTCAGCAGCCCATAATGCTAATTAAAATCCCGAAAAAAGAATGAAAGAATTCTAAACTTTTTTTTAATCTATATTTTTTTAAATTTATTTATCGTAAACAAACCAATAAAATACTTAAACTATTTATACACATTACACCGCGTATGGTAAAGTATATAGTTTTTGGTTGATAATAGACCGGGTGTCATAAAAGTACCGGTATGATGATATTTTTGGTTATAGGATTAGATTAAAATTATAGTTATCTGTTAAAGGTGTCAATCTAGAAATAAAGGAAATAAAATAGTACATAAATTAATATCATATAGAATCATAATAATTCTTATCTTGCAAATTACTTCAAACCTATTCATCCCACTTATGTCAACATATGATTATTATTTTTGTTTGCTTACTAGATTTTGACATTAAGCAAAAATGTAGTTGTCTACAATTTTGGGCGAATATAAGCGATTTTATTGAGAGAATATAAAAGCGATTATAAGGCGATACACGTGAGTTAGCATTTTGCTTTTGCGAAATATTTTTAATAAAAATTAATCATTAAAATCATTGTTATAATAAATTATTTGTTTAATTTAAACCATATTGCGAATGGTTAGGTTTCGATGAGAAAAAAACACTGTCTAATTATAGTTACTAGTTAAAATAAATAACAAATTTCAACCATGATGTAGAATCCTCCACAAGGGTCACTAGAAGGACAAATGGTTGGCTTTCAAAATTAAGATCCATTTTTTAGTAATTCTTTTCTTGTATTGTACTTGAAAGTATACCGGACTTCCGAAAAACTGATTTATTTTCCCACATAGAATACATTCAAAGTGATACATCACTTGTAAAATTGTAGATTTGTCTGATCTAAAGAACGCGGAGAATAGTATTATGTTCTTGTATTCTTTTTATTTTAATAAAAAAACTTTAATCTTTTTATTTATTTATTCCAGTTCTTCTTTTTATATTTTTTACTATCCATGTTTTGCTAGTAAGCATTACTCACTAGAATGTCTCACATTTTTATCATTGGTGTTACCTTATGTATTATTCACTAGTTGTCAATAATACCACCAGGTATCACATACATCATCTTCCCCCTTTATAAGCTTAATTTGTTAATTCTTTTATCTTAAATCTAAACATCTAAACTTTATAAATTCAATTTTTCGGGAGGTTTAAACTCTACCATATCTATTAGTATAATTTTCGTTATTTGAATTCTGATTTACATTATTGCTATTATTTATATTTATCAGATTATTAGCGCTATTGAGATTCGAATTATCATTACCATTGTACATATCTCCCAAACTGCCTCTTAAATTCGGAGCATTTGCAGATTTAGGAACATGTCTGGTGATTATTCGCTTAATACGACAGTTTTCATCTTTAATCACAAAAAAACGTGGAGTTCCATGTTTCCGTATAACAACTCCTGGTTCCAAAACTTTATTGTTCTGGAACACTATATTATCCTCTTTTTTCAAATCTAGCCGATTTCTAGCAGATCTATCATATTAATTTTTGATTACGCCTTTCCGAGCTTTCAATTTATCTCGTACATCTACCACAACTTTTGGTATCAAAACATTGTCCGAAATTGTAATACGAGAACGTATTAAACGACTCATAGCATTTCATTTGGCGATTCTTTTATACAAGTTTAAAACCGGCGTATTACGATATTCCAAAAGAAATAATTCAATTTCGGTTTCCGTTCCTATTTATTTTTTTAATAATGTTTTTCAGATTCCTACTGCTTTTATGGATTTGCTGTTTGATTTTGGATATCAAGGGCTCCAGGTTACAACGTTGAATTTCCATTCATTAGAAAAAAATTTGAATTCAAAACTATTAAATGAGACATTGTCACTAATAAATGTCTGTGGAATTTCGTGAGCAGAGAATATCTCTTTTAATTTTTGACTATTTCATGCTGCTGTTTTATTTTCAATTGGTTTTAGCTCTATATATTTAGAAAAATATTCAACCAAAACTAAATCATGTTTGTTGCTCAATTCCAATATGTCCGCTCTTCCCTTTGAAATGGTAAATTTGGCACTTCATGAGATATAATTTTGGTATTTTTCACATACTCAACATCTTTTCACTTCATCTTCAGTATCTGCTTCCACATTTGGCCAGTAAAATATGGTCTTGGCCCGTGCTATTGACTTGCAGATTCCGAAATGTGATTCGTGTACGGTTTTAATAATTTTTAAACAATAGGCACTATTATTCTGTATTTGTAGTACACTAAACTTTCCTCAACATAAATGTCCTCTTTTTTGTTCCAATAAATTCGAATAGGATTGGGTACATTCTTCTTAGAATTGCTCCATCCTGAATTAAATTTGTTTATTAAATCCAATAAAATTGGATCTTTTAAAGTTTCAGTTTGAAATTCATTTTTCCTTTTGTCTGACATGATGATAGTGTGAAGTATGTCAGGTAAGTCTTGATGTTCAGGATTTTCGTCAACTATTTGGGTGCATGCTCTAGATAACGCATCGGCAATGTGCATATATTGACCTAATAGGAACACAACATCTATTTCGTAAATCATTAATTTTATTTTAATTCCTCGAAGACGATTCGGGTTTATTTGACTCACTGCTTTGCACATTATATTCACTAATGGCTTATGATTCGTATTTATTTTCATTTTTCGTCCATAAATATAGTTGTGGAAGTTCCTACAGGAAAAAAGTATTGCCAAGAATTCCCTCTGTATCTGAGCGTAGTTGATTTCTGCAGGAGTTAAACTTCGTGGCATAGCAAATGGGTTTTTCGTCTTGTAACAAAGAACATCCTATTCCATTTTTGGATTTATCGGTGTGAAATGTAGTCTCCTTGTTCGGATCAAAATTGGCTAATACCGGTGACTTGGTGATGATTCGTTTGAATTCATTTACCACCTTAGTGTAAATAGGTAACCAATACCATTTAGAATTTTTCTTTAATAGTTCTTTGAACGGAGTTGATATCTCAGCGAAATTAGGTATACCATTTTTTAAATAGTTTACCAAACCCAGATATCACTGTAAATATTTCTCATCTGTCGGCATGTCATATTTGATAATACTGCTAATACGGTCTGGATCTGGAGCGATCCCATCAGCAGAAAACAAATGACCGAAATATCTTTAGTCTTTAGTTTGTATTGGAATTTATTTACATTAAATTTTATGTTTAGTATTCTTGCTCTATTCGCAATTTAATTCAAAATATGGTCATGTTCTTCATGAGAATTAGCCGATATGAGTAGGTCGTCTATATAAATAAATACTCCTACTATGTCACCGAAACTTTTAACGTTAAATTTTTGGAATGCTTCTGATGCTATATTTATTCCAAACGGAAGTCTATTGAACCTATAGCAGCCTTTAGAATTGTATCTGCCAAAAACTTGTATTCAAGCCTAAGACACTGAATACTTTTTTGCCATTAATTGTGCACATAAGTCTGCTAAACTAGGAATTATACAATAGTCCTTGACAATGTTTGCATTTAAATGTTTGAGATCGCGGCACAATCTCAAAGATTTGTCTGGTTTTTCGACTATAACCATCCTGCCGACCCATTCATTTGGAATTTTTTTTTTTGTGTATTATTTTTAAAGATTCCATTTGGCATAATTTATCTTTTACTTTTTCTTCTTATTTTAGTGAAATTCTATAAGGCGGATTGGAAATTAGTACTGAATTATCTCTTAATTTTATGTTGTAAAATCCCGGAATGCATCTTAAACCACTTAAAATGTCAATATTAGTTTGAATGAAATTTTCCTTTTTTGACCCTATTTCGTTGACATCTCTAATTATCCCCAAAGCACGCGAAGTAGACAATCCCGTTATCGGTGTCGAATCGTTGCTTACTATGATAAATCTCTCTTTAAACTCTTTTTCATTAAATTTTATTGATAAAATAACTGACCCGATTGCCTCAATTACGAAACCACCATATGCTTTTAGAATTACTTTACTATTTTCTAATTTAAAATTCGCTTAAATCTTCCGAATATGTACAATGGTATAATATTAACATCACTTCCCGAATCTATTTTAAAATAAATTACATTATTTTCTACTAAAATTTCTTTATACCATCTATTAATTGTGTTTGACATTACAGATGGAAATATTAACATTATTCTCTATGTTATCCTTTTCGGTCTCACTAATATCATTTATTTTTTTGTGCCAGCAAACATCAGCCGTATGATTCCATTTACAACAATTTATGCATTTATTACCCTTATTAAGACATTCACCTAACCTATGTTTTTTTGTTTATTGGGTACTGATTAATATCTATTATTCCTATATCACTCGATTTATTTTTAATGGGCGTATAATTGTTTACATAAATATTTTAATTACCCACAGCACGTCTGTCGGGCCAATCGGTGATACCTAACACAATGATCCCTGAGTATTTTTTTAAAGTATCTGCATATGTCTCCTTTTCTTTTGCAGTAAAATTGAAATTATTATAAATTTCTATTGCTTGCGGCCCCGTTGTATTTAATAAATGAGCACATTTTCTTTTATCTGTGCCTCCAGTAAGGTCTGTGGCTTCCAAATAGATTTCAAAACTTTGTTTGTATCTTTGAGTTCCCCTTGAATTTTGTCGGTTGTGGCTTCATGAAGTCCATTTTGCAGGTTATGTCTCAGCACGTTTTTTTTTTTAATTTTAATTTTAATTTTTACAACATATATATTTTTAATTAATTTCAATTTATTTGTTTTTAGTCGGCACGGCCATGTTATGTTCTTGTATTCGTTTTATTTTAATAAAAAACTAATCTTTTTATTTATTTATTCTAGTTCTTCTTTTTATATGTTTTACTATCCATGTGTTGCTGGTAAGCATTACTAACTAGAATGTTTTACATTTCTATCATTGGTGTTACCTTATGTATTATTCACTAGTTATCAATAATACCACTAGGTATCACATACATCAAATAGTTTAAAGAACAGTTTCTTTAATATTTGAATTTATAAACTTCCTATAAGCAAATCGTTGATTATTCTATAAAGGATCTGTTTTTACTAGAAAATAGAAATGATGGCATTAGAAAAGTTCAGTCTACTAATTAGACTGAACTTTTCTAACTCCATCATTTCTAGTTTTGCTAAAAGATATAGGTTCTCATTTTTAGTGGCTTCTTATATTTTGATTTTTCCTGAGTTTTGAAACCTAATATTTTAATTTAAATTATTCCCAATTGCTGTTGTGGCAGTAGTGATTGTATTCGCTAGCCACAATAATTTAAATAATTTATTAATCAGAATAAAAATTTTTTATCGGCTGATAAAATTCAAATTTATTATATTCTGGGAGTCACATCCAGACATTTATATTCGATGGCATATTTCTAAATGCATTATAGATATTTCGGTTTCGAAATTCGAAATATTTAGGGTTTGAGTCTGAAAATAATAATTATATATATTTCCATGTGACTGCCATCTGCGTGTAATTTCGATAACTCAATTTGTTTCAATTGTCAAATTTATTTTAAAGATTTTATGTAAAAATCCGCCATCGTCCATGACACATTTTTACTTTGCATACGATAAAATAAAAAAAAGCAATCGATCATTACAAAAGAGTGACTTGATGTAATCGAACACGAAGATAATATGTGTGGTGAAATAAAAATAAAAATAACAATAAGTTGAGAATAAGAAGAAAAAAAACATAAATTATAAGTAGAAAGAATTTATAATAATATAACGGAGATTACAATAAATTGATAATTACAAATAAATAAATTAACTATTAAAAAAAAAAATGTTTATTTATGTGTGGAGTGAGACAGTGAGCATTCAAATTGGAACGTTTTGTTATTGATTGATTGATTTAGAATGTACGGCCAAGCATTAAAAGGATCTCTCGGAGCTGGCTGGGCCCAACGTACATCCGTTTACATATAATTGGAAGGATAAGGCAAGATGCCAGTTAAATTATTAAGCTCGATCCGGTTCCAGGCACTTTGGTGGCTAATAGTTAGTAAACTTTTTGTGGGATAGGAAAATGGAAGGTTTGTCAGTAATAGCAGAATTAGTTTGTTTTCTCGGTAGCCAACATTCAAACTTCTGTTAGCATAAGACAATCATAATAATAATGAACTGCTCTGCATTTTTACATCTCTTCTCAGCAACTCCAGTGTGCTACCATTAAACTGTAATCTGAATGATTCTCTGAAAAAAAATGTATTAATGGGCTTTTTTCTGCATGCCATAGTCTGTAATAAATTGGATTAGTTTTTGCCTGAAACTTATAATTAATTAATCTATTACATAATTAAAAATATAAAATTATAATATAAATTAGATTTTATACAGTTTGATTAAACATTACAAATCAATTGAATTAACCGTTTTATGACAAATACGTTATATAATCACCAAAAATTTAATTTATTTACACTTTATTTGACACAAAACATTTAAATTAATATAAATTAGATTCTAAAAAAATTTATTCAATATTACAAATCAATTGAATTCAATAAAAATTGAATAACGCTCAAAAATACATAAATTTATCTTTACGCTGCCACCAATGTTGTGGAAGCCTTTTCTACTTGGGATAACACATCAATGTTGTGGAAATCTTTACTACATAACGATTTAAAAGAAAGATCGGAAATTATTTTGTTGTTCGATTCTGCCTTGTTAAAGGCATTTGAAGATAGCGGCTTGTATAGACGAATAACCTTGCTGAAAGAATTAGTCCAATTCGAGGGAATCATATGTGAATCGTATGGTAATAATTTGCATTTAAAAAGGAAATTGCAAAATTTACAATGCAAAAATAACTTAATAGCAGTGGTGTCATTGTTCAATGACGTGTATCAGCTGGATTGTGTACTGCTGAACTGTGAAGATAAAAGTGAAACTTCAATAATAAAAACGATAGTGAGTGGCAGAACAAACAATAATTTGGAGCATAGGAAGTAACAGCAAATGGACCTCTTTAAATGACCTGAACGTCATTTAAAGAAGTTCATTCCATCATCTGTGGTCCGCTAATTACAGCAGAATGGAATTTGTTTTTCTATTAAAAGAAATCAAGTTTACAATTCTTTTTTGGAGTTCAAGGCTCTCGTCGAAAATCAATGAAACGGAGTCTTGTAATCGACAGTTTCACATCAAAAACCAGCACCATACACTCCCGAATAAAATGGTGTTGCAGAGCGAATCAATTTAGGACACTTATGAAATTTTTTTCTATGCAGAAACATGCGATCGACTACACCAGAAAAAATTTGGTCAAAAACTAAACCATACTAGACCGCGTTACGAGTGCTTAGATGCAAAGCGATGGTACATGTTCCAAAGAAAAAACATTGGAAGCTCTAAACAAAGTCAACTGAACGTTATATGCTTGGTTATAGCAATGAATCGAAAGCATATCGGTTGTACAAAATAGAAACTAAAAAAGTTGTGATAAGCAGACATGTTTTGTTTTTAGAATCAAGCTTTCCTTAAAAACCAGATCTGAAGGTAATTAAGCACATAGATTAAGAAACTTATTTTTCTTTTTAAGAAAATTGGTTGCCGCCAATGCCAATTCAGGTGGCGTGTGCGCTACAAAAATTATCAATGAAAGAATAATCCATAAAAGCTCTGTGTCTTAACTTAAACCATCTGGCGAAGCCAAGGTAATTGAGAATGTCAACAAAACCAAATTACTGGATTTAAATGTTGAAAATGAGGAAGTACCGGTCACGAATGATATATCCGATGACAATGTTGCAATTGAGAGTAATTGTGACAAATTGTATATTCTAGCTGAGGTAGTGATGACCGCAACCAATTCGTAGCTGCGAACGTATCCAAATTATGGGTATAATAGGTTTTAATTTTTTGGCAAAGGAAATTATTGGAAATGATCCTAAAGCAGATGCCGAAGTACTGTCGCAATACTGATTTGTTGAGAAAAGTTTTGTATGGAAAAATGAAATAATTTAGTGAAAATCAAACTTGGACCTTTGTCGATTTACCTCTTGACAAAACAGCAGTTGCTGCCGGCTGCGTTTCTTAGCGGTGATCTGACATATACATGAATATACAAAGAAATATGCAAGCTGCAAATCGTGTATGAATCAAGAAACTGAATTTTGTGGTTGTACAATTTTGGTCTGAAACAATCTAATGCCGACCAATGCATCTACTATATGGTGAATTGTAACAAAATGTCACTCCTTGCTATTTATGTGGATGGCGTTTCGATGAAAGATTTATGTGTATCATCCGTATTGGCAGTTCGAATCACTCGTGACAGGGCTGCGAGCACAATTTCTTCTAGCATGTGTCCAAAGTCAAGTGAAAAACTACAAGAGATGTCAAACGTGCCATATACGTAAGCAATTGGTATTTTGTTATTCTCAGCGCAGGTAACTCGAGAAGAAATTTGCTTTGCAGTAAATTTATTGTATCGATATAGCAGAAATGGGGAAAAGGCACATTGGGAACTAGACAAGCGTGTGCTGCGATGCTTGAAAGCAATAACTAATAAAAGTTTATCTATCAGAGGCCTTCGAGTAAAATCAGAGGCTATTGTGATGCAGATTGGGCTAGTGATCTCGACGAAAGAAAATCAATCATTGACTATGTTTTCACCATGCAGAGTGCAGCTATTCCTTGGGAGTCAAAACATCAAATAACTCTTACATTTTCGACGACAGAAACAGAGTTCATGGCAATGGTATGTGCAATTCATCATCAAGACAAATGGTGTTCTACTATGACAACAAATTTGCAAGACAATTGGTAATCAACAATTATTCATCTGCGCGTACCTAACATATTGAAATCAAATCAGAGTTTATTCGTGAAAAGGTCAAAAATCGTCTCATTAGTATCCAATATAAACAAACTGATTAGATGCTGGCCGGCATACTTACGAAAGCAATCGTAAGTCAAAAACAGATGATATTTTCGAAATAGTTTGGGTTGTCGAATCCAAAGTCATCCGAAAGTTTTTTCCAAAAGAATCCTAGATGTTCCCAATCCCCATTATTTGATTGTTGTAGTATGGCTACTACAGTAGTGCTCGAGGCATTGCTTGTGGCACTAAATTGGGCGTCATGTATTGGATGTGCCAATAGCGTAATGTGAGCTAACGTGGTTTTTAGCTATAGTCAAATGTCCGCTAAGATTTATCTATCTTAAAGAAGTTCTTCATAATTTTGACCTTTTTTAGTAAAGTAGTGGTGTGGATAGAGGCTAAGGTTTCTGCTATCTTAGGCATAAACTAGTGGCAAAAATTTTGGCTGCCAATAAATTACTTTGTATGTCTGATTTATTAAGGAAATGAAAACTCCTGAATAGCGTTAATTCCTCCAGTGGACGGCAGAATATTATTTAGGGTAATTTTGTGACTAAAGAAGTGTAGAAAGCTACCGCCGAAAACGCATTTCGAATTGTTGATGCTCACCTAGTATTCAGAAAGTATCTGAAACAGTGCTCTTAGGTAAAACATCAGTTGTTCCTACGAAGTTAGGCTAATAGTTTGTCGTCAATATAGACAAACAAAAATTCGAGATCCTTGATTATTGATGAAACTTTTGAATACTGTTTATTGCCGAAGATCAGTTGGGATTTGCGCCAATAAACGAACATTATTTGAAAACCACTTTCGAAGGTCAAATCTTCCAGTTTTTAAAATACCCGTAGCTTCACGTTGAAGCTGCAAATCGCCTTGACTGGTGTCTGCCCCTGCAAGCATATCATCGACGTGAAAGTATTCTTGAATTACATTTGAGCTTGACGAAAAGTTGGTTTGGTTTTCGTTCGCGAGCTGATGAAGACACCAAATGACTAGAAAAGAAGCTGCTGCCGTTCCATATGTAACTGTTTTTAATCAAAAAAATGCAAGTGGTTCGGTTAGACTAGCTCTCCACAGAATGCAATGTAAATAGGATTGTTTATCCTCTACTTTGACTTGTCGATACACCTTTGATATATCTGTCGTTAGAGCGAAACGATGAGATCGAAACTGAAGTATTATTGGAAAAATATCCTTTTGAATTGTATTACCGACATTCATAATCGAATTAAATGAATTGCCCGAAGTCGTTTTACTAGAAGCATAAAAAATGACGCGCAATTTGGTTTATGTGCTATCAGGTTTAACGACGCAATGATGGGGCAGAAAATATTTACATTTGTGCCGTTTGTCTTCGTTGATTTTCTGCATGTACCCCAATGCTTCATAGTCTCTCAAGAATTCTCTATCTAGACTTACCCGCTGCTATCTATCCCAGTTTAGTTTCATGTTAATTGAGAGGATCGTATGCAAGTTTTAACTAATTTGAGCCGGATAAATCAAAAAATACTTCTGCTCCAATCAGACCGTAGACACGTCGCAAGCGATGAAATCCTAGATCAGTCAAAACTAAGTTGGTGGGAAATATCCATGACCCGATATCGATATTATTCACTGGTTGATCCGAGGTAATACTTGAAATTATGAACATATCCAACTCTGTCACATAACTACTAGTACGAGACTCGATTTTGACGAACACCGTGTGCCTGTCACTAGTTTTAATATCATTTAAACAATTGATAGCAACTTCTTCAGTCCTAAAATATCAGCAAAGGCATCGCTTACAAAGTTGAGTTAGGACGCTGAATCGAGTAGTACGCGACATCTAACAATATCACCATTACGATTACTACTTACGTGCATTTTCTATGGCAGTAGCTAAAATTATATGGTTTTGATTGAATGACGAATGTAGCAATGTGAATGATGTTGTAGATTCCGCATTCCCTTGCGATGCCCAATCGGTAGACGAAGAAACCTCGGGTGGTATAGGCCTTTCTGCCTTTGACATAGATGGTTGTACTGAGTTATTGGTACCCAAATGAAACAATGTGTTATGGCGCTGGCCGCATTTTCTACAAGGCCCTACAAAAACGAACTTTATGATTTCTTTGAAGGCAATTGATATACAGTGCAAGCTTTTTTGCTTCATCAAAACGCGCCAATGGCGTCATAGTGTTGAATTTGTAGCAGCGATAAATAACACGCAGTCGGCACTACTACACAGAAAACAACGACTCTGAATATCTACGTTAATTATAGTTGTGCTTAAGCTAGTGTTGCGGTTATATGAATTAAAAGAAGACTTCGATGATGTCACTGTTAGTGAGTCGATGGTAACTTCTTTACTTTCCAAAACCAAACATCGATTGTTGAGGCACGTTTCCAAATCCGACCACTTAGGAAGTTTTTGTTTATCGCTTCATCTGTTTTCGCGAGCATCTGATATGTTAGCTACTGATTTACGACGTGTTGTATATTGCGCGGATAATAATTGATCCTTAACTGCACAATAAGCCTTAATGAATACGTCACGTGAGTCTTAATCGATTTCCGAAGGACCCAAATGCTCTATATTTAACAGGACACTTTGAAATTGAGTAAAATATTTTTTCAAAATTCCAAGTCGTGTGGGAGCATCAAATTCTGCATAAATTTCCTGCCAGCTCTGAAAAATCATCCTTACTTTCTGAAGAACAGTGTTGTTGACAGTTTAATTTTTAACAAATAATTTGAAACATATTCGACACTCAAAAAGTCATATACAAAGCTCATTTAGCTAAATTATCGGATTATTTTTCTGAAAACGTTTTTAAGCTGCTCAAACTACTTATACATACATTATAAGGGCATTTGAAGATTAAACATGACAACTAAAGCATCTCATGGTGTCACTCTTTTATTATACCATATTCAAGCAACTTGCAATTTTTTTCAAAAGTTTTCTCGTTTTTTAAACGATAAATTATTTACGAAGTTCTCTTAATTCAGAAATATAATTTGATATCTTTTTTTAAGGTAGTTTTGGAAGTTCGTTAGTCAACAAAAATTGAAAAGTTGATGCTACGCACTTTAAGTAAACTTGCTGTTTTTCTCGTTTTTCTATTGTTGGTATCAAACCAGAGGATATATACTGTCGACATTGCTTATCAAAATATTTACGTTTGGTATTTTTAGAGTTATTTTCAAGTACGAATGGAAAACATAGAAGTTTTATTTATTTATGTAGAAGATACAAATGATGTATACTTCAACATTGTTAGAAAAATAACCTTCTAATGATTACTTAGAATTACAAATGGTTAAGGTCACCAAAGTCAACTTCCCGGTACTTTTTATATACTCTATATGCTACAAAGTACATAGATATTATATAGAAAATCTAAAAACGGAAGTTAATTCTAAAAATTACACAATTTTTTTTTAATACAACACAAAATGATTGATGATGGTAAAACACGCGAATATATTTTGATAGCAACATTTTTAGGTTAGATTCTTTCAAAATAAAATAAAATTTAAGGTGAAAATAAAAATGTTACATGATTTTTCTATTTTTAAAATTCGAAATTATATATGTGTGTGTGTCTATATTTAAATTAAGATTACCTAATTAATTTGTACCTTTCATAGACCCTGATAAAAAAATTGTTTGCCTGTAAAATGTCTGAATAAATAAATCGACAAAATATTTTTCGTTCACCTTAAGTTGTTTGGAAAATTAATTTTGTTTTGTTGAAAATTATTTGTCAGTCATATAATTATATGGTAACCTGACAATTTAATTATAATTGATCGCTTGGTAAATGAAAACTGTCAACGCACGTATAAAATATGGTAACGTGTAATTGGATTGAAACAATGTATGTAGGAACTGTAATTTTTGTGATATTTTTAACACTTCTCACACTGTGAGGTTATGTGTATGCAACTAAAATTTTCGAATTTGCAAAGTTCAAATATGTTAATAGATCATTTATAAATTCAGAATGGACTATATTTTGGATGCTTAATTTTGGAACTGTTAATTTATTTAGAACGGAAACTAATAAACTGCATCATGTTCAATTCATATTCAATTCAATTCATATTCAATTCATATTCAATTCATATTCAATTCATATTCAATTCATATTCAATTCATATTCAATTCATATTCAATTCATATTCAATTCATATTCAATTCATATTCAATTCATATTCAATTCATATTCAATTCATATTCAATTCATATTCAATTCATATTCAATTCATATTCAATTCATATTCAATTCATATTCAATTCATATTCAATTCATATTCAATTCATATTCAATGCATATTCAATTCATATTCAATTCATATTCAATTCATATTTAATGCATATTCAATTTATATTCAATTCATATTCAATTCATATTCAATTCATATTCAATTCATATTCAATTCATATTCAATTCATATTCAATTCATATTCAATTCATATTCAATTCATATTCAATTCATATTCAATTCATATTCAATTCATATTCAATTCATATTCAATTCAAATTCAATTCATATTCAATTCATATTCAATTCATATTCAATTCATATTCAATTCATATTCAATTCATATTCAATTCATATTCAATTCATATTCAATTCATATTCAATTCATATTCAATTCATATTCAATTCATATTCAATTCATATTCAATTCATATTCAATTCATATTCAATTCATATTCAATTCATATTCAATTCATATTCAATTCATATTCAATTCATATTCAATTCATATTCAATTCATATTCAATTCATATTCAATTCATATTCAATTCATATTCAATTCATATTCAATTCATATTCAATTCATATTCAATTCATATTCAATTCATATTCAATTCATATTCAATTCATATTCAATTCATATTCAATTCATATTCAATTCATATTCAATTCATATTCAATTCATATTCAATTCATATTCAATTCATATTCAATTCATATTCAATTCATATTCAATTCATATTCAATTCATATTCAATTCATATTCAATTCATATTCAATTCATATTCAATTCATATTCAATTCATATTCAGTTCATATTCAATTCATATTCAATTCATATTCAATTCATATTCAATTCATATTCAATTCATATTCAATTCATATTCAATTCATATTCAATTCATATTCAATTCATATTCAATTCATATTCAATTCATATTCAATTCATATTCAATTCATATTCAATTCATATTCAATTCATATTCAATTCATATTCAATTCATATTCAATTCATATTCAATTCATATTCAATTCATATTCAATTCATATTCAATTCATATTCAATTCATATTCAATTCATATTCAATTCATATTCAATTCATATTCAATTCATATTCAATTCATATTCAATTCATATTCAATTCATATTCAATTCATATTCAATTCATATTCAATTCATATTCAATTCATATTCAATTCATATTCAATTCATATTCAATTCATATTCAATTCATATTCAATTCATATTCAATTCATATTCAATTCATATTCAATCCATATTCAATTCATATTCAATTCATATTCAATTCATATTCAATTCATATTCAATTCATATTCAATTCATATTCAATTCATATTCAATTCAAATTCAATTCATATTCAATTCATATTCAATTCATATTCAATTCATATTCAATTCATATTCAATTCATATTCAATTCATATTCAATTCATATTCAATTCATATTCAATTCATATTCAATTCATATTCAATTCATATTCAATTCATATTCAATTCATATTCAATTCATATTCAATTCATATTCAATTCATATTCAATTCATATTCAATTCATATTCAATTCATATTCAATTCATATTCAATTCATATTCAATTCATATTCAATTCATATTCAATTCATATTCAATTCATATTCAATTCATATTCAATTCATATTCAATTCATATTCAATTCATATTCAATTCATATTCAATTCATATTCAATTCATATTCAATTCATATTCAATTCATATTCAATTCATATTCAATTCATATTCAATTCATATTCAATTCATATTCAATTCATATTCAATGCATATTCAATTCATATTCAATTCATATTCAATTCATATTTAATGCATATTCAATTTATATTCAATTCATATTCAATTCATATTCAATTCATATTCAATTCATATTCAATTCATATTCAATTCATATTCAATTCATATTCAATTCATATTCAATTCATATTCAATTCATATTCAATTCATATTCAATTCATATTCAATTCATATTCAATTCATATTCAATTCATATTCAATTCATATTCAATTCATATTCAATTCATATTCAATTCATATTCAATTCATATTCAATTCATATTCAATTCATATTCAATTCATATTCAATTCATATTCAATTCATATTCAATTCATATTCAATTCATATTCAATTCATATTCAATTCATATTCAATTCATATTCAATTCATATTCAATTCATATTCAATTCATATTCAATTCATATTCAATTCATATTCAATTCATATTCAATTCATATTCAATTCATATTCAATTCATATTCAATTCATATTCAATTCATATTCAATTCATATTCAATTCATATTCAATTCATATTCAATTCATATTCAATTCATATTCAATTCATATTCAATTCATATTCAATTCATATTCAATTCATATTCAATTCATATTCAATTCATATTCAATTCATATTCAATTCATATTCAATTCATATTCAATTCATATTCAATTCATATTCAATTCATATTCAATTCATATTCAATTCATATTCAATTCATATTCAATTCATATTCAATTCATATTCAATTCATATTCAATTCATATTCAATTCATATTCAATTCATATTCAATTCATATTCAATTCATATTCAATTCATATTCAATTCATATTCAATGCATATTCAATTCATATTCAATTCATATTCAATTCATATTTAATGCATATTCAATTTATATTCAATTCATATTCAATTCATATTCAATTCATATTCAATTCATATTCAATTCATATTCAATTCATATTCAATTCATATTCAATTCATATTCAATTCATATTCAATTCATATTCAATTCATATTCAATTCATATTCAATTCATATTCAATTCATATTCAATTCATATTCAATTCATATTCAATTCAAATTCAATTCATATTCAATTCATATTCAATTCATATTCAATTCATATTCAATTCATATTCAATTCATATTCAATTCATATTCAATTCATATTCAATTCATATTCAATTCATATTCAATTCATATTCAATTCATATTCAATTCATATTCAATTCATATTCAATTCATATTCAATTCATATTCAATTCATATTCAATTCATATTCAATTCATATTCAATTCATATTCAATTCATATTCAATTCATATTCAATTCATATTCAATTCATATTCAATTCATATTCAATTCATATTCAATTCATATTCAATTCATATTCAATTCATATTCAATTCATATTCAATTCATATTCAATTCATATTCAATTCATATTCAATTCATATTCAATTCATATTCAATTCATATTCAATTCATATTCAATTCATATTCAATTCATATTCAATTCATATTCAATTCATATTCAATTCATATTCAATTCATATTCAATTCATATTCAATTCATATTCAATTCATATTCAATTCATATTCAATTCATATTCAATTCATATTCAATTCATATTCAATTCATATTCAATTCATATTCAATTCATATTCAATTCATATTCAATTCATATTCAATTCATATTCAATTCATATTCAATTCATATTCAATTCATATTCAATTCATATTCAATTCATATTCAATTCATATTCAATTCATATTCAATTCATATTCAATTCATATTCAATTCATATTCAATTCATATTCAATTCATATTCAATTCATATTCAATTCATATTCAAGTCATATTCAATTCATGTCGCGGTGCTCCCATTCAACAATATAAAAGAGGGGATTTCCTCATCTTCTAATCCAAATATTTATCGACAAAACAAAATCGATTAGGGTTGCGTGACACTGAATAATTGTGTGACATTTATTGTAATTATAAAGGTAACATTTTCTTATTTATTCCCGCCATTATAATAAACATTCAAACTTTTTAAAACTTATTTAATTAAATACAGTGAATTATGATTAATAAAATTTTATTTAAATTTGGAACACATAAATCATTAGAACACCAATAGGCAGATATTATAGCTGTATACAATTTACCTGACTCTATCCCTCGAGACACCTTACATACTACCTAATTACATCTAATTATCACAGTTAAGCACAAAACTTTTATGTTCACCTTTCTTACTCGTATTTTCAACTTACTTCGTGTACCAACTGTTTAACGATTATTTCTTATTGACTTTACGATTATTATCCCAAACCGGCGAAATTAAAACGATTATTGCTGTTTGGTTATCGATTAGATTTGTGTATAAGTTTGGGTAAAACTTTTGCCATTTCACATTGCCACCACCATCATATAATATTTAAGCAGCTAATAACATTGAGGTTAAACTTCTATCTCTATGGTTGTACAGCAAAATCATAATGTGGTGTTAATGTGAGTTTATTGGTTTAATTGGGTCTAATTAAAGATAATAACCGATAAATGAATATATGAGGAAGCAAAAAATCGTATATTACCAAACTAAATTAGCCAAACGTTTATTGAAATCAGAACCAAAAGTAATTAATTTTCTCTAATCATGCTATTATCTTATATGTATATAGCGCTACATTTGGTATAATATCTTCGTACAGCATAAATATGTTTTTAAATTTTTAATATGGAGGAAAATTTAAATTGCAACAAGTAGCGTACATGCGTAAATGAGAGTATAAAAACTTCATATGTTAACATATTCGGCTCATTAACTTATCTAATTATAGTAATTGTGCTAATCTTTTTTTTAATTTAAGAAAATTTTATTTTCAAAACATTTTATTAAGAGGTTATATTACACCCCTTTGATTTAAATATGCAAACGATTAATATTGCTACTAATGACGTCAATCAATGTTTTTCAGTAAACAAAACCAAATAGCATTTCAAAAATAAGCTAAATGGCCCTTCTTTTGGTTGAAGCACTTGTTTGCATAGAAAAATTCTTATAAACGCATTTGTGCTATCCTTATCATTTTGCTTAAGCATCTTTGGCTATCGTAAAAGATGGCCTTCACGTGGAGACCATGAGTCCAAAGAGTATTCGTTTCTTTTAAAGTGGAAATGACTTCGGCAATTTTGCTTGGCGATGTTTTTTTTTTCTTTTTATTGGGCCCAGGTAAAAACACTGTTTTGATTTTCTAAGCAGTAGATAATTGTAATTGTAAGCTACATTTAAGCATGTGAGCCGCCCTGTCAATTATTTGTGTTCAAGCACCCACTAATGTAAGCCAACTCAAAGGTTAATACTTTTTTGAAAAAATTAAGTTGGCTATCAAGAATTGACAGCACTGAATATTGCTAATGACGCAAATTCTTTTAATTTTTTCCGAAACAGTTATCAATCAATGTAATAAAGTTGGTTATAAAGCATTTTCGGTAATATCGCCATAAATATGTGCATTTAGGAGTAAGAAAAGAACACGTGGAAAACTATGTGAAGCCATTTTAAACTAAAAATGTCTAGGCCATTCATAGATATCATATTATTTCGAAATATTCTTATATTCAACAACAAAAATATATTTTCAATTATCTTTGTTGTCTGCATAACTATTTTTCTCTTGTCAGCACATCACACCTATACACTTCATATAATTTTGCTAATCGTAACACTAGACGTAAAAAGAACAATGAATATGTCTACACATGGTTTTGATGTTCATATACGTTCCGTTCACATATTAAAATCCCAAAAGAGGATGAAAACAATACAGCCAACCAAACAAAAAAAAAATATTTAAATTTTCTTTATTATGATTTTCCATTTGTTTTGATTCAACACAATGTAACCAACTTTCCGAAAAGTCTTATTTAGAGTAGGAATAATTCCTTAGAACATTGAACTATTAGGGCTTGTTTTTTGGCTCTTTACAGCATTCGCGTATATAATGCAAAAGCTTTATCTTCCAGAACTTTATCTTCCAGAAAGTGGAAGATAAAGTTTCCGGAAAATCGTCTGTCCAGAAATATGCAAGTTAAATATGTTGTTTAGAATTTCTTGGGCGGCTGTTTTGTTATGGAAACCCAATATGTCTCTTTTATTCTTTATTTTCCAAGGAATGTCACCATAATATACTTTACACCCCTTTCAAGAGGTGTCACCATAATACGCTTATAATACACTATACTTTAATACTTCTAAATGCGTAGTCGGCCAGATTATCAGAGTACTTAACATGCTGCCAATGGTCCCTCGGTAGTAATTGTTGCATATCAGACATTCGGTATAGCTACTAAGGTTTTCGATTTCTGATGGTCTGATAGCTATGCCAATACAGTAGTGAAGTCACTTCAAGCATATACACAAAACTAATTAGCAAGCAAAAACTACCACTTTACCGAAAATAGCAGCAGCTAATTGTCTACATATAAGAATCGAGCGAAAATATAAACCAACCTGACCCCACCTGGTATTATTAATACGATCAAATCTAATAAATTTGTAATTATTGATAGAAAGTGACTTGCTTGTAATTTTACTATTAGGCAGAGTTTCAGAGTTTGTCAAAGCAAAAAAATCAAAACGATGCTCATGTAACAAAACGGATATCTCATCAAAATGTTTGGTTAACGGCGGATATTCAAATGACCAAAATTTACAGAATATTTGATAGCTACCTGCACGTTATCACCTGTAGTAGAGTTCTTAAAATTAACTCTTCTTAATCTGAAGTTGTGTTCGCCAACCGAAATTTTACTCATGAAGGCCCTGCCCCTAAAAATTTGTTGAATTAAAAGGACAAATAAAAACACCAGTAGGCCAGGTATGAAGGTTTAGTGCCAATTCCCCCAATCCATCATTAATGCCTAACTGAAAGCAAATGTATTCCAACTCTTGCAAACTGGCACTTTTTGGAATTATTTTGGTGCGACTGTTGAGGAACCACTTTGGTGCCGCATATTGGTTTTAGCCGTCTAGATTGAGAATACCTAATATCACTTGAGTTTTTAGCCACATCCGATAATCCACCAGGAAAAGATAATTTAGATGCTAAACAGCTTCGACTTCAGCAGCAGTCTCACGAGGCCTGACAGAAATCATAGACACGCCTAAATTTGATACAAACCAACGATTCATAATCTAAGCCTTAATATTGCCTAAAATTACATTAGCATTACCAGTAAAGGAAATCACAGGTCTTGACTTGACAATATTGAAAGATCTTCAACTGGCTGATTTGGAATTTATACAACCCAAGTATGGTATAGATCTCTTAATTGGGGCAGATCAATTCTTTACATTCAGCAATATTCGTGTTTACCTATCGTCTAAAAAACTATAATCGGTTGGGTTCTTGCCAGAGAAGTTTTTCCTGATAATAACGACAGCATAGGTAATTTACGCTCCGAAATATATATTGATCGATCGCTTCGAAAGTTCTGGGAATCTGAAGAACTATTCTCATCCCAAACACTCAATGTAGAGGAACAACAATGTGAAAATCATTTCCAGCAAAACTATTCTCGTCGAGCCAACGGACGATTTGAGGTGCAATTACCATTTAAATATGTGGACGCTTCGCTCAACTTCATTAGCAGAAGCTCGGTTAAAGGCCATGGAAAGAAAGGGATTTCCAAAGGAATCCCGAGTTTAAGGTTTGCAATTGAATCCACGGGATGAAACATTTCCTTTAAAATAAAGTTGGATTCTAGTATCCCGGTAACTGAGCGGAAAATTCTCTACGAGTCATCTCCAATTTTTGATCCGTTATAGGATGGCTGTCACCATCTAGTCAAGATTAAAATATTGTTGCAAAGATCAATTTAAATTGATCAACCATAGTTGATCAATTTAAATTGAGATAATGAATTGCCTAGCAGTATCCTGGACGAATGGTCGACGTTCAAAAATCAACTGCCACTACTACAGAACACAACAATAAAGCGCTGGATCACAATCAAATCGAAAGGGTTTCAACTATATGTTTTTGCTGATGCGTCATAAGCCATCTATGCCGCAGTAGTGTATGAATACAACAAGCAGATGAATCGTTCAAAGTCAACCTTGTAGCCGCAAAAACCAAGGTGGCATCCCTGCAACAAATCACGTTTCCGAAATTGGTACTCAATGCAGCATTATTATTATCGCAGTTATTAACGTCAACCGCATAGAAAATTTAAAACTACAGGAATGTAAAGTTTACATGAGCATCGTTTTGACTGACTCAACCATAGTGTTGCATTGGATTGGATCACATCCAAGAAGATGGAAAACCTTGGTCGCGAAATGGATGGCCGAAATCACGGTTCAAATGGTTGCATGTACGATCAAAGGACAATCCAGCGGACTGTGCCTCGTGTGGACTAAATTCATCAGAGTTGATTTCATGGTCATTTTGGCGTCATAGTCTGCCCTGACTTTCACAAGAAACATCGCATTAGCAAATAATTGAAGTAACAACCGATAGTAAGTCAGAAGATATAGAAAGAGAATGAAAACCGAAATCTGCCATTTCACAACAATTTGTGGATTTAGTACGTAAGGTAATACAGTGTTGCGTTATTTGTGTTCGTCACAATCAACAAGTTGCCAAGCAGATAATGAGCAATTTACCAAAAGAACGAGTGCAGTATCAAAGACCCTTTTTGCGAACTGGTGTAGATTTTGCAAAAATGATTCGGATTCATAATTCGTTAATTTACTTTCCAAAACATGAAAAATGCATTTTAATAGGTTTCGTTAAATACTCGTTAAGTTATTCGAGTACAATTTAATAATTTTTTATTTGTTAGTATTTGAATAGTGTTATAATATTATCAAAATCAAAATAAGTAAAATTATTCGTTGACTCTTTTAACTTGAAAAGTTTCGTCAAGTTAACTTAACGAAAATGTATTTTTTGGAAGTAATCAAATTTAATGGTTTAAATAAATTACTAACGATATAAATAATCTTTGATTTAAATATTGTTTAAATAAATTCTTTTTTTTTAAAGTTATTTTCTTTAGGTCCGTTTTTGAATCGTTCTTGGCTTTGGGCCAAACAGAAAAAAGCTTAAAGATTTATATCTTTATTACACTGATATCGGTCATAATCTGTCACAATTTCGTAAGAATTTTCGTCGCGTTACTTGACTTTTCAATAATTAATTCATCATAAATTAGGACTCCCGAGTAATAGAAGTTAGAGATGAAAAGCTATCAATGCCTTGAACTAAAATTGTTTCGATCAAGCTTTTTTATAACTTTTAATATTTCGTTAAATACTCGTTAATTTGTTTAAGTACAATTTAATAAAAGTTATTTGTATGAGAAACGTTTTATAGTCAAAATACAAAAAAATATTGTGTTGGGTTGTTACACATTTAACATTTAAAAAAAAAAGGCTTTTAAAGTTTGGCTTTCAAAGTTTGGGGTCCCGTGCTAAGATCATTGTGATATAATTAAATGTTCCGCATTTACTATTTTTTCTGCTTTAACATTTTGTACTGAATCAAGAAAATATTTTTAAAGTTAAAATTTTATTTTGAAATTCTTCATTATGTGCACAATATGTTACAGTGATTTGAACAAATTTCAAAACTATATATTTAAATGATTGCATTAAATTTCATCGGTTCTTCCAACAAGTTACGCAATAATTGTTTGAAGACTTATAAACACTTTACTTATTTATAAGGAAACTGTGGCATAAGTGGATTAAAATAATTTGATCCAAATATTTTCTTTTTTATAGATTTTCCGAAATTGCCACTAATCATAACTTTAAATGTGATATTTATTTATAAAATTTAGAATCGATATTTACCTATAATAGTATAAAGCTCTTAAACTTGAAATGACGATACATAACGGTAACTTCTGGAGAAGGAAGCTTTTCAATACTAAAACGCGTTAAAAACTATCTCAAAACTACTTATGACAAAATAAAAATTTGTGGATTAGCAACATTATCAACATATAGTGAACTTCTTCAAAATAAAGATACAGTGCCTTAGATAGATTATTTTGCTAAAATATAGACGCGTAAAACTAATATTGTACAAAACATGGGTGAAGTCTTGAATTATGAGGCATTAGTTACAATAAGATATTTAATTTTCTGGGCAACTCTTTTAAAAATTACACCAGGTGAAAAATAATCTAGCACCGGCCCTTTATTAAGGTGGTAAAACCGTTTACATATTTTACATATAAAATCTTTTGAAACTTCGTATAATAATTTTAACAATTTGAGTATATTCTTTACATTTCTTATACTAATACTCGACAGCGAACGATGTCCTTATATTTCAAAATTATATTAAAAAAATATTCAAAGATTTTGTTGAGCTCTCAAAGCTTTTGTTCTAACAATACGAACAAAAGTTTCGTGTTGTTTCTTTGTTACGCCATAGACCAATGTACACAAAACATTGTCTTTTCATGAAAAGCACGATCGAAAGCTAAACAGAAAAAAAAAAATTATCGAACAAAAGTGGGAAAAATAATTTTCCCTTACAAAAAAAAAAAAAAAACTAAACAAAACATTGCTCATTGTTCTGTGTCTTGAGATAGATGAAAAGGATTTTCGTGTATTTTGCATTTGAGTGATTTTTGAAATATTTATGATGGATTTCCTGGTTGTATTGTTGTTGCTTATTTCCTTTTCATATTCCATTTGTATAAATATTTATTGTATTTACAGAATAATATAATCTTTGACAGCCAACCTATATCATACAATGGTGGATTTCATTTACAAATTTCCTGAAAAGGAAGAGCATAGGAAAATGTTTAGTTTTATGACAATTTAATGCTTGTTTATTGATAAATAAGTTTTTGGTATTAAGGACTTTAGGGGTTTCTATTTCTAGGTTTTGTAAAACTGGGTTGAAGAGATTTTTTTTTCTGAACTCTGACATGTTTTTCATACAGGGTCATAAAATTACATTTTTAAAGCAGGATCATAAAATTACCGTACATTTTTTGAAACTTTTTCGAAACATTTTTCGAATGATTGTTATCCAAGGTTATGTGTCCTAAATTGATTATTACGCACATATATTAAAAAATAATTAGAAAGGAATTTAATAAATTTCTATGAGCTGGGAAATTGACACAAAAGTTTGTTGTGACGCCAAAGTTAAAACGGAGACAAGTAGATTGCATTTCTTTTGGAACCATCAACCAAAACTTGGAGTTCAAAAATTTAGCGGACCACTTTAATGACTGGTTAAATAATGATAATGTTTCAAAAGAAAAAGTTAGAACTAACACTATTTTTCCTACTTTCTTTACAGGAAGGCCAAGAAAAATGCAACAACGTTGCCAAGTTGATATGGCAGTAGTTAACAAATTTGGGAAACCAGATTTTTGATTACAATAACTTGTAATCCCAAAAGGATTGAAATTGCTGAAAACATAGATGGTTCTAAACTAGAAATGGACCAGATCTTATTGTTAAAGTTTTCAATTTAAAATTTAAAGCATTTTTAACAAATGTTGGACCAGGACAAGTTTTAAGAAAAGTACTTGCAATAGTGTATGTAATTGATTTTCAGAAATGAGGTTTACTTCATGAGCATATTATGTTACTCATCTAAGGTGACGAAGATAAACCTCGAATATTAGAAGAGATTGATAAAATTGTTTGGACGGAGATCTCAGAATAAGAAAAATAATATGAGCTTTACGAAATTGTTGTGAAGCATATGATTCACAATCCATGTGAAGTGAGAAATCAAAATTCTCCTTACATGGAAAATGAAAACTGCAAATAGCAGTTTCCAAAAGAATTTAAAGAGGAAATTAATGCAAATGTCAATGGATATAGATATCCCAAATATCAAACACGAGATTCTTGTGTGTTTGAAAGGTCAAAAACTGAGAAAGTAGTATCTCTATTTTAGCTTGGTTTAAATTAAATCAAAAAACGCCAAAACATGGAATGATGGCAGAAAGCCAAGACAATCATCAGAAAGGTGTTAACAATGACAATGCCCTTGAAAATACCGAAAATATTGAACTTCCCGAAAAATAAAATGAAAATCCTAACGCAAATAAAATCGACAAAAAAGATATTGATGAGGATAATTGACTCCGTACAATTTTATTTGAGACTACGTATGACAGGAGTAAAATCTTTTGAATGTCTACAAGCTGTAGATGGTGTGCTATATGATACTTTTAAAAAGGCTTGCAGAGCAAAAAAATTACTTGCTGATGATACTTAGTCGGATAACGACTTAACAGAAGCTGCAAATTTGCAGTCGCCAAAAGAAATCAGACACCTTTGCTCTTATTTGCGCATATGGAAATCCAGGAAACATTTTAATTTTTTGGAATACATAGCTATTATCAAAGCTATGCATCAGCTATGAATGAGGATTTTGAACATCACAGGAAAAGTGATTCTAAAACATGAGCAGTGCTTGACATTGAAAGTATTGTTCGAAAAAACTCTGTAGATTATAATAAATTAGGATTGCCGCAAACAACACCAATTAATGATATCCTGTTTGAATATAATTTAAACTTCGAACGAGAAAAAGGAGAACTATGTGTAGCTCAGCTCAAATGTCAGCAAAAAGTATCTACAACATGGTGATAAAGCTACTGACGATAAGACTGCACCGGTATTGCTGGTATCATCTATATTGATGGATAAGGAGAGGTGAGAAAACGTTTTTATATAACCCTTTATTAAGTGTTTTAAGAGAAAAGGGACAAAATCTATTACTGGTACCTTGCACTGGAATTGCTAGAAAATATCATTTGAGCTTCAGAATCGCACTTGAGCTAGTCAGTAAACTTCTTAAGAAAGTTTTTTGTGTTGAAAAAATGTTTTTTTTTTGTTTCTGAACTCTACAATCTGTTCTGGGGCCGAAGCTCTCCCAACTCTTTCGCAGTTAATTGTTAACGTCCTACCTTACGCCGTCACCAGCCAAATTGAGGATGCACGAATTCAGGTTCGATTTTAAATCCCTCTGCACATTGCATTGCTCCAGCCAGCCTGCACTGACAGTACCTTCCGTCCCAAACACCGCAGCTTAACACACTGCACCAATTGCTCGGTGAAAAAATTTTTGGAAATAATGTTTGGTTATCCTCTTTAAAGGAGATTTTAGTCAAATACTGCCAGTATTTTATCATAATATCTGAATTACCATACTTTAATTACCCCATACCGTAATTTATCCTTCATGCTATACTTTGTCGAAAGCTTGCGCAACATTCAAAAAAACTGCCGAGCCATATTTCTTTTCTTTAAAGGCAAGCTTAATTGTATTTACAATTTTGTGTACCTATTCTATTGTAATAAGGTATAAGTTCTTGTAATAGCATATTTTCAAAAAACTTTGAAATTATCGGAAGTAAACTTATTAGCCTGAAAGATGAGACTTGGGTTACGTCTTTGTCTGGCTTAGGAATCATTATGGTTTAAGATATTTTTTAGTTTTGGGGAAAGTATCTATATCTCATAAATAATAGTAATCTATTTTTTCTGTTGCTGTGAGCTCACATGGATAATTCTCTATTCCAAAATTTTGCTGTTTCCGTAGTGCTTCTCTCAGTGCTTTAAAAGCTCCACTTAATTTTCATTTATACAAATGAGATTGGTGAAGAGGCCAAGACCACCGAATTGCCCGCTTTTCTGACACTAACTTCTGAATGTTATTTGAAAGCATATTATTTTGTTCTGATTCTTTGTTCTCCGGAGTAGCTTTTTTTGCTGCCATTTCCATTATTTGTCTTAAGTTTTTTATTGCAGCGTCAATGTTTCCTGGCTTGCGAAGTGGGACATCCAAATGACAATTTACATCTACTATGTTCCTATAGAGAACCCAGTTCGTTTGTTTGTTTGTTAAACATTGAAGTGGTTCAGTTTTTAATGCTTAGGTACGTACTTAGTGTTACTATTATTGGTGAATGATCTGATCATAAATCACAACAGTCTTTGACTTGAGCATTGGTGCATGCTATTCCTAGTATTAAGCAGAAATCTATTAAATCAGGTGCATGTGGGAAGTCAATATGATAAATTATCTAGGTTTTTCTTGTTTATTGCTTCGTAGAGTTGCTTGCCCTTGGGGGACGTCAACCTCGAACCCCATTAAAGATGTTTAGCGTTGTAATTACCTCCTGCTAGAAATTGTATTCTCAACTGATTAAAGTAAATGATAAATTACGTTTTTCTGATTGCGTGTTTCGGTGTACAGTAGACAGCAAATTTTCCAGACCATTCCTCCAAACTGATATTTGTAGCTTGGAGGTGACCTTTAGCATATTTCTGGGGCTCGTAATGCTTTAATCTTCTATTTATTATGACTGCAGTGTCGCAATATGCTTTTCTATCCGGTTGTTTGGTGTTTTGAATAATAACATAATGTCTATATTTTGTTCGATTTGTACCTCAGCTTTATGTTGCGAATTTTTTAGAACTTTCCATTTTAAGTCCAGATACTCTGCACAGCCCCTGTAATTTACAGTGTAATTTTCACCACAGTTATTACAACGTTTAACAGATGGGTCATTGCGAGATTTATCACACTGTTTGGAGTCGTGAAGTTCATCACAATTAACACAAACTTCATTTAAGGTACTTTTGTGTGTCCGTATTTTTAGTACTTTATGTATTGAACTGGTCCAGACCTCTTAATATATGCTCTATAGAGCAAATATTTTAGATTTTAAATATTGTGAACTTTTTTTTACTTTTCTTACTCTGGCTCTAGTGCTAATCGGAACATTGGTTGAGGTTCCTTCTCACGGTTTACTATATTACCAATAGATTTGGCATGGAAACCTTCCGCAGCAAATGCAACATGTATGTCGCTAACATCAACGCAGTTTTTGATTCCATTTAGCACTGTCAGTCCTTTTATGACTGTTTAGCTGGTATGTGTAATATATTTTAAAAACTTCGTCAAAATGTTTAACTATGGCTCTGAATCATCGATTTTTAGGGGTTTGAATCTTTATTTCGTTTATATTACCTCTTTTGAGCGGAGCAATATAAAATTTAGAGCCTGTTAATGTTGAGATTCTGTTAAACAGTTTATTTTTAGACGCTTTCCTTAAATAAATTGGAGTCGGTTTCTCATAGTTTCCAATTTCGGTGTTGAATTGAGGTCATCGACCTCTAAACTACAGAATCGGTTGTCAAGGGTTAACACCTAGATCAGTCCGTGTCATTTTGATCTTGTTGGCACTTTGAACTGGGCAGATCTCGTACTCCGTTTTTTTTTTGATTGAACAATGATATACCTATCCAATCCCGTTTGCATTAGTTTCTTTTCAAACTGACCACGGTCACTAGAGTTCGTTGAACTGAGTTCATTGTTATGGTTATCATTTAGCAATGCTAAATTTGCCGAAGAATTAATTTTTTCTTCGCTGTTTTGATTTTTATTAAGCGGCGGTATAATTAATTCTGTCGAAGAAGCACTTGAATTCACTGGCATATTTATTTTCTTTGGGTTGTGTTGAACTTTTCCATTTGGTTTACATTCGCACTTTGCAATATTTATATTTTATACATGAAACTGGCTTAAGATTGTTGTAGATTGTGTTCTGTATTCGATGTTCGAAGATCATTGGCCTTTCCTTGCTTGACAAAATTTGAATTTTCACGTTTTGCTCCTGGATTACTTTTGAACATGCCGTATATAGCTGACCAAGGCTAAAACTGGTAGAAACTGTACTGATACTATAATAGAAAAGTTCCAACTTTTTCAAAAGTTTGACCTTATGCCTTATTAATTGTGATGGCGTAGGCCATCACAATTAATAAGGACAGTGGTAATTGGTGATGACAAAAATTAAAAGGCCAGGTGGGATCATTATATGTATCAAGAGATACCCTAAAGTTCCTATTTATGAGCCAGTTATTACTTCTACTTTAATTACATTTGTTTGCATTTCTTGAACAATAATCCACATTTAAGGTTTAGTTAAAATAGGGGAAGCCAGCTGGATTCAAACTATTCAAAAATCCTACAGGAAAATTAATTTGTTGATCAGGATCTCCCGCGCCTTTATCATTTTTAACACAATCGATGGCCTTGTAAACAGTTGTTTCTCCATTGAGAATTTTTACGACTAGTAAACGAACATTCTCATTTTTTGGTGTAAGTATGGCCCGCTTGCTCAAATTTCTACGTTGTTAGCTGTAAAACGATGTCTAAATATGTCTCCAATCATCCATTTGTTCTTCTCAAATTAAAAATAAATTCGTATATCTTGGTAAAAGTTGCCGTGTGCTTTGGGATCTTCTTGGTTGAGTAGAAAATATACTGTGAGTGACATATATTGTGTGGCAGTTGCAGAGCTTCCTCCTTACAATTATTGTGAAAGCATATATCCTGGCCATTTTTTTCGTGCATAGACAACTAAAATATTGTATGAGAGTGCACATAAATTGGCAATTTTTGAGATTTCCAGCAATCGGCTTGAGAACTGAAAAACCGGTAATTAAGATAAACATAGGTTCATCAAGCACTAAGAAGTTGTCAGTATTTTCGTGTCGCAAACCAATTTGTCCACAGTCGGCTCCTTTTGTCATATATTTGTGAATATGTTTAATAGCTTTTATAGTGGCAAAAAGCTCTACCTTAATATGAGCATCATATTTTTTTTATCAAGAAAGGATTATAGGGTACAATCCAACTATTATCAACTAGTATTTGGTTTCTAGTAACATGATTATCTTTAGAATTGTCCCTTCTTTTGTAAATGGATTAACTATCAATACACTCATCCGTATAATCGCAGAATATTTTGGGAAAATTCTTAACACAATGGCCATCCATTCGGCAAATTGCTTTTGGGTTTGTGTTACACAAAGGACCGTGGCCCATTTGTTTTAACACAATATTGTAAAGCTCGATTTATGTCTCACGATCAAGAATTTACGCTTTGATGATATAATCAATATCATAAGCGGATCTACCACATCTGGCCGATCTTCCATTCCCGGGAATTTCAACATATTTGGCACCCAAAGAAGCAAAAGCATTTCCCTTATTTAAATTGCGAATGTATTCTATAAAATTTGCGCTTTTAACGTCGTTTTGCGTAAAAAGGCCTTTTAAATTTAGAGGAAAGTTGTCTGATATGATAAGAAAACTTACTTTTCCATTTTTGTAGCATTTACGGGTTTCACCTTCAAAACTTACAGCTTCTCAATGAGGACATTCAATGTTAAATGGACCAATATTACAGAGATCTGGAATAAATGAATTTTCAGACCGCAATAAACCAGTTTTGAAGTGTGTCGGAGTAATAAATTGCTGTCGGTTATCCGCGTATCGCTCCCTTTGAGCTACAGCAATTCTTTAGCTTACATAGTGTGTATGTGTATATTCTTTCGTTTCGTTTAGTGTGCCATTGTTTCGGTAGGCAATCATGTATGTGTGTTGATTATTTAAGTATATAAAATTTAAATATTTTTTTAATCGAGTGTGCCAAGAGAAATATTATTTTGTGATGTCACGATGCTGGGTCATTGTTTCGGTAAATAGATAATTAACACAGTAATCTTAATTTTTTCTTTCAGTTTTCACCTGTATATATTTCACTAAATTATATCATTTTATAACACAGTAAATACGAAGCTGTTTTGCTAGCACTATAAGTGTCTGTGTGACAACGTAAAAGATACTGTAGTCGAATTCTAAGGATAAATAGCTCACTTATATAGATTATTTAAAAGTCTTGCAAACTTCCTCCGACTACTATTGCCAGAAATATGATTTCAGGGTTATTGCTGTATTATCAAAGCATTAAAATAGTAATTCCCAATTTAAAATATTTTTCGCATGTACCTCCGTATGCATACATATACAATTAATGGTAACGTACATATGTCATCTGATTGGAATTAAAAAAATCTCAAAAGATTTCCAAATAATATTCTCTATACGTTTATATAATAGAATTGAAGATTTTTTATTTATTGAATAAATAAAACATAATTTAATTTGTTTTATTTGTAACAAATTTACTGTGCTCAAAAATTCATTCGAAAAATTATTTTTTATTCAATTTACATAAATTCAATAAAGTACGACGAGTATACGACGAGTAAAAGTACACAAGGGAAGAAAATTGTAAAAAATCCAATCGATGATGATCAATAGATGAATTGGTTACAAAAATATTTACAAAACCTATATACTCGTTCGTATACGAAAGTACTACGGGTTTTAAATTTAATTATGTAAATTATAATATTGTTCGATGTACTATTCGAAAGCAGGAGGGTGGGTAGGCAGTCGTTTGAAAATTGGTCAGTCAATTGTGAAGTAAAATTGAGAGATTATTTTGATAGCATTTTCAAAATAATTTACACTCTCGTTTTCTTTTGATATATTATAGATATTTTACTTATTTTGAGAATAATATTAACGATTGATATGCTAGGTTCTTTAAAGGTTTATATCAACTTGTTGCCCTTTGATGTTCTCTTCTGAAGCCAAAACACAATTTTTTTTTTTCGAATGAAGCTGTAAAATAAACTTTGTTCATTTTATAAAATTATTCAAGGAATTGCTTTGAAATTTAACCACATTTAACAATGGTTAAATTAAAATCTCAACAATCTGTAGAAAGCCGAATAAACGTAAACGGAAACAAATTGATTAAATAAACATATGTCCATTTGTATTATATATTCTCCAAGTAGAATTGCGCATAAAACGGTTATTTCAATTAATTTGTAATATTTAATCAATTATTTTTTAAATCTAATTTATCTTAATTTTAAAGTTTTGTGTCAAATAAAGTGTGTATAAATTAGTTTTTGGTGATTATTTGACGTATTGGCCATAAAACGGTTTATTCAATTGGACGGCTTTAGGATAAAAGGAAATAAGTCAATTTTTAAAGTTTCTTTTTGTGTCTATAAGTAGAATTTTTTATTATTTACAGCTGAGTAAAAGGGTTTAAGTTAAATGAACCTCCATATGTCTTAAAAAAATGAGCGAAAAATGCTATTTGTATAATTGGTTATTTTTTTGCCGTCTAAAACGGAGTAAATCTGACTTATTTCTTTTTACCCAATGCAATATGTATAATTAATAACTTTATTGTGATTAGAAGGGAATAAGTCTGACATAATCCTTTTAACCCAATCATAATTTGTTCGATTTCAATAAATCGGTCCTTTGTTTTTACTATTTATCTATTATAATAAGTTTCTGTCCAGGGGCGATCCTGCCATAGATGCAAATGGTGCAGTGCAATCGGGTGCAAAATAAAATATAGTCCAGGCGGCGCTCAGTTAAAACAAAATTACTGTATTACACTAAAATCAAAACTTATCATATACATATTATATCATATACATTTTTAAATTTATTTAGTTAAATTGTAATAAATAAAATATTTAAAAAACAAAGTTAATCTAAATATAGAATATAAGAAATTACCGTTTCAAAAACCAGTTAACTAATAAATTAACTTATTAATTATTAAATTAACCAATAAGTAAAAAAATGCAAAAATGCAAAAATATATGTTACATATTGTCTTGACATATTGTCTTGAACATTTAGTACAAAAATATTTTAAATGCTGGTTACAAGCAAAATTATTGCACTTCTCACATCGAATATAATATTTAGTGTTCGATTTTCTTGGACAGATATTACACCGTCCACGCTTTGCCTGACTAGATCTAACAGCCGAAGAAGTAGATGGTTGACTTTAAGTCTCTAAACTCGGAGTATTAGTTTGATACACCAGAACAATGTTTTTTGCCGAAGGACCTCGCGGTAATATTTCTCTTCTACGTATTAGCGATTTTATAAGGTTTAGTACATATTCCTCTAAAAAAATTCATCGTTTGTAGGTCTTATTTTTATGATAATCCGGGAAAACTTCACACCAAATTACGAATAAATTATACGCTGAAACGTCAACAATATTTGAAAATATAGCAACATGCCATCGAGCTGTTCTTCTTTTGCACGAATACGATGCGATCACCTGGTCTAATGTAAATCAGCAGCTCCCTTAGTTTTATTATAATCAAGAATTATAAGTGGTTTGTTATCTGCGATATTACTTATATCACCGGTTTTATGTAGAGTGCTTATCAACAACACATTTTTATATTTTTTAGGAATATAAGACAAAATTGTTGTATTTTTTGAAAACACAAATGAACTGGAACATTTTTCAGCTGTGTTCGTAGTGTCGGAATTTCGAGTTTGTTTTTTTTTCTAAAAGTACTTAACATCGTTAAATTTCTTTTTAGTAACATCTGCCCTAAATAGTAACTGCTATAAAAATTATCGCCGGTTACATTTTGACCTCTCAAAGTGAAAGTTAGATCAAGGACAACTCGGCAACCTTGATTCTTTTTCGGTTTGTCTCCTATTTTTCCTGTGTAGACTTGCATGTTCCTGGCATAAGACGATTTACTGTCACAAACGACCCATGTTTTTATTCCATATCTCGCTGGCTTGGATGGAATTTATTGACGGAAGGATCACCTTCCTCTAAATAGTATTAATTGCTCATCTACTGTTACATTATACTCAGGATTATAGAGCTTAGGCAAAAGCTCAACCAATAGATTCCATATATCGCGTATTGGAGGGAGTTTATCATAAGTTTTTCTATTTTGACTTGCATCTTTGTCACCGAAGCGCATAACTCGTGATAACTGTTTAAATTTTTCCAACGACATAGTAGCGCGAAATATAGGCCTTCCTAATTTTTCATTCCATAATTTTAGTAGAGATTCATGGCTTGAGCGATATATTCCAGCTAAAATCATGAGCCCTATATAACCATGTAGGTCCACATAATCAATGTTTATCCATTTTGCACCATAAATTTAAGCACCCTCCTGGTTTGTAATATCTAAAATATTTTTTTCAATAGGAGGCGGGAAATAAAGTAAAACGTTTCATTTATAGAAGTTGTTCGAGCGGTGGCGTACGAAGTCGGTCCTGGTACATTTTTTTATTATAATTGATGTCGAAGTACGACCGATAAGTAAAGGCGCGATCGAACTACATACAATATCATTATTCTTACAAACTTAATTGATTACATTTTCAGTTTGATTCTGATTAGTCATTCCTTCGTCGTTGTCTTCCTCCTCACTGCTATCAAACGAAGTTTCTGGTATAATCAATTCAAAATCGTCCTCAGTAAACTTTTATTTTATTTTTTATTACCAATAAAATAACAACAATATTATATAATAATAATAATAAAACAGTAATAACACTAATAAAAATCAAACACCAAAATTACACAATGTACTGAATTACAGAAATCTATACTATTCGTAATTTACTCATGTAACGTGTGAAATATTCGTAATATTTTCGTGTTACATATGTCGTTGAATTTCGTAAACTGCAGTTTTTACTATGTCACTAGAAAAAAATTCATAAAAAGAAAGTGTATAACCAACATTTAGTCTAGGGTCTTATAGGACCCCAAACGTCCCTAGTGTAATAGTATGACGATGTATAGATAATATCAATAATTATTAACCGTTATACTTAATTATGTATAGCATCATATAAAATAATAAAAGTCAATAAATATCACTTTGTATTGTCAATTAACAAAAGAGCCATAATAAGTTAAGACTGGTTTTGGGTCGTATAAGACCACAACAGCGTCTGAGGGTTAACAACTTTTTTAGGTAAGTGTTAAGTCTACACTTTTTTTAATATTTCCGAAATTATATTAGAAAACCTAAAAATATAATTTAAAAAAATAGTGCAGTTTTAAAGGGTATAATAACCTTATTATGATAACCGAATTATAAGTGTTGAACAATTTAATTTACTATAAAAAAAATTAAAATTAAAATATCTGAATACGAAAATTTAAAAAAAATCTGGGGGCCATTTTAAAAATTGATATGGACCTAAAAATGTTCATAGCAGTAGACATTTTTTTGGGGTACTTTTTTGGCCTTCTTTTCAAGAAGCAAAATGATTCCCGATACCGAGTAAGATGAAAATGAAGATTTTCAATTAAAAGTTATCTAGAACGATTTAAGCTCCGAAGTAATCTTCCTAAGTAATTGAAGACATAGAAATATCTAATCAGAGAAAGTTAAAAATGTTGGGTTGTTGTGTATATTACTAATTTTTAAAATGTGTTCTATATAATTACTACTAATTACAGCCTTTAACAAAATAACTCTCAAGAACTCCTTAAAAACATCAACGTCAGCAGATTTTTCCCCACCAAAAAAGAAAAATCGTCGTAAATTAAAATTAAAAGTGCAAAGATCAGCTTATTAGAAAATGAAACTAAATAGGAATCGGTTAAACCAGCAAATTATTCGGTGAAATAGAAAAATATCTAATTTAGAGTCGTTGTTAGAAGACCTTCGGAAGAAAAATTTAATTCAGGAGGAGTATATCGTTAATTTTTTAGGTCCAAAAAAGATCCAATTGAAATAAGGTAATTTGCGATGCATCTAAATTTTTACTCGCCCAAAAGGATATGAATATGTCCCCAAAGTATTAAACCATCAAATGCCGCATGTGAAGCCTATTGCCGAATGGTATGAGTGCGTAATTGGGAAAGTCACTTTTACTGATGAATTGTTCTATGCTTGTGAACAATCAGCGAGTTAAAAACCAAAGTGTCTTTTGCAATCTAGTTTTTGACGAAATAAATATTCGTAGCCAAGTAGAGTGGGATGGAAAAAAATCTGTAGGTTGTGTAGACATAGGAAATGGCGAGGAAAATGAGGCACTGGCTACTCAGATTTTAGTTTTTATGGCTGTAGGGCTTAATAAGCGATGGTTACCATAGTTACTTCTAGGGTATTTTCCTATCGCTTCATTAAATAGCGAACAAAAATATAGAGAAATAAAGGGCCAAGCTATATAGCAATAATCATACAATATCCACATGTGAATCAGCCATAGCTGGCTGGTTAGAGCGTCGGTGGAAGAACATGAAGTTCAAGGGTTCGAACCTCGTCATGGCAAGTATTTTTTATGACAGACGCCAAAAACATGTTCGTGGGAATATGTTAAGAGGTTCACGTTCAAAGTCATAATAAATAATTTTAGTAAATTTGAGATATATTCTTACAGCGTTATAGACGTGGCGATGGTAGAGGTGAAACAAGCATAACAAAGTATAACAAGTAAAATGGTGAGCCACATCCAATGAATAAAAATGTTCAAGAACAACACATACCCATCGACAATCAGAATTCGATGATGATTATGACGGCAATAAACGTCAAGTATACAGATGATTTACGACCTGCACTAAATGGGATATTCTCACCCATCCGTATACTGTTATATAAACAGCAGCTATTTCGAGTAGAGGGATGCAGAATTTGTTAACTGCGGCGAACAACATCCAGCAAATTACAGCCAATGTCAGGTGAGAAAAAGATTTTTATCCAATATTTCTCCGTCTAAACCAGGAACTACCCAATTTCCTTTTAGTTTTGGCACTCGAAAGTAAACGGTTTCATTAGCTAATGCAACGGCTAGCATCCTTCGCGGGTCTAGACCACCCACTTCTTCGAATTAAAACAACTTTTCTCGCTTACTTCAAGACTGCGAACAGTAATTTGGTATTAACCTCGCTGACCTAAAAGAAAGATGCGACCACTTTTACGTTGAATATGATCGAGTTCCATCATCTAATATCGTTGAAAAGCGGTTTGCCTTCATAAAATTCGTTTCCTCACTCCCAGGCCCTTCATGCTAGAACAACTTCTATGCATTTCTCTGAATGTCAATAGTCTAGTTTCACTAGATCGGCGACAACAACTTGAAGAAATGCTCTTCCGTCACAAGCCTCACTTACTTCTCCTATCCGAAACCCACCTAACCCAACGATATAAATTTCAAGTTACTGGGTATACCACTTTTAAGCTAGATGCAATAAGTACAAAATCTGAAAGCACTACTTTCTTAATCCAGAATGAAATTCTTCACTAGCCAAAACTTTTGTAACAGCCAAAACTGAGGCAATACTTTTAAATGTTAGTACCCTAAACAAATATCTAACGTTTTGCTCTATTTACGTGAGACAAGTCAAGAGTCATGATTTAGAACATTTTTTTAACTCCAGTAACAAAATTATCTTGGCAGGTGGCTTTAATTCACGCCACACTACATGAAGTTGCCCAAATAATAACCAGAATGGTCATTCACTTCATAATTTTTTCAATAATTCCAATATCCAATTAAATGCTACTAACAAACCAACATACCCAAGAGGAAACTCGGTTCTGGATTTGGTTCTATCTAAAAACATCTCTCTAGTCACTCCACCACGAGTCTTGCATGAATTTTGCTCAGATCATGTACCAATTGTATTTACAATCCCTTTCAAAATCCAACCACAAGAAACAAAAGTATTTCGCAACTACTCCCAAGCCGACTGGATGAAATTTAAAATTCATGTTCATCGAAACCTCCCAGAAGACTCAACTATACCTCTCATTCAGAGCAAAGTCACCTTAAAAATTCCTCCTGAGCTCCGAAACCTCATCAAACTACGCAATCGAATGCGTTGGCTAAATTATAAATGCCCAAGGTATATCTTGAAATCTAACGTTAATTTTTATTCCAATATAATTTCGTGTTGATTCAGCGAACTAAGAAATTCTGAATTCACAAGTAGAATGCCTAAAATTCCCGATAATTCTCCAGAAATCTTCAATGAAATTCGAAAACTTAATGGTAAAAAAAAAATGTGATTACTTCAATTGCTAAACATCCTAGTCCAATCATAGATCCTAAAATCATTGCAGAGGAAATCGCGTCTCACTATAAAAAGTTCATATACAAAACGACTCTATAAAAGATCGATATATATATATATATATATATATATATATATATATATATATATATATATATATATATATATATATATATATATATGTATATATATATATATATATATATATATATATATATATATATATATATATATATATATATATATATATATATATTGTGTGTTATATGACAAGATTAATTTTCAAAGTAGGAAAATTGTTTTTTTAACTTTATAGTATCGGGAATAAATTATCATAAATCAAAATTTGGCAGGTGTCACCAAATCAATATATTGCGTACCTCTAATATATCATTTACTCTTAGATCGAAGGAGGAATAAATTTAAGTTACTTTTTCGAACATGATGTGTTATAACGTTTTGTATATAATTATGTAAATGACAGTATTGTATTGTATATAAAGCAAGCCAAATAAATAGTTTAAAGGTGAAAAATTAATAGTTTTTTCACTATTTATGTACCTTTATTTGCCGAAATAGTGTAATATATAATACGAAATTTTATTCATATATGTTTGATGTATTTTTAACCAGGTTATATATGTTTATCTTGGTCATAAATATTAAAATTTTCATAACTTCCCATGTTAAATTTTTTATGTCGAAAATATCAAACGAAGGACGCATCGTTTAATCTGCAATCTGTTTATTTTAATTTTACTTTGCTATTCTTCAAATCTACTATTATCAAAGGAATGTTTTTTTACGTAGAAAAATGTAAAGTTCTAGCCAACCACCAGTTCGTATCTGATCATGATCGGCTTTTTTAACTTGGTGAGATGTCAAACATAACAAATCCATTTGATTCTTAATCTTGAAAAAAAATTTGCCTTAGACAGAAGTTTCCAAGAATGATTTTTTTGATAAACGTAACCAAAATCATCTGGTCATTTCCGCATGGTCACACTTAAAATGAAAACATTCCATACGGCTTCATCGATTGCCTTATGTTAAAACATTTTTTTTATAGACGTTGTAATATAATTTATACCATTTGGAAATTTTTGCGATCGGTTCTTTTACAGAAAAATATCTGTAACAAGTGTACTGGTTTAAAATATCGAGGGTTACTTTAAAATCCCACCATACAGATAACTATTTAAGACCTCTTCTATCAAGATGACTTTGAACTTTTATAGGCTAGATATATATTTAAATTCATAAGTACTATACGTAAAAGATTTACTTCGTTATTACGCAGAATTTGAGGTCTACACAGCTTGCTTTTCACTAGGTTAAAGGCTCAGATAGTTTGCGATCTTTGGCTTACTCTTCAAATGGAAAATAATGTCATTGGCTTGGACAAGTGAAACTGGTTGAAATTATGATATAGTTATCATTATTTTAAATTGTTGTTTAACTGCCATTAATATAATGATAATGTATATTTCATATAACACAAGTTAGTCTATCGAATGTTTTGCCATGACAAATTTACTTCATTTTAACTTTACGATTGATCGATTAATTGATTAAGGAACTCCCGGAATGCCGGCACCACCGTACACCCGTGTTACATATAACAAAACCAAAGGAGTGAAATGGATGTTAGTTATAATAGACTCGACCCGATTGCAGACACCTAAGCAATCGATAGTTTGTATTTTTTGGTGGCGAAGGGAAAGGAAGTGTAGGTCAGTAATGACAGAATTGGTCCAGTTTTTCGGTAGCAAAAATTCAAACTACTATTAGTTAGCACAAGACAATCACAATTATAATGAACTGCATTTTGTCATATCTTATCAGGAACTCCAATTCGCAACCATTTTTCTGTAATCTTGCAGTGTTTCTTTGAAAAAAAATCTATTAACGGGCTAATTTCTGCAAGTAGGCTGTAATAAATTGAAATAGTTTTCCATTAAAATTTACAATTAAATATTAAAATATAAAAATATAACAAAATATAATAAATATAAAAATATAAAAAGTATAAAATTTCTAAAAATATAACAGATATAAAAAAATAAAAAAACATTAAATATATAAAATATCCCTAGCAATTGGCGCAGTGGTTAAAGCTGCGGTGTTTGAGACGGGAGGTACCAGATTCCCAACGGGAAAGGGTTGCAAAAAAGGAGTTTTCATCACCTGATTACGATCGATGATGACGATGGCCCCTTGTTGTAGTGCAGAATCTATGGGTCGAACCATCCTCCATGTCAGTACAGGCTAGCATGGAGCAATGTATTGCGCAGATGGATATACAAAAATCGCGAGCCTGTATTCGTGCGTCCTTGTTTTGGTCCTCGTTGGCGTAAAGTAGGACGTTAAAATAACCACGAAAGAGTTGGGTGGGCTTGGGCTTCAGAAAAGATTATAGGGAATAAAAAAATAAAATAAAAATAAAAATTAAATATATAAAAAAATACAAAACAAAACAAATACAAAAATATAAAAAATGTTAAAATATAAAAAATATAAAAACATAAAAATATAAAATATATAAAAATACAAAAAATATAAAAAATTATAAAAATAATTATACATTTTACATTTATATCCCCCCTTCCGCGAAAACAAAGCAAAGCCTTTCCCATCCACAAATCCAACAAATCATCCCTACGGCGTCCAGTCATAGATCAATAAACCTGCCTTTACGTCCAGAAAAAATCGGATGGACCACTCTCAACAAAAGAAATCATCAGCATTTTCGTAAAGTAGAAAATATATGCAAAAACTCCAAAACGTTTCCAATATCCACGACATCCAAACGACTTAAATTCAAAAACCCATCCTAATTCCAAACAAACAATGCTAACAAAACACACCATTCAAAATCAAACCACTCTTGAACCGATTACGAATATCTAAAAACATTCACAACCAATATCAAAAGCCAATCAAAAATATACCCTTTTAGCGAACCTCCTCCCGATCGCAAAACTGAATAATCCAAATCAACCGTACGACCAGCAAGCGGTATCCGTGTCCATACGCCTCGCAAGCACATCAAACTGGGAACACGCATCGATTCGAAAAGGGTACTTCCAAAGAATTGATCAAATCGAACAGGAACATTCTACTAGAAAACTAGTATGTAAAAATCATTATTCTCCATGCTAATAAATTTGTAGCGGTTAGAATTATTCATATTTAAATAATTCAACACCGCACAACACTTTCACTTTAATTGACTTAGGCGACAATTAATATTATCGCAATTGTGCGTTGTAACAATGTCATTTAATCTTAATGATTACACTGGCATCTATATTCAGAATAATTATGTTTTGTGTCTCCACTCATCTTACAACAACAAAACATAATTCCGTATTTTGTGCAGTGGACAAATGAAAGTCAAACAGGGTGACTCTTCATAATTGGTGCACATTCATATTGATATGCGTTTGGTCAATATGAAAATCAGAATAAAATGCATCACCCGTTTTTCTATTGCGCTCGTTGGCTATGGCAATAAAAAACGGGACAATCAAAAATATTGGTCTTGTGGGGTAAGAGAGCAAAGAAGAATGTGAGTCAGTTTAGAAAAACGAATCAGTCAGTGGTGATATTCACAGTGGTGATGTTCAAAATTCTTTTAAACAAATTGTTATAAATTCATAACTAATAAAAATTGTATTAATTTTATATAAAAAAAAGATCAAATTCTAATTAATAATAAACCTAATAATAATAAATTTATAATTAGTTTTACTTGGATTACTAGTGAAGTGAATAACAAAAGATAACCTTAAATATTGCCGTATTAAGCGTTTTAAATTAAAAATTAATAAAGCCCAACACCTTATGGTTACCCCATGAAACGCAAATAAATAAATAATCAATCACGGTCCATGTAAATATTGTACATACCCAATTCAACATTTGGACCAGTCCGAAAATGCCACCATGAAATGTTTTAAGAACAAAATGGTGAATAATGGTTTTGATCTCCGCGCAACATATATTTTCCCTACTTTCCATGTTAGTCGAAGTTTCTATTTTACTTCGAGAATCCCACTAATATACAATAAAATCAAACTGTTCGAAAATATAACCACTAGTGCCACTATATCGCTAAGAAAAAGAAAACAAAGAAAATTTTTGGTCTAAAAAAAATAGGGTTTATCAAAATGGCGAGTAACCAAAATAGCAGAAACTTTTCTTTGAATAATTCATTATTTCTTACACAATTTAGGAAACTCATCTGTTTAAAAGGAATTTACTTTTGTATGGTTAGGTTCAAAGATTTCAGACTCGACTCGGTTTCTGACACCTTAGCTTTCAATAATTAGTTTTTTTTTGTCGTGTAGGGAAAGAAAAGATTAGTTAGTTATGATAGAATTGGTCCGGTTTCCCGGTGGCCAATGTTTAACTATTAGCACAATTTAATTCATTCCGATTTAATCCATCGTGGAGTTTAGACGTAAAATCGATGTGTGCAGAAATAAATTAAAAAATAAAATAATAAAAAGTGCAGCGGTAGTTTAATTTTATTTTTTATTTATTTATTTATTAATTTTTTTTTTTTTTTTGAAAATTGTTTTTGGTGAATTATTATTTTTTATACAATAATTAATATTTAAAATGTGACGATGGGTCTCCGAAAAAGATTCCAGTTGAACAACGATCACAGTCAACACCTAATGTAAGTGAACAAAATAAAGTGAACGCTAATGTGAATAGCCAAAGAGCAACGACTTCTAGTCATAAAAACAAATCAGTGTCGACAAATTTGTTATTAATACCGAAATATAAAATAATACCACCCTTTTTGTTCATCAAAATTCGAAAATGTTAAAATAAACACGAGTAATATTAGTGATGAAAAAAATAAAGTTGTGCAAGATAATAAAATAATGGAAAATGAAAATAAAGTGCAAACCGGAATTGGACGTTACATTACAGTAACGTCAAAAAGAAAAAGAAACCCAAATTCTCTACAGGGAGCCAATTAAGTGAAGAGTGTAAAAATAAACCCGTCCGCAATAACTTCTGAAAACCGATTCGAAGTTCTACACGTGGAAGATGCAAATAAAGATGAGGAGCAAGAGCCTAAAGAGAAACCTCCTCCATTTTATTTAAGGGAAGTGCCATCAAAAGGATTATTGGCAAGGCCAAATTCTGAAGCAACTAAAAAATTTTATGTTGCTCTTATTAAACATGGTAACATCAGTGAAACAAGGATTCATGAAAAAAAACAGCGATGAATATAGAAAAATTGTTGCCGTATTAGAAAAACTTTTACACATATTATTTGAAGAGGGCAAAAGAAATCACAGTCGTAATAAAAGGGATCGAACCCACCGTGCAACCTGACGAAATCAGTGAAGAGCTGACAAGGTTGAACTTTAGGGTGAAAAATGTAATTAACATGAAAAACCAGGAGAGAAAACCTCAACTACTGTTTAAAGTTGAGCTAGAACCTGAAGTTACAAAAACTAAAACCAAACACGCGATCTATAATATCACGTCTTTGTTGTATCAAAAAGTTATAGAGGAGGAACCCCATAAACGTAATTCTGTTATGCAATATACCAACTGTCAGGAAGACGGACATTCGCGAAACTATTGTAAGCTTCCAGCCGTTTGTGTAATATGTGGCTAACTTCATGACACCAGCAAGTGTGAGCTAGATAAAAGCAAACCAGAGGCTCGGAAATGCAGTAATAGTCGAAAAAATGACACCGCAAATTAAAGAGGGTGTATGGTGTACAAAGGAGTTAAAAAACATTACTCCACGGCAAAGATCGGAACAACAAGCGCTAAAACAAATTTTCAAGAGACAAACCAATGCGACTGAAATGTCTGCTAAGATTAACCCAACAATATATTATGCGGAGGCTGCCAAAGGTAATCTTAGTCAAACTCCAAAGAAGGACCAGAGAATTTACAACGTAAAAAGTACACTCAATGAATCAATGATTAAATTTATGCAAATGATGGATACCAATATGCAACTCCTTATCAAAAACCAAAAATGAATGAATTTAAATTAGCTGTTTGGAATGCCAATGGGCTAACGCAACGTAAATTAGAAGTACAAAATTTCCTTATTGAACACAACATCGATATTATTTTGATTCCTGAAACACATTTTACGACTACGAGTCATCTCAAAATCAAAGGAAATACTTTTTATGATACTAAGCATCCTAGCAGAAAGGACAAGATGGATCTGCTATCCTTATCATGAATAGAATACGACATTTTGAACTCCAAAAATATGGTGAGGAGCATATTCAAACAACTGGCATCTGCCTCGAGGATTAGACGGGAAAATGCATCATATCTGCAGTTTATTGTCCACCGAAACATTTGATTAAAATCCATCAATTTGCAAAATACATCAAAAATCTGGGAAATACGTTTATTGACCGAGGTGACTACAGCGCCAAACATATCCAATGGGGTTCAAGATTAACGTCCTCAAAAGAAAGACAACCGTGGGAATGCATACAAGATGAAAAATATGATCATATACCTGCTGGCCACTCAACCTACTGGCCAACTGAAAACCGAAAAATTTCAGACTTAACTTTTGTGTAACAAAGGGTATAGCGAGATTGCTGGTAATGGCTGAAACATGCTACGACCGATCTTCTGATCATTCAGCGGTATGAATAACACTTAACATGTAAGGTCTAAAAATATCGTCGCCTAGATTCCTGACGAATCAATATACTAATTAGACTCAATTTAAGTCTACATTAATCAGAGACTGTTCATTAAATGTCGCTCTAAAAACAAAAGATGAAATTGAAGCGGCAGTAGAAAATCTAAAGACGTACTAAAACCAGCTGCCACGGATGCTACTCCTAGCAGCTCAGTTTACAAAAAGCTGCAAAAACCTTCTCAAAACATTCAGCAGATCTTCATGATAAATACGCAGGCAATGGCAACTACATAGATCACCTACTCTAAAATCAAAATTAAGCAAAGCGATAAAAGATCTTAGTATAACCTTTTTAAAAGAGCGCGATGAAGATGTTCAACATTATCTCAATGGACTTATAGCAACTGAAGCAACAGATTACTCTTTGTGAAAGGCACACGTAACCTGAAACGACCTATACTTGCATGCCCTCCGATTCGTCTCCATGATGGAAACTGGACAAGAAATGATGCAGATAAAGCAAACATATTTGGTTAACATCTTAGTAAAGTATTTACACCCAACGAGCAAATCGGAATCACCGAAATGTTATCTGATGTAGTGGAAGCTTCGGAAATCCAGCCAATTAATTACAAGTGGCGCCAAGTACAAAAAATAATCATAGAAAACATAGATCAAAAAAAGGAAGCTGGGCATGATTTAATCAGCATTAAAGTAATTAAAAATCTTCCGGAAAAATGTATCAAACTAATACCGTACATTTTCAATGCCATAATACAATCGGGCTACTTTCCTGAAACCTGGAAAATTTTAAAAATCATAATGATCCCTAAACCCGGTAAATATGATACAAACGTTAACTCATACCGTCCAATCAGTTTACTTCCAATACTCTCAAAGCTATTTGAAAAAATGCCTTCAGAAACTTAATCCAATTCTATATGAGAAAAAATCATACCGGATCATCAATTTGGGTTCAGAGAAAAACATAGAACCGTGAAACAAGTTCATAGAGTCGTATCTGAAATCAGGAACGCCCTAGAACAAAAAAGTACTGCTCTGCAGGGTTTTTGAACATAGCACAGGCTTTCTATACAGTAAAGCATGACGGCCTTATACACAAAATGGATAATTAAGGCCAACGAACGTAAATCGGCACACATTACATTCACACTCCGTAAACTTTTCTTTCCATCTGTAAGATGACCACACAAAACCAAAACGTTAAATATCTCGGCCTACATTTAGATAGAAGGCTCACATGGGGAAAACATATCGAAACTAAACGTCGACAAATCAAATTAAGGTGTGTCAAAATGAACTGGTTAATAGGAAAACATTCAAATTTAAGCCTGGAGTGTAAGGTTTTGCTGTATAAAATGGTACTTAAACCTATCTGGAAATATACAAATATACCGGGCTCTAAGCATCGAAACAGTAGCAGATACAATCCTGCAGTACAGCAAAAAGTACCAGTTGAAATTAGATCAACATCCCAACGCTTTAGCCAGGGAAATCTTAAAAAGGCCCACATATCGGCGACTTAAAAAAAAAGATCCTTTGGATCTAGTTAGCTAATTTAGAGTTATTAACTGTGTGCATTTTAATATTAAGAACTACCATATAGGTTAAATATTAATCATTTGTATTTAGTTAGTTTGTAAGATTTGATTACATCTTGTGAGTTTCCTAGAGAGGAAAGATTCAAGAATAAAGCCAAAGGCAGTTAAGAAAAACTAAAAACAATTATTAGCACAAGACAATCGCAATTTTACTGAACTCTGCATTCTGACGCCTCTTATCGGCAACTCCAGTGTACCACCATTCAACTGTAATCTATAAAGGATCCCTAAGAACCAAATCTACTAATGAACTAAATTCTCCAAGTCGTAGGCTGTAACAGATGGCATTAGTTTTCACCTGTTAATTACTAATTTATTATTTCACTTTCATGCTGCTAAAAATTATTAAGTGTACTATTGATTTGACACAACACTTTAAAATGAATATAAGTTAGATTTTTAAAACGGTTGAACCGTACAAATTAATTGAATTAACCGTTTTACTATTAAATGTACATCTTATTGCCAATAAACACATAAAGACTTAAGCCATCTTCTATCTAAAATCACCCAACTAAACTTATGTATACATGTTAGTTTTTCCGGAAATCAGCAATAAATTTAAATGCTTTCAGTAAACTCATAAATTTTGTACCATAATTGAAAATCAATACTATTTTCAATAAAACGATTTTCTTGACCAAATTCGAAAAACTGAATGAAACCAATAAATTGAGTGAAATATTATGCATTTAAGTTCGATACATACTTAAAACATAAACATAATAATTACATTCACAATAATAATTCATTTTTAAAATATTATTTATATAATTAATTAATATTTTTGCAATTATAATGATTTTTTTTTATGTTTTTTGTAACATAATTTAAATATTTATTCAACATAATTTATGTGAATAGAAATGTTGACGTTTGATTTTGTATTTTAAAATTTATTATGCTAATAATGGGATTTTTCATAAAATGTATGCGGAAATACAACACCATCAACACATGTATATATGTAAATAAAAAAAACATAAAAAATAAAATCTACCCCATCCTTCGGCGTATTTAAGATTTCCACAAAACGCAACCAATCATAAATTGGTACTCAGTTGATGTGCAGCTGGAACCTTATAATAGTTCTCCGAAATAAAATGAAAAGACAGTTTTTTGAATAAATATTTAAAACAGAGGCAAGTGTGAATACATTCACAATGTAAATGTATACAATTCACTTTAGCACTCATAAATTTCGTTAAAATGGATTTTACTTTGGACCATGTTTCAGGCCTGGTTAAACACTGGTTAAAAGTGTGTCATACAATCACGAACTTACTTCTATACAGTGTTTTTATTTTTAATTTTCACATTAGGTATCTTGGGTGTATTTCAATAGGGTAGGCATTGACCGTGTACAGCCAATTATACATTGGTTTATATTCCAACCTTTGTAACTATTAAGAAATCATCAACTGTCTCTAGTTTACCTTCACGCGGTAGCACCTGGGCAACGTTTTCTTACATGGTTAATGTATCACACCGGTTGAACTTCTAGAGGATAGTGTAATAACACTGTAAACGCAATGGATAAAACAAAACGCAATGGATAAAACAAACAAGGTACATAATACCCTAGGTGGCAGACCTGATGTTCAGGAAAATCCACTCTCTACGGAGGTCGGTCCCGGACCAAACATTGCTACAAAATTCGACCAACGACCAAAGAGTTACGAGGAACACTTTTCATTCCTAAGGAGCTCTATTACAATCAGATCACCAAACAATAAAATATTTGAAAAAAATGCAGCCATCAATGGAAAAGGAATTTCATTATCAGAACAAATGCCAATTGCATCAGCAAATATTATAAACAGTGAGGAGCTGTTAAATAAATTTCAAAAATGGAGAAATAATCGCACAGCTGAGCAATGAAGTTGCTGAACTTAAGAGAGAAAACTCTAAACTTAAACAAAAGGGTAAAAATAGCAAAGATATGCATTCAGCACGAGTTAACAATCTATCTTCAAACCATATTCAGCCATCATTCAGTCAACATGGTCATTCAAATAATCCCAACTGGTTGCTGCGCTAATTTCCAGTATATCAACAGAATAATAGATTCAATATTCTGAGTCAAGAAGAGTATTGCACAGATGAGGATGAACTGGATAACTGGAAATTTCGTCGCAGGTATTACCAAAATTTACAAAATGGTCACAACTAAATGGTGTGAAAGACAGGAAACACTTTCCATTGTTTTACATCGACTTAAAACAAAAAGACAACAATAAAGAAGTATACAACATCAAGAAACAATATTTTAAACAGAAATATTTTCGACATAAACAACAAACACATAGAAGTTAGTAACGAGTCTAATAATTTTGAAATTATTAAAATCCTTAGTCAAATTCCACAGACACTTGGTCACTTAGCAGAAAAGATGGCAAAACTGGAAAGTAATTTCTTCCCGCCAAGCTAAAAAAATCAGCATATACACAAATGATTAACTCGTTCCTATACGTATTGTAACGTAAAAAGCTGATGGGCTTAACCAACGAGCTCAACAACTGGAAGTATTTCTCCATACAAATAACATAGATATTGCACTGATTTCATAAACTCACTTCTCCAAAAAAGCTATATCAGAATAAAGGGATTTAATTCCTACTTGACCACCTGTCCTAGTGATAGAGCCAGAGGTAGTTCAGTTGTACTAATTAAAAATAATATTAATCATAATCAACAAGAAGATATTCGTGAAAGCTACATGCAAGCAATATTGCAAGCTCATTCCAATATAATGGCGCGGATCTTAATATTGCGGCAGCATACTGTCCTCCACGGCATACACCAAAGTAGTTACAATTTAATAACGACTTCAATAGACTCGGTCCAAGATTTATTATTGGAGGGCACTATAATATAAAACATACAGCTTGAGATTCCAGGCTAATTTCTCTTGGGAAAGCAAATGCTTTATTCAATGCCATTTTTGAAAACAAATGCGAATACTTGTCTCTAGGGGGGCCAACGTATTAGTCAACGGATGCAAGATAAAAACCAGATCTATTTGATTTCTTTATTATAAAAGGTATTTTATCCAGTTCCTACTGGAGTCGAAGGAATTAACGACTTTACATCTGATCACATGCCTGTACTGTTGTCAGTAAGCGCAATAGTCGTCAGGAAAAAGGAAAAGCAAAACCTTACTAACAGATTTACGAATTGGGATCTCTTTAGAGAAAAATTGGAAGAGCTAGTTGAATAAAAGTTAGTATTAAAAGTAATGAAGAATTGGAACTACAAACAAACAATTCATTAAATACAATCGTATGGCCGCCAGTCTAGTTACTCCAGAATTAAAGGACAAAGTGGAGATTGAAGTTGAATACTCGGCTGAAATCAGAGAACAAATCAGGGAAAGAAGAAAGGCAAGGAGAATATAGCATCTCACCAGAAATCTTGCTGATAAGACCACTTTCAATCGAACAAGTAACAAAGGCAATAGGCTAATCCAAAGCTTCAAACAGGATTGCTTCGAGAACTTCTTAAGCGGACTAGGCCCAAAAATGAATAAAGACTACTCACTATTGAAAGCAACCAGAAAATTTAATCGACCTATACTTCGAGTACCACTTATAAGAAATGCTTAAGGCAGTTGGGTTCGACAAGACAAAGAAAACGCGGAACTCTTTGCTCAACACCTAGCAACAGTGTTTCAACCCCATGACATTCAATTCACTTGTCTATCAACCAAATCAGGAGTTTAAAAGGAATATGCCAATGGAAATTGCTGAAGAAATTGACAAAAGTCTTAACCAAAAGCAGACGCCAAGAATCGATGAAATATCACTGCTTTCACTGCTTTCGACCTTATCAGAGCTGTTTACAAAACTACTACTAAAACGCCTAAGGCCTATGGTAAAGGTTCCTGATTTTCAATTTAGATTCAGGAATAACCACTCCACAATGGATCAAGTCCATCGAATAACTACGGTAAATGAGCAAGCGTTAAAAGAAAATAAATATTGCGCCGCCGTATTTCTGGATGTATCTTGATAGGGTTTGGCATAAGGGATTGACATTCAAGATGATCAAGATGATCAATTTACCACAAAACTATTACAATCATACCTCTATGATCACCAATTCAGAGTCATCCATGAAGAAACATGTTCTGACTTTTATCCAATGCTAGCGGGAGTTTCATAGAGAAGCGTATTGGGACCCATCCTATACCTTCTCTGCACTGCGTATATTCCTGCGTATATATAACGAATAAAACTTCCATCGGCACGTTCGCTGACGACACTAATTATGGTCAATAGACGAATCACAATCAATTGCAGTGGAAAATCTTCAACGAGCAATGAACAATGTTATACTGAATGGACAATTTGCTGGAAAATCATGCTTAATGAGCTCAGATCACCCCTTGTGACATTTACGCTTTGAAACAAAAATAACAGTCTACACATATTGAACATTCAGAAAGGCTTTTCTTTTCTGAAATGCAGCAACAAAATAAATGATGGCACGCAACAGCAGCAAGGTTTTATTTTACCAAAAAAAAGGCACGTTTTTATTTTTATTTAATTGTTAATTTTACAGCAAAATTTATTGACCTTTATCGACTGTGAACAAGACACGAACTTACTAAAAAAAAACAATTGTTAGTGTAATTAATTTGAAACCAAAAAAATAATAAAAAAAGAATATGGAAGCGTATGCAATTCGTGTTCGAACAAATGAAGATCACTGCGACATCTGTGTTGCATTTGATCTTCATTATCAACTCGAATTGCATTCGCATTCATCCAAGACAATTTACACTGCCGGTTCAAGATGTGTTAATCGGAGCGTGTTCACATATACCTCAATGGGGTGCAAGTGCCACAGTCAAGTACAATTAGATTTTCATAAATGTATTGGTATATTGTAAAATTAATTTATATGGAACGTATACGGTCATATTAGAGACAAAACCATTCATTTGTAACACATTTGATGGTATTTGTGAAAAAAATTTGGTATAAATACATTTTTATAGAATATCGAGTATTCTTAGAAATTACCGTGGTTTCTCGATAAATCGAAAAAACATAAGGAATTAATTTTAATTGTTTTTCTGTTGTCATTACTTCCGAAGCATGTTGAACAAATTAATATTCTCGTAAATTCGATCGATGTCGGGAAATTATTTTCTATAATAAAATCTATAAAATAAATAATATAAAAATATTAAAAAATTTATTCAATAATAACATTCAATGATAAAAATTTTTTAGACCTAAGTAAGTTACAGGAATTGGTTTAGTAAATTAAAATATTATCGTAAATTTTTCTACTAATCATAATGAATGACAGTGAAAGTGTACCAATTTGATTATAGGTACACGTCCGATGAATTAAAACGAATTCTTGAAGAATCAGATTCTGAATATGAGGAATAACCATACATTATACAACTGAAGACGAAACGTACCAAATCCTGATGACGAGACTCTTCAGTCTCGTCATCAGCATTTGATACGTTTCGTCGTCAGTTGTATAGTCAGATATTGAACAAGAAATGATCATACAGCAAGAAGGATTTATAAGCATAAGAACTATTCAAATCAATCATGACAAAAGAGACGTGTGACATCATTATTCGAGAAACAAATCAAAAGACCAAAAGAGTTTGTGACACATAAAATAATCGCCTGGTACAAAAATTTCCTGATTCTTCAAAACGGCCACAAACAAAAACGTTCAAACCATTTAATGAAGTAAAACTCGATGCTTTTTTGGGCATATTAACAGCTGCTAGTGTGCACAGAGACAACAAGGAAAATCTAGACGATATGTGGAGTAAAGATGCTCTACCTCAAATACGTGCGGCCATGTCTCGAGACCATTTCCAAATGTTGTTAAGATTAATTAGATTCGACAATGAAAATACACGCACCGGACGTATGCAAATAGATAAAGCTGCATCAACAGGAAACATTTGGACAATGTTAAATAGTAATTTGAAGAGAGTCAATAAACCGCACGAATGCATCAACGAACAACTGTTTCCATTTAGAGGTCATATTGAGTTTACACAATACAAACCTTCAAAAAACCTTGAGTTTACACAATACAAACCTTCCAAATATAGAATAAAAAAATTTTGGGCTTGTGACGCTTCAAATGACTACTCTGCAAGGTCAGATTTATACTGGAAAATCATAAGATGGTCCTCGTCAAGTAAACCTTGGTAAACGCACAGTATTGATCCTAGTTAGCACGTATAAATGCTCTGGAAGAAATGTTACTACGGACAGCTTCTTCACAAATATGGAACTTTTAAAAGTGTTAATCTCTTGGAATATGTCACAGTAAGAAAAAATAAAAAAAAATTACCAAAACACATGCAATCGTCTAAGGAAAGGAAAATATATTCGACCAATTTTGCATATAACGAAGATGTAATGCTCTGTTCATACGTGCCAAAAAAAATAAATCAGTCGTGCTTTTATCATCCATTCATACTTTTCCAACCGTCAATTGTTTTATTTTCTGCCTTGCTCTTAGCGCTAACCCTACAGTGTAAACTTCGTTCAAAACCGTTATAATCTAGGACAACTTCCGAAAAATAAAAAAGTTGTCTTGTAACAACTTTTTTATTTTTCGGAAGTTGTCCTAGATTATAACGGTTTTGAACGAAGTTTACACTAGTATAATTTTTTGGAGTATATTTTGTTTTGAATATTATGTGGCCCAAATAGTTTACTTATTTCTTAAACAGACGATTTAATGGTTTGCCTGACTGCTGAAAATGGTTTACTTGTTTCGTATGTATGTCATAATATTCCGTCACATATATTTTATTGGTTAAATCCACTACTTCTAATTTATTTTAGCCCGAAAGAAGCTAAATCTGTAAAAATTTCTACACAGCATGTTAAGAATAAAGTGGCATTTTGCTTGAATAAAAAATACACCCTTGTCCATAGCAAAAACAAAAAAATTCATTCAGTCGCATGAAGAGTACATTTGGTACCATGTTGTTTTCTAAAAAAATACGTAGATACTACAGGGCATCCAAAATGTACATTTGTATATAGTGCAACTAATAAGCGTTATTTTGCTAATTTATAAAATAAATGTATTGTGCCATCTGCAAATCTGAGGTCACGGATTAATGAAAAGCAGTACTTTGGCTATCGACTGGCAATACGGAATGAGTTTAATTCCACCCTGATTTCTGGAACTTGATTGAAACTAACCGTGTGAATCATTTTACGCAGCGCCAGTGTGAAAACATTCAGAGGAAGCTCTGAAGTAACGCGTTTACTGGTTTATAATAATATAAAATGACAAATATTCAAGAAAGATCGCAGTATATGCCACTACGCCACCATTTATATAGTTGGTTTCTTCTTCCTGTTTTAAACATTTTTTAAAGCCAACGTCAAAAAACTTTCACATCGACGAATATAATCAAAAATTGAACAGAATAACGCATAAAAACCCAACCCAAGAAAATCAATAAATCCTATATAAAAACCAAGAAAACCATAAATTCAAAGATGAAAAACCATATCACTAACATAAACTCACATGTACACATTTTATAACAATGGGATAAATTTTGATTGAGGTCATGTTTATTAAAAATGAATTATTGTCGTTCCCGCGGCAAATGTATATTCTATCTCATGAACAATATCCAATATAAGTAAAAAGCCAGGTAAAATAAAAAATAAAAAAGCGCCTATGAAAAGAGTATTCTATTAGGGGTGATCACACTTTTTTTTTAATAGATAAGTTTTTTACATCATCATAACAAAGGTAGAGTGGCCATCAATAAATGGATTATTGTATAAAGCATTAGGTATAGTCTCGATGGTAAATCTTGTTCAACTCATAACAGTATTTGTAGTTAGTAAACCGTAAATAAACAGTTGTATTTTTTTCTTCAACTGCAGGTCAACGAATGAATCAATTCATGGAGATTAAATGATTTTTAACTAGCAATTTTAAAATACTTCCTTTGTAAGGAATGAAAGTAATAAATGTCAATGAAAATGCTTTTGATAGAATACTAATAACAGCAAAAATGTATCTAAAACTGGCAGAGCCAAGACTCCCGGATATGATCGGCCTTATTGAACATCAAAATTAAAATAAACAGGGTTGTGACCCGATCTGAAACCGGTCAATAAGTGCAAAATTGAAAGCGATTGTGATCAATATTCAATCTTTTGGGTCCTATTCAAAATTGTAGGTCACTGAATTCTCTGAATTATTCCTAGAATTCGATTTGAAAGCGATTGTGATCAAAATAAAAGATTTTTATTTTGGGGCCTATTAAATTTAAACAACCTGATCAAACAACGGTCATTCTTTCTTCAGATGCACATCTAAACGTTGATGTCAGAAGTACGGTAAAAGCACAACCGGCTACTACATCAAGAAGGCCCTGCAATTTAGTCCACTCAAGATATGACGTTAATACTTTCCACTGCCATAGTAAATGTGGTAGAACGTTCAGAAACAATAACACTGAGGCTTTTGGATTCTCGAGCAAAAACAATTTGTATAAGCTTGATTTTAAATGCTCAGGTTTCTTTTAGTGGACTGGACAAGATAATTCTGAAACATCAAAAAGAACGGTTACAGTAACGCTAAAAACTAAAACTTTGCCTGGGTGATATCAAAAATTACAAGCCAGTTTTTTTCACAAATCTTAAATGTTAATATTGGTCAATCAAACTATTTGATCCGAAATTTTTCCATCCAGGTAATATTGATGTTCATACATCTGGAGTCAGACTAGATTAGATTGAGTTCCAAACCCTTTTTTAGAAAATACCGTGTTTGTGTGAACCGTCTTACCAGAGGATAATCTTTGTGAGAATCATTTTGTTACAAATCATCAACGAAAAGGTCGATTCATAGTAAATCGCCCAAAATAATCAGTAACCTTAGGTTATTCACGTGCAGTAGCTATCCAAAAGCTTAGAGGAATAGAATTCTAATTTGTACGTGATCCATAAATTGCAAAGGTCTATAACAAGGTAGAAGTATATCCCGCAGAAGCATCAAGAAGATGAAAACGAAGCACTTTACATTAGTGCTGCTGATGAATCTCATAAAAGTCATCATGTTAGAATCACGAATTGTTATTAAGTATACTTATGCCTGGAAATGTACCCAATACCGAAAGCACTTAAGAGAGTTTTTCCAAAAATATTTGTCTTTTCTTTACCAGCCGAGTCTGATAAGCTTGATGAAAATATTTGTAGTATCTTTATAAAGATTATACTTAACTAGAAAACCATCAACACAAAATTTCACCGTTTGATACGGGCAGTGTTTTTTGGATCAATTTTGAACTGTAATAACTGCCTTTGAACTGTGGGGACAGCTCTCCACGCAATACGCTTTTTTATTGATAGTCCTAACCAAACAGGAAAACCTACGCTTATAAGACAATTTTTAGAACCTTTAGAAGTACCTGGGGATGTTTTATTATCTTCTGCATTAACAAATATAGCTGCGTAAACCTGTTAAGGGGTAGGAAAACTTACCACTCCTGGTTTAGTCTTAAAATTATTAAGAAGCGGACATTATTTTACATAACTCCTGTTTTACACCAAATTCGGGTTCTTCCTAAACTATTTTTATTGAATGAAACCGCTAAGTCATACAATAGATGCAATTAATCGGTTAATGAAAAGATGTAACTGATACTTCAAGAAATGGGTTAGATGAAAGGGCATAGGCTTCCCAGATGATAATTTAGGCTGCTTAATATCCTTGAAGAACAATATACATTCTATCTAAGCGTTGATAATATTAAAGATGAAACTGATGGGTGCAGGCGTAACTAAAAATATTCTACTAAGCTCCTGTACAGCCAAACTCTTTCAGGAATGCAAACACACAAACTTTATTTGAATGTAGGAGCAGTTAATATATTGCTAAGAAATTTAAAATAGGGTCTGTTTAATAAAACAAAATTAATTGTCACGAATCGTATGACCAAAATGATGCTTGCAAAAGAGTTGACTGGGTCAAAAACTGACAAACTTGTCATATTGCCAAGAACCAAATTGATCTCAGAACCAAACAATATCTCTTTCCAATTTTGTAAAAGACAATTTTCAGATCTCAAGGGCAAATAATGAAATATTAGGCATATACCTTACCCAACCAATGTTTTGTCACCTCAAAGGAGATTATCTAAACACCTTAATGCCCAACAATGGTTAAATATATTAACACTCATTTGAACCAAGTACTTATTTCGGTGGAGTGTTTGCCATTTAAAGTTGAATTATCAGCAGGTTCAGATCAGAGCATATCCAAAAGAAGTACAAAGTCAAGTAATGCAAGGATTACCAAAGGTTCAACTAAACTGTAGCTAATTGAAATCTTGGTTATCAGTGTGTCAAAGACTCTGGCAACCACAACCGAGGAAGATGAAGAAAAACCGATAAATCTTCAAACACTCATATCATGGCAGCACAGTCTATCAAAATATGTTAGTCAAATTAAGAACTGAAATTTCAATAATCCTACAAACCAACACAAACACCTTTCGTCTATTCAAAAACCAACAACGGTAACAACTCCGAAATGATCACAAAACTGATTGATCCAATTCAAAAAAGCCTTTCGGGTTGGATGACATCCCAGGTAAATTGCACAAACATCTACCAGATGAAATCATAGATGAATTATGTTCTAAGTGTATTACAATTTACTCAAAAACCGTTCATTCCCGAACGGTTGGAAAACTGTAAGAATTTTTCCAATTCTGATAAAATAAACAGCTGGTTAACACTGATAGGGTATCGCTCATTAAGTTTATTATTGAATTTAAGAAAAATATTAAAGATTATTATCTCCAACAAAATCAACGAGCACACCGAAACAAATGAATCAACATTCTACGGTACACGTCACTACTAAACTCACATCGAATATTTACCGTAAGGCAAAACATGTTGTAACCCATTGACAGGTTGCAAACACCACATATCCAACAGTACCCATTACAGAAATTTTAAATCGGACAGAATTTAATCCGAGCTAATACGGAATCATATCCTGCTAACGACATCCATCATCTGAAATTCCCTACTGTAAAAACCATAAACATAACTGACACTAAACCACATTAGTTGAAGTGATACGTTCAGGATCGACAGCAAGGATCGGTAGTTTACCAGGTTGATCGCAGACCAAATTAAAAAATGGTTCGATCATTCGAAGTTCAGACATCCTAAAACGATGGGCGCTTTAACCATGCCATGAAGTTACTGGAGTCAGCTGCATTCTTGAAAATGTGATGGATAAGCGATCACGAGACTACAAAATTTAAACACAACCAATTGTTTGCCTAGACACAATTTCATGTTTTCCACTCAGATTCTTCTACTTTTCTGTGTTCTTCCTTATAATTGGACACTTCCATCTTTTTCCTTTCACTATTAGTCTCTTACTCTTTAACTGTCTTTACATTATAATTTGCTCATTGTTATTTTTGAGTCTGGTAAAGCCAGCAGATTAATGTTTAGATATCATGTTTCATGACTTTTCTTGGACATTTTTTTTCTGTCATCCGTAACGTGTCGTCATTGTAAATGAAATTCAAAGTAACAATTTAAAAAAAAACTTGGAGCTGCCCGGTCTTCTAGTGAAGGAATATTTGGCAACGAACCAGCTATCTTTCCTTTCTAGCTGAAATATCACCAACTCAACACCAAGCTTCAGCGGACTTTATATTATTGTATGACCTTTGCTCACAAAAATTTCAACTTCCCGCAAAGAATCTTAAAGCAAAATAAAATAAGAATTCGATTCACTCTACAATTTATAAAAGCATTGGGGCAATCACATATAACGAACCATATGAATATTTAGTAGACATAAATAAAAACATAAATAAAATATTTAAAAAATTGTCACCTTTTCATTACAGTCCAGTGTACTGATAACCTTGAATTATGTACTCCTATTTTATTTTTTTAATTACCACATAACTTAATAATATTTTTGGACTACCGTTTTCGTTAGCATTGACGCCGCATCACATTAGTCTACCATCTCATGAAAATACAAAGACTGACATCATTACAAGGCATAAATGAATCATTACCAACACCAAGTTATTTCACAAAATGGATGTCCAGACACCCTTGTCTGCTATGAAAAATGTTGTTATCGAACAACCTTGAAACCGTTTTGAGTAAATTTTTTACCACTTTTCACTGTATATTTACACGACCGAGAACACTAAACACAACAATACTTTAAATGTTTAACTTATTTACGTAATTTATATATAATTTAACCCCACTTTGGTTAATTTTAAATTTTAATAAGATTTAACTTTATTTTTGCACACTGATTGATTACCCGGCCAAAGAAAAACTGAACTAAAACAAAAAATTATTTGTTTGTATTTATTGTGAAACTGGTTTGGTAAAATGCGTAGTAACATTTTTAGGCAATGTAAAACACTGTTGCCTCGGAGTATTTCAAATGCGATGCATACTTATCTATTGCACTTAATCAACATTTGTTGCTTAGAAATGGATTTGAGATGAATATGCCAGTTGAAAAAAAACTTTTTTTATTTATATATAATCCTCTTTTCAGGCCATGACTGGCCCATGCCATTTTTTATAGAAAACGAGAATAATCTATGTCGTTCTTTGTTTTATAGAAGCTGTTCTTTATAGAAGCTGTTCTTTGTTTTTCATAACAAAGTAAATAACATCCTGAATTTCTTCAAACTCAGTAGTCAAAGAAAACTGTCGTACTTAACCGTTATGCTTTAACTTTTACGTTCATCCAATGCACAAAAGATTAAATGGTTAACCCCTTAGGTATACAATTTAGACAATCGGTATTTGAATTATGAATTTAACAGTGAACATGAGGTAATACCACTACGCTAACTATGGCCCTTGTAGTCTCAAACCCACATTCCTCAGAAAAATATTTTAACACAAGAATGATATGTTTAGAATGCCATGATGTTGTCCTTTGCTTGGCATAAGAGGCGACTAGCGTCTCTAAAACACGCATGTTAAAAAAATCAAGATATAAAGCACCCGCCAAAATTCGTTTATAAATACGATGTTTGCCATTAGCACGTAGAACGTGCAACCACTGAGAAGATCATTCACGTTTGATAGCACTTTATTAACCAAGAATATCGTTTGAAACTTGCTTCCCTCAGGGGAGACAATGGGTTCCAAGGCTAAACGTTGACAGTAAACGGTTCAAACGGTTTTAAAATTTAACAAGTCAAGATGGATTTTGATTTGGTAAGCTAGTTTGACTTCAGAAGAGCTCAGTATAGAATTTTTGGTGCGTGGATTGCCTATTACTCAAGTGGGAGTACAGAAAACCTTCATGGATATTCTAAAAAGAGAAATTCAAAATCCAACTCTGAAAAGCAAAGTATCGCATGTCACGGAATCACCTGACCTTGAAATAGATAAAATCAACCAAAAGTTCAATAAAAAGATAAGTTCCAAGAGAACTTAGAAGAAAGCCCCTCACTTACCGAAAGACAAAAATTGCTAATTAAGACGATACATTGGGGAGATCGAGCGCAACGTTTGGGAAATTTTTTTAGTTTGGCTGGACCAAATATTTTAATCGGATCACTAGAACGCAAAGTAAAATCAATAAAGCGGGATATCATAAAGGCCGAGAAGGCAGCTGAATTGCACGTGATATCTAAACCTTCTGCCTCAACTAACGAAAAATAAACGAACGCAACGTCAAGTCACAATAAAAAAAACGATGCCGAGATAGATCCAAGTACGGAAGCTGACCTCGAAACCTCTCTTGAACGGAAACTTTAACAAAAATTAGATGAATCGACACTATAATTTCGGGAACAATTATATGATTCCACAAATTAACACCACCGTTCAATCGAGAAGGAAACAATGGGAAGAAACTTGAGATTCAAACCCCGAAAAAACGAAGACTCGGATTCGGAAAAGAGCTCAACCAGTTCCGAGACACGTTCGAGAAATGCTCATCATAGAAGTACACGGCACATTTATAGGAAACGATCTGATTCATCGAGATGGAAAATTCCTTTTTCTGTCCGAAAAAGTAGACGTGGTGACGAAAATGTTCAACACTTCATCATGAAAATAAAGGAATATGCATATCAAGATGGGATTCCGAAACAAGAATTGGTCACGACAATGCGAACTTTCGTCACCGATAAGGCAGATAAATGGTACTTCACATTTATTCGAAAAAACTAGGACGCATATGGAGGTTTTTAAAGGAATCATTATTAGAACGCTTCAGCAGTGTTGAAGGAGACAGAGAAGCGCGCAAATATATTAGGGGGATAATGCAATATCCCAAAGAAAACATCAATGATTTTCTGACTGGAATTGAAAGTGCCAATTATCGTCTAAAGAGACCGCTGCCTGCCGATGAAATTTTAGAAATTTTATTGGAAAACATGAATCCAGCCTTGAAGAATTCGGTTAGCGACAAGCAGTTTGTGTCGATCGTAAAGTTGAGACGCGTTTCTGATAATTACGCGTTTCCGATAATTATCATCATAGTTAAATCTCGATCCAAACGAGTTCAAGTGGTAGCAGAACTTTTTGAAACAGGATGTCCTTCAACAGTTCACCGTTCAGAAGGAAACCAACCCAATAATAACGTATCAGAAAAAGATAATCGCTGCAATAATAACTACTTGCAGGAAGTAACTGCATTAAATCGACAAACCTATGTAGTTTGCTGGAACTGTTGAAAGACCTCGATCACAAGTTCCAGGCGTGCAAAATGGAAAAAACAAACCGATTTTGCGTAAGTTGTGGTTTGGCGAAAATGAAAGGGTTTTATTTTCATGAGATGTCAGAGAAAATTGGTTTTGGGAGAAAACATCGTTCGGGGAAAACATCGAGCCCTAGATTCCAACCACCATTAGCTCCCAAATAACATCAACCAATAAGGCTCTACCACCTGCTATGACTATTAAGAACCAACCTCAACGTGTTCAAGTGTATTGGAGAAACAATGGAAAATTTATGACCATTTATATGCCATATCTACCATCACCGAATTCGCAGAAAATGATCCTCGTTCATACGCAAAAATTTCAATATTGGGAAGAATTAAATTTGGCTTACTCGATAGTGGTACAAATGTTAGCATCCTTGGGAAAAACAGTGAACAATTGATAAAACCATTGGTATTAAAAGTAATCAAAATCAACAAGTACATCAAAACAGCCGACGGGCCCGCCGAATAAAACCGAAACTATAAAATGTTGCATTGTACCTTCATTAAAATCCAAAATTTACCTAGGTGTTAATTTCTGGAAAGTGTTTAGCATTGCACCTGACATAATAAGTGAAGTAGCGCCTGTCAATATGGAATCTCGACTGGGATCTAATAAACATGATTTGAGCAACCAGCACAAAACCGAGCTAAATGAAATCGTCAAATGCTTTCCTTCTTTTAAAACAACCGGTTTAGGAAGAACCAATCTGGTAGAGCACCATATAGATGTGTGAAATCATGCCTCTATAAAACAAAGGCACTATCCAACGACGCCTGCACTACAAGGCCCAATTCCTCAAGAAATAGACCAGATACTTTCGAAGGGCGTTATCGAAGAAAGCATTAGCGCATGGAGTTCCCCCGTAATGTTGGATCGCAAGGCAAATGTAAAATCTCCCTTATATTTGGACTTGAGGAAAGTAAATCCTATAACAAAAAAGGATGCCTACCCACTACCGATTATTGATGGTTTACTAGGCAGATTACAGGAAACCAAATATATATCAAACCTTGACTTCAATGATGCCTTTTGACAGATACCACTTTCTGAGAGTGCAAAAAAGATAACGGCTTTTTCGGTACCACGCCGTACTTTTTATCAGTTTCGCGTCATAATGTTTGGGTTGTGCAATGCACCACCAACCTTTCAAACTTTTTTATTCATGCACCCATGAGCGCCAGTCAATCCAAAGATAAACTCTTGTTTTATAATAATTTGGATTATCTGATGGAATCCACACCGGAGCACAATGACATAAAAGTTATTAGTCATGACTTTGTAAAAATGTACAGTGTAATTTTAACGATTGTAAAATATAGGTCTGTACTACCGATACGATCTAGCGACCGATAATGGGGAAGGATGCCGTACTTTGCAATCACGCACGATCTCCACTTAGAACCATGGACAAAGCTATGATGGCAATTTTCGTGGAGCTTGCAGGGCTCACAGGAAAATGTTACTTACGTTTCAACAATATAGGACTGATGAACAAAGAAAGTACTATATCAAAATCTTGTTAGCAGTAGCATTATATGAAAACCAACCTCCGTTCTAATATGAACGCTCAATGAGAGGTATTAAAAACTTTCGTTGTCAGTTCCGCTCACGCGGCTCTATTTGGTACAAATTAAGCTCAAAAATGTTTAGTTTAATAGACAGTGTCCTTTTGCTATGGATCAGTAGAATAGTAGCCTATAGAGAACTGCGAATTTGCTTTATAATCGCACGGAACAGTTACAAAAATAATTTTCGTTCATTAAAATCAGCAAAAGGGTTAGCCCTTTAAAATTATGTAAATGCATACAATGTGCAATAAACAATGGTCTGATTTTGATGAATGATACTTTAAACAAAAGCTTTCTATATCAACATAAATATTGCAAGTTACTGACCGATTGAGACAAAACTTTTATTGACAGTTATACCTAAACTTTAATCTGCTAAAGGAGTGTTTACTCTAATATAATGTCAGACAGTTATTTTTACGCTATTTGTAAAGCAGTAAAGCTATGACACAAAAGGTATATTTTATTGTGTCATGTCGTAAAATGGTTATTAGTGGACACTTTAAACCTGTGTCACTAAAGAGAACCTTTAAAACACTTGCTACGAATTGTGGGTGTGCGTTATGTGTGATCAGTCCAAAGAACAATTGTTCGCTCACAATTCGATCACGGCTAGTCAATATTATGTTATGATTTTATATTTGCTTGCCAAACTAAGGCCATATTTTATGTAAAAAATATAATGATGGGTGTTGATGTCTACAGATGTCACGATCTTACCAGTTCACCTCGTCTGGAACCCAAGGATCAATCCCCGACTGTTTAGGTTGTTTTCATCAAACGTCTTTTTGGTAAACGCTTACTTCCATATTTGAAGTATAGATATTAACTGCTCCGGGTCTTCCCCTGGGAGTTCATAGTTGCTAATGTGTCGTTACTTATCATAGGCGCGTTTTTTCAGAAAAATACCGAGTTGCTCGTTGATATACCAAAAAATGGCTTAAATGGCCGTTAACGTGATATGCCCCCGATTTATCAGGGATTGAAAGGTCGACGTTGGACCCAGTCGTATTCAACGTTTTAACGAAATTTCCGATAGTGATTTATAGAAACATTAAACATAAAGTGACAAAATTTTGTTGAGGGAACCTTCGAGTGCATGCAAAACACGACTACTGGCAACGGCCAAACTCATTACTTTGAGGACAGAATTCGAACTCATGTTGAAATTCGGGGTCTGTCGACCTAGTAGCAGTTCTCTACATCTTGTGCAAAAAAAGAATAGAGAGTTGGCCGTGCGGAAATATCCGGACACTTGATAAAATTACGATTCCATATCGGTATCTATTTCCACATCTCCAAGATTTTACTCACTGTTTCGAAGGCTGCAAAAATGTTACATCCACCGTCATAGCCTTAGAAAATTTATGAATATTCTGAAACGAGTTCGACGCGTTTTGTTTTTTCGAATTTTGTAGAATGCCTTTCGGTCTTAAGAATGCTGCACAGTCAGTCAAGCGTCTTTTGCATAAAGTTTTATATGAAGACTTGACTTCTGTTTGTGTATTTGGTTTGGCATTGTCACTCAAAACACTTCAAAACTATCTTCGCTAAATTAGAAGGACATGATTTAGTAGACAAATGAAGGCAAATGCGTTTTTTCAACTGAAATGACTTAAAATTACGATAAACTTTTAAGGTCACTTCATTCTTGGTGCTGCTGCCGATCAGGCATTACAGAATTATTACCTAAAAAGCTATGTTAAGAATAGTCGCGTCTCAATACAGTCGTCGACAGCAATTAATGCGTTTGAAAACTACAAAACAAAACTTTTAGACGCTACTTTACTGATTCATCCATCAACATCAGCGCTTCTGGCCATCATGGTTGATGTTTTCGTTATCGCATTTGATTTAGTGGCGTAGGAGTTTATTTTGTAAACTTAGCTTCTTTTCTTTACAAGGTTTTGAGGGGTATCAGAATCTTTCCCATCGTGGTGTCAATATAGGCTGTAATGACACTATTGGCACAAAAATCATTTGGCCATAGCTATTGAAAACATCAGCCCGCAAATGTCTTAAAATTGCGTAGGCTTAATCTCACGATGCATTAAATCAAAGCTCAGTACTTATAAATCAACTTCTCCATGATTTTTGACCATTCACCTCGATACTATTGGCCTTTTATCAGTGTCTAATAATCAGCAGTTATATGTCACGTTGATTAACAGATCGGTGGCCTGAGGAAATTTCAGTTCCTGATCTAATTATGCCGCTACCGTTGCTTACGCTGTATATTCTTATTAAATAGCTCGCTTTGGTGTGCGGAGTCTATTGTCACGGATCAAGGGATGCAATTCTAATAACCACTTTTTATGAAACTTGCTTAATTAATCATTTTTGAGAAGACGATACCAACAAGTTACAAGCCAAATTGTATTGGTTTGATTGAGGGATACCATCTTTTCATTAAGTCTGCCATTATTTTCCTATAATCTTGCTTGGTCTACGAACGACTTACAGTGACAAACTAAAAGCTACGTCCACTGACCTAGTATTCGGATGTTCGGATACAAACGATCAAATTTTAAAGTCTGACTTTATAACGTATATCAAGCAATAGTTTGATGAAATTCGATCTGTACCAGTATTGATCTGTATACTTGCTTGCACGACGCTTCATAGACCACGATCAAATAGTTATTTGGCCTATTGAGAACCACTCTGCTTCTTGAGTGTTTCCAAGTACCTAGAACAGTACGAGGAGCATAATAACGTTTTTTATCAATGGAAGTTCTACATTTGAATTGTAGAACTCGATTATTTTTTAATATGAGAACATTTGTCAGAAGTGCCCCTATTTTGAAACTCCTTTATTTTGGCCTACATTATTTTTATTTATTTATAAGGGTAGAAAACTATTTTATGTCCAACATTAAATGATAGCAGCTACACACACAAACACTTTGAACATGTAATTTTGTGAAGACCAGAACAGATCTAAGTATACACACACATACAAATATATATACCATATAAAAGTGTTAAAAATAGCTAACAATATTTTTCGTCTGATTTACGACTGATAAAATAACGAAAACTGTAAACACACTGACATAATATACCCTTATAGTCGTCGCTGATACGAAACAAAACTTGCTACATCATATCAATGGTACATGTATATATTTATTTTCATCTGTTGGTTATATGTATGCGCCCGCCACCTCCATCACCATAACATTTTTCCGTGTTCTGTTGTTTATTTTTCATAATATCAGTTCATTTATATGGTTAGGTCATAAACTAACAATAGCCGGAAATAAACTTTAATGTTAATTTATATGGCACATAAGAAGCAAATAAATAAAATATGTAACGAGAATGGCAAACAGTTTATCTGGAGCGCAAACGTAGATATTTTGTGGTTGGCATTTTGTGTTAACATTTTGACTTGCTTTTAAAAATTGGTAAATAATTTAAAGTTCTGTGCTTTAATCGTCATAATTAAAGCGCTGAAATGCGCGTGTACGATAAATGAGATATGGTAAATCTTGGATAACATCTTATTCCAAGATTGTGTTAGGAAGATATTATTTTATGTTCAAGGAAGTTGTTTGCAAATAAAACTTTATAAATATTTTTTGTAAAAATACAACGAGCTTTTTTGTACAAGTTTATACAGACATACATTGCTCTATTATTTACTTTTTATTTATCCGTCTTACGTACTGTATTGTTTACGACACAAAAATATGAACTTCTTTTGTGTGTATTCTGCTTGTGTTATTTAGCTACAATTCCGGAAGGATGGATATTCATTTTGTTTTGTAGCTCATTTTGATTTATTTGGATGTTTCTTTGTTTTACGTTTTAAGTCTTTTTTGCAACGATTTCATAGACAACGATCAAAAATTTATTTGAGTACAATTTTTGGTAGGAGATCCGGTCGAAATCTAAAAATTGGAATTTTGAGATAAACTTTGTTATGAATTCCCAATTAATGTGTTTACAAGAAAGTCTAATCCAAACACCGTGCCGCTTTCATATTTCACGCCATTGCAAAATGACAACTGTGCCTCAATTTAACTGGCAACATTCTAAATAAAAACAAATAAAACTTTTTAGAATTCTTCGGCTCTGAATACTTTTTTATATTGTCTCTGGCAATCTGGACTTAACCACGTTATAAATATACATAAAGGAAACACTTTCGTCTAAAATGGTTTTTGTTTTTAGGATTACTGCACCACCCGCTAAGATTCAATACAATTGGAGAATAATGTTAAACACTCTTGGATCGGATAAGATCACGAACATAATCTTGATTTTTAGTTAGAGTGCAGAATCAAAAAGCAAAACCATCGATCATGCCAGTGCAGTATGTCTGAATTGTATACGAGGTGCAAAAATATAGTCGAACGTCTTCGATTAGAACAGCGTAAAGTAGAACGACAAAAATTTGAAAAGAGTCGGATGAGCTGTATTCCACCAATCTGTTTTGTTGCATAATATTTTCTAGTTTTTTATTTAGGTAATTTTTTGTGACAACGAGCAAGTTAATGTCAGCAAAACAAAGCGAGCGACTTTGCTTTGGTTTTCATAGTAAATCTGATTTTTCCAAATCTAAAATGTCTAATAAACAATGATTGATTTGATGGGGATTGTCGTCTTACACCAGGATGTACAATATAATTATAGCTTACAAGAACATAATAGTAATAATAAAACGGCTTTTACAGGTCATCACTGACCCGTACCGATTCAAAAACCTGGCTCCATCGGATTCGGCCCCAAGCTTGTTCTTTGTATTAATCTAGACATCCCGAAGAACATAAGCTAATTTCTACACCGAGTAGCTGACATCGACTATTGCGCCTTTGAAATTGCGGCTCTCCTCTCAAAAGACGCTGCACCATACTCTTAGGATCAGTTTGAAGAACGTGACCGAGCCAGTGTACTCGCTTTCCTTTAATTTCATGTACGAGATTAAGAATTTTAATTAAATTCCTGATCTCGTGGTTGTTTAAAACTCTGTAAGTGCCGTTATGATCGCGTTTGGGGTCATTTATCATTTGCATGATTTTTCTCTCAAATGTCATTAACCATCTTTTATACTTATCCGTCAGAGTCCAACTCTTACACCCTTACAGGACAACGAGTCTGATCGACAACTTGTACAACTTCAGCTTGTTGGCATTTGCCAGGTATTTTGACTTTAGCAGCGGGCGTAAGGCATACAAAACACAATTGCCAGCAACAAGATGCACTTTAATATCCATTCTCACACAATTGTCATGAGTGACAAGAGAAAGGAGGTATCGGAAACTTGTCACTACTTCAAATTTGTGATCACAACTACTAAAATCCATTCCATGTTGGTCTCTAAAACCAATGATTATATATATTTTTTGGACTCATTTATTTTGAGGCCAACGGAAGATAGGAATTGTGGATCCAGTAGTTCTTTTACACCGTTGCCATTTTATCCAATAACGCAAATATCAACTGCATAGGCCAGAACGTGATTGGACTGACTGTACAAATTGTTGTCCTGTGGTGATTTACGAAAAATAAATTCTAATATAAAATGAGATTAAAGAGTATCAGGGTCAGAGCATCTCCTTGCCGTACACCAGATCTAATTGCAAACATTCCTGATAGGTTGTTCTCAACTTTAAAACAACATGATGACTGCATTACTGTTATTTTACACAAACTCATATATTTGTCAGGTAATCCCAAACATCATAAAGCAAACCATAAGCTTTCCCGATGGAATGAGCCTTAGGCTAGTTAGAAATCCAAGAACACGGGCAATTTGCTCCACCAGGGTGTGAATTTCTCCAATATTATTTAAGACAGTAATTTGTATGCTTTGTAAAAGAAATATATGCCGCGTTAGTTTTCGCATTTTGAGCGATCTCTTTTTTTAAGGATAAGGCACAACTCAGTCATTTTCAATTCATCAAGTATAACATCGCTTTGCCATACTAATTGTACCAGTTCGAAAAGATAGTTCCACAAAGTATCCCCTCCAAATTTCAAGAGCTCGGAATTAATACAACCAACCCCAGGAGAACGGTTTCTTTGAAGCCTCTGCATAGTCAGTGTGAATTCTTCGTAGGATGAGTCCTTTATGCACATCACTGTCGAGTACTGCATCGATGTTAACGCACAGAGGTTTCCTTCCTGATCTCGAAAGGTAATAGATCTAGGTCTGAAGGTATGGTCCAGTACGATAAATCCTTTAAAGAAATTATGTGAATTGAGCTCATTGCTAAATTATTGTACCCTAAATACTTTAGCTTTCCACCACACGTGTTTTTTCAGTCTACAAATTCACCCAGCAAATCTCCTAGCAAGGACTGCTTTGTTCTTCCGTGCGATTGTAAAATGTACTCGCGCTTCTTTAAAGCCTATTTTCTGTTGCTCGACCTAAACAATACGCCTCGGTGAAAAGTGTTCTTACTGAACCAAAGCTAGCACCAAACTGTTCATTATGTACAACTAGCACCAAACTGTTCTTCGTTTGTGCGATTCCCGAAGTTTATTTAACTGAAGCTCCAAGATCGTAGACAATACTTAGCCGATAGTTCCAGATTTTTTTAATTGCTTGGCAGATGGGCATAGTGCATTCAAATGTAGATCGAAGAAACGTACCTACCAACCAATCCAGAAATGTGTACGAAAACAGCGATAACTACACTATTTCGTTAGCTGATCTTGAATTTAATGTGCTAGGTCTCATAGATTTTTGATTAGGTACGACAAGTTCCTGATGCTTTTATCTGACGATCAAAAAATAAAATGCCTTGACCAACCAGTCACACAAACTTAGGATGAACCGTGAGAACAATTTATGAAACAAATGGCGTACCACAGCAAACCATTACCTGTCTGTCTCTCCCAGAAAAAATCAACATCAAGCAAAAGTTAAGGAAATTCTGGGAGGTAGAAAAATTATCAGCTCTTGAGCGATACACAGAAGAAGAAAAACTGTGTATTGAACCCGCCGACAAGCATTTGAAGATTGAAAGTTCAGGTTCAGGATGTCATTACCATTCAAGCCCAATAAACCTAAATTGGGAGATTTGCTAAACCAAGCAATTAGACGATTCAGCTTGCTGGAACAAAAACTGATAAAGAACCCCGAACACCACCTCTCGGTCAATTGGAGCAAATACCACCAGACAGAGCAAGTCTCTATGTCACCTGAGAAATTGTATTACTTGCCACACCACCCAGTATTCAAGGAAGCAAGCTCAACCACCTAGTTGCACCTGGTGTTTGACGCATCGGCGAATACAACCTAGTATCACGCGTTAATTTGATTTATTTATGGTCGAACCGACTATTCAACCAACCTTCCTAGACATGCTAATAAGATTCCGAAAATACATCGGTACATTATTAAAGCGGATATTGCAAAGATGTTCCGTCAGTTGTTATTTGAAAAACCAGAAACAGACTATCAACGTTTGACGTGATTCACCAGCATCGACAGTAAATCATTATCGGCTACTCACAAACACCTACGGCTCTGCATCAGCTTCGTTTCTGGTAACCCAATTTGCTTTTGACGCTTTTGAGACGCTTTTAAGAGACTTTTATAAGGACGACCTTATGTCCAAGAACACAAACTCAATGAATACCGATTTAAAAACTCGGTGGTTATCACCTACGCAAATGGGCAACCAATGATGTAAAACTTCTGGGAAAGATACCAGCACAAGACCGAGAGATTTCGATTCGAGGAATCACCGAAAGAACAAAGTTAATATCAGTTCTAGGAATTAAATTTGATCCACAACCCGATTGTTTTTCATTTAAGGTGTCGCTGCCAACCACAACCGGATTGACCAAGATAAATATATTATCTGAAGCATCCCGTGACAGTAGGAATTAAAAATCTATTTCAGAGTATATGGGATGATAAACTGCCTACAGATGTTGAGAAACATCTGGACAAGCATTTGAAGCAGTTTAAACTTGCTGGAAGAAATCATAGTACCGAGGTGGCTTAAATTATATACAGCAGACAACTGTGTGGATTTGCAAACTCATCGAATACTGCATACTCTGCGGTCATATACGCCCGAACCGTAAAATTCAATGAAGTACAGATAAACATTGTCGCTACCAAAACCAAAGTTGCACCAATGAAGTACACAGCCACAGCTAGACTAGAGCTTTTTGCTGCTGTTTTACTCATTGGTGGAATTGGAAGTCATTGGAGCTATCTACACATCCACAAGTTTCGTTATGGTCTGATTCTACCACCGTCCTTGCTTGGTTAGTAAACTCATCTAGGAAGGGAAACGTGTTCGTGCATAACCGAGTTACCAAGATATTGGATACAACAAATGTTCAGCAGTGAACATATGTTCCAACGAAGCAGAATCCGATAGATATGGCTTCCCGTGGAATTGTCCCAAGTGAAATTCTAGCAAATACAATCTAGTGGCAAGGGCCAGAATGGCCACGTTATGAGCATGTTCAATTCCCAAAAGAAACCATTGCAATAATCCTTCACTACAGAGGAACCATAAATGCATGATATTAACCCAACAATCACTGCTTAAATTATCGAGAAATGTTCAAGCATAACCAAAGCTATTTGAATATTTGCTTAGGTGAGACGAGCAGTGTATAATTTCCATAATTTCAAAGCTCGACTCTTCAGCCCTTTTATGGTAGTCGATTTGTACGAGTCGCACAAAATAATGTTGCAAGAAGTACCACATTTGAGTTTCGCTAATGAAATGAATAGCTTGCGCAATAATTTGCCGTTAAACAAATCTAACATCTTTTTTTTTACTACCATCCTTAGAAAGCGGCATTTTACGAGTTATTGGTCACCTGGAGCATACATCCCATCATTTTATCAGAAAGTTATTCTATGGTACGGAACATAGTCACGGAAGAAATACATGAAAAGAATCTACATGTAGGTCCAACATAATTTATGTCTATCATTAAGCAGCAGTATATTATAATCCGTTGTAAAGACTTGGTTCGACATAAGAAATTAACCCAAGAGCAGTTCATGGGACAAGTACCTCTACAGCGGGTAAACCCGCGCGTTTTTGCAGTCAAGCATAGATTACTCTGGTTTACATAATGTAATCAACACTAGTCAAGTACGAAAAGTTACCACCTTTATGGCATACCTCATCGTGTTCACTTGTATGGCCACCAAGGCCATTTACCTCGAATTGGCATCCAACATGTCAACGGACACTTTAATTGCAGCATTCAAATGGTTCCAGCCACCAAAGCATTTGCACTGACGTCTACAGTGATAAGGGTACGATATTCGTAGGCGCCGCCAATGAATTAAAATATTTTTTTGAAATGATGTCCAAAGAGAAGAACCAAATCATCGACTGGGCTGCATCTAACAATTGAGGAGCACGTTCAAGCACTAACACTGGCGCATTTTATTATAGGACAACTAATACCGAAACCTGATATCACAATCTTGAGAGTAAATCGGCTATCTCATTGGCAAATGACGCAGCAAATGTTCCAGCATTTCGCTAAAAGATGGCAAGCGGAAAATCTTACTACGTTGAACCGTTTGTCAAAATGGCGGTTGAAACACAACAATATAAAGGTTGGTGACTTGGTCTTTATTATGAATGAAACTATTCTACAAGGACAGTGAGCGTTAGGATGCACAATCAATGGTCATCTGTGTAAAGACGGAATCGTTCGTGTAGTAACACTTCGGATATTCAAAGGGACATATGAGCGACCAACCACTAAAATATGTCTGCTCGCATTGCTTGATTCACCAAGCACATCAACGGGGGTGACATGTTAGGAATCATAACCACTGTTGCGAAGATTTTGTTTTTAAAATTAATTAACAAACTGTGAATTTGATGAAGTGGATAATAAAAATAATTTATGATATTTCACCGAAACATCATAAAGATACCAAACAATAATATCATCCATACTTGTTGCAAGTAGTTTATTTGTATAAAAGCACTTTGACCTACATTGTGCATCAAATAGTGAGTGAAGACCCAGATACAAGAATAACCATGGATTATTATATCTTAATGTATTATATTATAATCCCAATGTAGACTCATCAATTTACTTTCAGTAAAAAAAATCTTCCTGCATGGGTGTGTTAATTAATCGACCTTTCTATTAAAAGGCTATCCATAGACAAAACCATCCCTAAAAATAATAGAATCTGAGTTTGTAGGTTTTCAGGATTACATAAAAACCATAAATCAATTAATCCTTATAAACAATGCAAGAACATAAAAAATTCAGGTTTTGCTTTTGATTAATGAGACTATCCATCTTAAGTTCATGCCAACACAAATTTACGTAATTTAATTTATAAAATTTTATGTTTAGGCAAGTAGTTCAAATTAACTTAACTGTCTATATGACAAATAAAATTAAGTTTAAAAAAAATTTAAGATTTTAATTTATTACATAAATTTAGCTATGTCTCGATTTTCTAGTGACTAGGTCTTCGTTTATGAATAAACAAGCCATCGATACACTAAGCGATAAAGAACCTGGGATTGTTGAAAAGTTAATTTTATTCGTTCATCAAAATTTCATATTACGAATTTTAATCACGTTCCATCGTTATAACCCAAAAATAAATTAAAAATTTTCCAAAACAAACAATTATAAATGGTATTGAAAATTTGTTAAGGAGCTTTAGAGAGGCCGGAAAAAAAAAGAAAATTACCATGAATGTTTTCAAGGGATACTGTTATCATGATAATTATATTAAAAGGGACATTTGAGTTTTTAATATATAAAATTCGTAGAAATATAATTAAATTTAACAGGATGAAAAACATATGACCGCTGATCTGTTTCCAGGACATAAATATGTGGAATTGGTGTCAAGCAAAATATTTGTGTGGAATTATCGCTTTAATAAAAAAATGGCAATAGTTTTAATTTTTTCTTTAACTGAAATAAGACAAGAACAGGCTAGACCGTTTTACTCTGTAGAGACCATTATAATCCATTTTATAAAAGTCTCTGAAAATTAATTAAAAAGAATAAAATCAAAATAATATGTCTGGATATTACTCTGTAAAAAAAGTGTCGGTTGTACATATTTCTCGTGCTGCATTCTGAGTAACGCTAAAACTTTATAACAATTGATCGAACAGGGTAGGCTTCTATTTATGGAATAATCCATGAATTATTTTCGGCTCAACTAAGTACTCCTACTTATGTGGCAAACTTCACTAACAGTAAATAATTTACAATGAAAAACGACATCCCAGTTTTAAGAGAAAACAACATTTTGAGATCCTACAACAATTAAAAAGCCAGTCTGTCAGATGGTATTAAGAAGATCTTTCTGTAGTCATCATCAAGAAAAGAGAGATATAACTTTAAGATCCAACTAGCTCTAGTGCATGGATGGCGGAAATATCATAATTGCATGCACAACTAAAGACACTGTAACGTGCCACACACACTATAGCGATAGTTTTTTTAGACAATCAAATTAATGATAGTTGGGCGCCAATCTACCGGCACGTGAATTTTCCCGGACAATATCGCTCGAGGAGCAGGTGGACTCGGAAGGGGTAACACGCATTAACCAAACTACCACCACGTCGCAACGCCAATTACGCACCAAAAGGGAGGACGGAATGAAAAAAAAACAATCTTTACAGAGGGCGGATGACGCACACAACACCAACCAACACGTGTATCAGTTAAACCCCAAGAAAGACCACGTCATCCCTCTGTTTCATATGCCGCACAATTAAGAATAGAACAGTTACTATTATATTCATTTTTCCCCGTTTTCTTATACTACTTCCGGTCTGCCACTTATAATTGTTTTCTTTTATTTTTCTTTAGTTTCACAACTCGAATATTTTCTTTGAAAGAAAAGCACACATAAAGCACTGCACAAGCATACGCCACCTTTTGCACGGAGAAATTTGTGTAAATAACGCTAGTCTTTTCTTTCTTTTTTTATTTTACTTAATTTTCATTTAATTTCGGTGCCATTATTATTTTTATATTTATTTTATTTTATTTATTTTTTCCCGTCTTCTTTGCTTTGCGTTCAAAATTTCACACCCCAAAAATCCCTGAAATCGTTCCTTCAACATCCAACATCCATTTTCTTCATCATCATCTCCTTTTCTTCATTCGTACGATTTTTCAATTTTGTTTGATGCCTCTTATTTTCAACTATATCTCGACGATCGACCATATCGACCATATCGACCATATGATCGTTATTGTTGATTTTTTTATTTATATCACTATCTCTTTTTATTTCATTCATATTACTAATATTATTATTTTGTTCTTCTGTGCTCTCTTCGCCGTAACAATTGAAATGTTTTTTAACGATCGAGTATTTTTATTATTTTATTCATAAGCTTCTCATGATGATCATCATCGTATAATATTTTACCATTGGTGTCGTTTAAATTGTTGAACCTCATCATATTATTTCGATTGCTAATCGCCAACATTGTTGATAATGTGAATTTTGTTTTGTATTAAATAAATTCGATTCGATATTTGGATCATACAATTGAATGGATGGAACGATTGACGATTTTGGTGGTGACGATACACTTTCGATCGGTATTGAATTATTATTATTTATGCGCCCTTTTGGCTGTAAATCGATTTCATTGACCTACTCTTTGATCGTTATTGATTTTTGGTGGACATTTTCCCAACTGATTTCCGAGATGATCGGACAAAAACGTATACCTAGGGTAGAATTGCCCTTGTGCTACCGTATGGAACGTCACAACTCTGGAAGAAATGGTGGCAAAACTAAATAACCAAGTGTTTTAATATAAAAAAAGAATCGAAACCCGAAGAGAAAATCAGAAAAAAATCAGATTTATCAGCAGAGTACATTAGGCAAATAACACATTTAACCGAGCAATTGGCGCAGTGGTTAAAGCTGTGTTTGGTACGGGAAGTGGTACCGTGTACGAATCCCAACGGGGAAGGGTTGCAAAAGGGATTTTTCATCACCTGATTACGATCGGTGATTACGATGAACACAACTATGACCCCCTGTTGGAGTGCAGAATCTATGGGCCGAACCATCGTCCATGTCAGTACAGGCTGACTGGAGCAATGCAATGTGCAGATGGATTTAAAATCGATCCTGTATTTGTGCGTCCTCGATTTGGCTGGTGACGGCGTTAGGTAGGTAGTTAAAAATTAACCGCGAAAGAGTTGGGAGAGCTTCGGCATCAGAAAAGATTGCAGGCTTCAAAAACAAACCAACAAACACATTCAAGAGTTACGGAAAATCAAGAGTTACGGTCACATTTTATGGTTGGTGAAAAAAATCAGTCCAATAAAGATTCAAAATCAGAGATGAAAAATCAGCCCCCACTTTTCATTAAAATTGGTATAAAAGATTACTCTTATTCTTTATCTAATGGATAGAAGGTAAATTTATCCGAATCAGACTCATAAGAATAGTAACCATGAAGCTTAACGCTGACATTTTTAGTTATATACTTATAAGATAAGCAGGATAGACCAACTAAGGTTATGGTACAGATAATTATAACAGATAAACATTTTGTATGGCTCAAATTTACACAACTACGCAAATTAATGGAACCGAAACCTAACCAAACAAAAAATAGATATACATGTCAAAACAAATATTTCCGTCCTTTTTTTTACACAAGATGTTCATCTGTGTGATACCTGATATATATTGAGCAATACAAGATGTTCATCTGGTATAATTATCTGTGGTTATGATTAAAAGAGGGCATACATATCCCTGTTAAAGTAATTAATTAACTGCAGAGTGGCAGCAAAACGGTTTAGATATTCAGGACGATGCTGTCAATATCGTCAAAAAGACAGAACTGAAAACAATAAAGGAAAACACATCATGGCAATGAGAAAAATTATCAAAACATATATAAAATATTCAAATATTCCAAAAAAATGAGAGCCAGAATAGTGCCAAAAAAATCAAAGAGTTCTAATTCTACCATCTATAAATATGGTAAACATCTTACGATCAAGCGCACGTTAAACATTGCGGTAACATATAATTTGTAAAGGAAACATCCCGCAAATTACCACCCAGTAATATAAGATAAATAAACTTAAATATTTGAACCAAATCTGTCGTTCGGGTTTCCTAGAAATACAGAATGCAAAAGAGATAATCCATCATATGGCTGAGCTAAATATATTCGTAACAGCGCAGAGATAGAGAGCAAGAGGTGGATCTGCATTAAAAAGAATCCAAGTGAAAGAAATCAATGCAAGTGATAATAATCAAAATCCAAAATATGAAACAGAGAAGATAGTATATCAGCTATAAACTGTTAAAATGTGACTTTCAATCTTACTTATGCTGGCCAACAGATTTAAGCAAAACTTTTGTTCTTATAGATTCCATTTAGCAAAAGAATCTCTTACGAATTCATTTTCGTACGAATGGAAAACAATGAAGCTTACACCAAAATTATTTCCTTATAACGTGACATTACGCGAAACAATTATTAAAAAAGAAATTTCGCCAATGCCTAACAAAATAACCAATTTGAACCGTTTTTTAGAACTTGTCAAAGAACATAAATTGCGATTTAAAGAAGATTTATATATTTATATAGAACTGCCGCATGAGTATACTGATAAGTACTTTCCAAAATATCTTCGTATCAACCATTAATTCTACAACCAAATGACTAAGACGGTTTATAGAAATTTAAGTTGGCAGTCTTCAATTTCCATAAAGAAGGTAAACTGATATACGTGATTTATTTTTCAATATCATTTGTGAGGGCAAAATGTATATTCACCAGCCGAAACATATTGCTCACAATACGACGTTAAGACGGTTGATAGCCAGAATGCCGATTTTTACTGAGCTTGACAACAAAATAGTGCCAGTGAGCCACCATTTGGCTATCTATTTGACCTTTTGGAATTTTTGGGAGATTGAAGAGATTATCGATTTCGTTCTTTACACGGAAAATGTGAATATGTGTATTCAACAATACACAAGTTGCAAGGTTAGAAAAAGACAAGATTAACCAGTCTTGGAAATTCTAAAGCAATGGCAGTAAAAAGATTGCATCATCTAGAAAGAAGATTAACACGGAATGGGGAAATGAAAAACCAATACACAAAATTCTTAGACGAATATTTGAGTCTGGAACTCAAGGAGAAATTACATGGTACCTGTTTGGGGCAATATTATTTACCACATTATAATTTAATCTAGGAGAGCAAAACTACGACGAAGCTAGTTGTTTTTAATGGATTAGCCAAAAATTCATACAGTAGCTCGCTGAATGACTATTTGGTAGTAGGGCCCATAACGCAATATTGTTTTATAGAATAACATCTCAGATTCAGGGTCCATTAAAAAGTTTCCAATTCTAACATAATTATAGAGAAAATGTCTAGGTAAATCTGGGTGGATGCAACCGATTCTGAATATCAAAAATACGGCTGGAGAAACACATATAGAACTATAGGTCTACAAATTAAAGGCTGTCAATTATGGAACAATGCGAGTCCCGTTTTTAGCCACACAAACGTTAAATCAACTTACACTTGATTATAAAAGCAAATATCTAGATGGAGCTTTATTGTGTTAGAACAAGATGTTTATTTTGATGATTTTATGTTGTGATTTTATGTTATTTTGATGATTTTATTTTATGTTTGTGCATCGAATTGTGTGGAATTTATGCAAACCATTCCTGGTTTCCAGAAGAACGTTTTAAATTAATCTAATACACAAACATTTTCAATATTGGGGTAAGATATTCTCCAAAAAACGGTACATTTCAAATTAAAGGTGAAATTAGAATTAACAAATCGCAATATGTTATCTGAAGCGTCAAAAATTATTGACCCGATTGGATGGTAGTCAAAAGTTTTTTGGCAGACTCTTTTAAATTGGTGTAAGTTGCAGTGGTTTATCGTATAATATAAACGTCTAGCAATTAAGGAACAAACCAACAAGACGTTAATTGCACTAATTAATCCGTTCAATATTTCGCAGACTATATTTCGCTAGGTTTATTCTCAAATGAGTTGCGGTTCACTATTATTTATGCTAAAATGGTCTAGATTTGCTACGGTATGAGAAAGTTGAATCGCCAAGGCAGTTGTAGCTGATTCCATAAATATTTGGTATTGCACCAAAGTCAATATAAACAACAGCAAAGACTAGCTTTACAGTCTTATCGAACAGAGCTCCAGTTTCACATAAATATTGTACATAACTGATAGAATATTTAAAATTGATCGACCCCACTAGCTGATGGATTATTATTTTCATTACACTTTATTGGGCCAGCCTATAGTTGCTTTCAACTTTGTGGTAAGATGGAAGTAGCTGACATGTTTTGTTTCAGAACTCAATGATATTACCAAAAATTCCTTAATTAGTAAAAAATCAAGGCTTATCTATCTTTTTCCCTTTGTAGACAAATTCAGCTTATTACGAGTAGGACGCAAGTTTTCCAATGTGGCCGTCCCATCACGGAATATTATAAAAACTTTGATCACCTCAGAAGAACACTTTAAGACATGTACGTTTAAAGGCAAAACTAAAAGAAAATGTATGGGCGCCTCTATTTATAAAGCCGTTTAGATTATGTTGGGCTTGTCAAGTCCTATTTACACCGTTCGTATGAATTGTAAACGAAACTAATTTCATGCACGCAAAAAGAAAATGAACCAAACTGATGACATCAAATATTACAATGGCGTTTTAATCCACCAGGTGCTCCTAATTTTGGAGTTTTATGAGAGAAAGCTAAAAATTAGCCAAGGATCACTTAAAAAAAGTGATAGGCGAGACATGGCTAACACATAAGAAGAGATAGTGACGCTGCTGAATGAAATTCAGGCACGTCCATTTTGTGAAAAAATGAGATGTCATCAGCAGATATAGGTCTTCTAACACATCTCATTTTTTAATTGGTCATGCGACTAACCTGTTACTTAAGCCAATTTAGCTGTCAGATATAAAAGAAAACAGAATAACACGAAGGCAAAATATCCATAACTAATAACACAACAATTTTGGCAAAGATGGAAGATTAATATATTCTATCGCTTTATGTTGGTTCTAACATCCAACACATTTTCAAAAAGCCTTGAGTTACAAGATCTTTTTTTTAACAAAACAATCATTGTTGGACCTAAAGTGTAGCAATATGATTCCTTTCAATTTGGATCAATTCTGGTGAGTTGACAATTTAATTTTTCAAAGGATTTGCAGGGTCTTGAAAATCATTTCTTGGCATTTGGAAGTATGTACCAAAAGTGTTAGGTAGCTTGTGTACTGAGTCTGCTAAGGTACTGACCGCGTATTGTTAGTAAAATTATTTAATGTCACCGCACTAGAAAGCCCTCTCGACACCCATTACCACAACAATTATTCCCTTGTTTATTATAAAAATAAAAACCTGACATTTTTCCACAAACTCATCCTGCGCGTATAGATTATTTCTTCGTCAGCACCCAAGCGATAAGATAAATATAACCTACCAGGAAAAAGGCAAAAAAAAATTAAACGGATTATGTGATTATCCCTAGCACGAGGAAACTGAAATTAAAAATTCACACACCAAATACAAACAAAAAAATCGTATAACTTCCTGAATTTATACTAAAATCAATATATCTTATCATCAATCATGTTATGAATTAAAGAAAGGCAAACAAGGTCGCTTCTTATTTTTTTTTTTTTGAAAACATTTTCATTTGAAATTTTAAATCGATATACAATCTAAAAGCTTATAATTTCATTTCGAGTAACCGAGATGGAAAGCTCTCTAAATAGAAAATGTAAATTTACGTAAGGAAATATACAAATTAAATGTGGGGGATATATAAAACACGCGGTGGAGTGTGTTACCCCACACAGTCCCCTTATATAAAAAATATATTGATTACCACTTTTGTTTATTATACGCTATCCCGCTAAGAATTCGTACACTCAATTTTGATAATTTATCATCGCGGGTACCGCACTAAACACAAATATCTATATATATATATATATATATATATATATATATACGCGCGAACATTAAGTGGGTTGAAAATTATTTGTTGTGCGGGAGAGATAATATCATAAAAATTCAATTTCTATTTCATTTTTTTTTTCTAAGAATTTTTCTCGATTAGGTTTGCCTAAAACAATGAGTTTTCACATAATTTATCAAATGGAAATTTAAATATTGTTTGTGGTTTATAGTCAAGTAAGACAATTGAGGCAAGATTTTTTTTATCCAATTTGATAAAATCCACAGATTGATAACTTTTCAATAATTTTAACGATAAGTGAGTAGAGTATGGGCACCACTATTAACATCCATTGCGTCTCGGTCTCTTTAACTTGTGACCATATGTATATATATATTGTTTTAGACTCGTTGATTTTGATAACAACAGAAGTTGAAAATTGAAAACATTGCCAGTGTAATTTTCCCAGCTCTGTCATTTAAGTAAGGTTAGGTTAGATTGAGTTGTTCGTCCAATAGAACGAGGCATTGACACATATGGTCCGTAGCCTAACCACAGAAATTGCTACTCCGCACTACTTTAATGAAACCAATTTGAGCTTCTCACGAAGCAGTAGATATCTCTAACGCTCAATTTATTGAGATCCCATAGAAGGTGAGCTCTCAAAAACTTGAATCTGGTTTAAGACAGACTAGGACAGATGAAAACAAATGAAGTATTATTACGTTCTCTTTTCGTCCTTGCAACTTTGACAGTAATCATGAAAAATAACATCAAGTCTACTGACATGTTGACCAATAAGACAGTGACCATTAATGACAACCCACAACTGAACTAATATTACACCATTGCATAGATATTAGCTTTTCAAGTCCAGATTAGGCCAAATCTGCCTAGTAATTACACGTAACGTGCAAGTTGCCCATCTATTGTTTGTAATTTTATAAGCTTCTTCTTTAAGGAGCAGTTTGCACGTAGCAAGTGGAAATTTAATGTCCACCTTGCATGGTAAGATGAAGCAAGTGATATCTTGTCGCGCGAGTCCAACGGGTTTTATATTTCCCATAATATTGAAATTCTCTGGCACTGATATAAGATGGATGTTGAACTGTTCAGCCTACTCGATAAGAGATGAAAGACCGCACCGGGCTAATTTCGACGTGATATCGGTTGATTGAAGAACTTTAATAGCAGCCTGACTGACCGTAAAAATGCCAATATTTCTTACAGATGTTACATGATACTTCATCCAGGGAATCTGCCTGAAAAATTTTCGAGCCATAGAAGTTAAAAACCCTGACTTTAAAACTGTTCCACTCACCCAGTCCTTTCTGGAAGGAATATCAGCTAGGAATTTAACGTCGAAGGATGATGTCGAGATGGTTTATTTAGATAGATTTAGGGATTTTTTTATTCGTTAGAATATACGAGTGCCCCATAATATTACAGGAATACAGAGAAATTGATTTAAGCCATATAGCTATACTTGCAGCCACTTGCTTGGCCAAGATATCCAAAAAGATGAGATTAAACAAAATCTCCGGTGCTTGAGTAGAGGTACTCCTAAGTGCACCATACTAATACACAAGGCGGCAGTTCTTTGCATTTTGATCATCAGCAACTTATGGTTCACCGCTGTATGTAAGGCGAGCCACCAAACTGTAACTCCATACATTAGAAGTGGTCTAACTATAGAGGTCTAAATCCAATTTACGATGTGAGGCTTATGCCTTCATCCGTTTCCAATGGCATTTTTACAGGAGTAAAGTGTAATCGTAGCTTTTTTTACTTTTTCCAGAATATTTGGCTTCTGGTTCAGTTTGCTGTCCAAAAAAGGACCCAAGAATTTCACTTTGTCTGCGATATTCAGAAAAACTCCTTTGGGAGTTGGAAAGTCAAAACGAGGAAGTCTGTACTTCCTGGAAAAAAGAATCAATTAAGTCTTCCTAAGCCACAACTATTGGTCCATTGTGTTAGGATGTCGAGAACATTATGCATAACATCTCTGAGGATACAAAGATATTTACCGAAAGCGCGAATAGCAATATCATCCGCATAAGCCACCATTTTAAGGCCAGTTCCTTCCAGGTTTAATAACAAGTCATTTATAACCAAATTCCAAAGAAGAAGGGATAAAACACCACCTTGCAGAGTAGCCCTACTTACAAATTTACGGATGGCTGATGGCACATAGATTCGCCGTTATGACCCTACATTTGAGCCTTTTATCAATCCAGCTTCCAAGTACCACATCCATCCTCAAATTTGAAAGTGCCTGTGTGATCGCTCCTGGTTTGATATTATTAAAGGCACCCTCAATATCACAAAAGGTCACCAAAGATAATTCTTTATATTCGAAAGACTTCTCTATAGAACATAAGAGGGAATGAAGAGCAGTTCACACCGATTCCCCTTACAATATGCATGTTATAATATAAGCTTCTATTTGTCTCTCTAGAGTATTTAAGAGATACGAGGATAAACTAATATTCCTAAGGTCTTTGGGTATGCAATGAGAGCGTTTTCTCGCCTTTGGTATAAAAATTACATTTACTTCAGTCCATTTCTTTGGAATGTGACATAGTGCCAGGCTACTTTTGAAAATCACCTCAACCAAGGGAAAAGTTAAGTCAGTGGTTTTTTGAATACTGGCAGGAATAATGCCATCCAGACATTGGATGGCCATCCCTTTCCATTGAAAGGTTTGAAACTGTTTACTGCCAACAATAGAGTTCTCCTTTTGACAATTTTCCCCACGAGACCAGTAGCCTTCTTAGCCTTTGGCCAAACAGGAGGAGAATTAGAAAAACCCGGAAAATGAGTTTCCAGAAGAAGCTCCAAGGATTCTCTTCCCGTTGTAGTCCATTGACCATCCGGCCGTTGGAGATAACTTGAAATGACAGGACAAGTGGAGAATATCTTACGTAGCCTAGCTGCCTCAGTGAACTCCTGTATGTTATTAGAAAAGGGTCTCCAGGAAATGTTTTTGCCACTTCTTATTTCATATTTATACAGTTCATTTTATTTTGGTATTTCCCCATACGATTATCGACTACTTCGAAATTCCAATATACTTTTTTAATCCACGGGGCTCAAAATAAATTCAGCACTAAGTTTGCCGTAGTCATCTCTGCTGTCAAATAACGTATAGCTTTCATACCCGAACTCTATTTATAGCCATCAAGTTTCTTGGAAAGCAACGAGTTTCATGGATACTAAATATAATACCTTCAAACGCATCTTATTTTCTTAGCGATTGTGCGTTCCATTCCCCATATTCTAAACCAATTTCACTAACGTAAGCGAGTCTGGTTAAATTTTGACGGTATCCAATTTTAACTTTTTTGATCAAAAAGCTATTTTTTAAGGATGCGGGAAACTTCATTTGTTTTAAATCAATCGTAATAATAAACTATTTATACTATAGATTTGACAACATTGTGTGTGACATAATAAATAAGAGCAGTAATAAAAATCTATTTTATAGCTATAGTATGTAAATTTATTTTATTCCAATTTTAATGGCAATATAGTTAGATCCACTCCATTGTATAGTCGCTAACAATATACCAAAAAAGTCGACAGAAGCCATAATAATCAGTGACATATAAGTACAAAATTCAGTCTAGCATTAAGAAAATTATAAAATAATGTAATTTTATTGCAAATTCTCGTACATAGTAATTATATTTTGTATGAAGTAGAAATTTTACAGTATGTTTCAGAGTATAGTATGCAATCAATTTTGTTTACTTAAATTTGGTAAATGTAGAATTTGATCAAAAATTATGATTTTCATAATCGAACAAAGAAAAACCCGCCATATTTTTATTTTAATTGATTAAACATGTTTTAATACTTGTGGCGTTGTTCTGTAATATTTTTCAACATGAACTCAAAAATATTTTAATCAACAATTAAAACATTTATTTTGCACAGCCTTCTGGTGTAAAAAAACGTTGTATCGATAACAATATTAAAAAAGAATAATGTATGGTCCCTTTTGTTTTTTGTGTCTCTCTTGTATAGAAGAAAGAAAATATAACTAAAAATTGTGTTCAATGCTTTAGAATGCGTATTTAATGAAAGATTTCTGATTTTTTACGAGAAGAAGTTGGTAATTAACATAAAATCTAGGACCAGACTCCATAGATTTCTAGAGACTTCCATTAAACATCAAAGATATTCGCGAATTTCGTTCCAAAATGATGACGGAAACAACAAAACCATTGAAGCTCAGTAATTTTTCTTTTTAATTTTTTTAAAAATGTCGTTTTTATTTAATCCTTTCTAACTCTAGAAAGTAACAGAGATAAACCTAAGAAACTAAATTTAGGAATTAAACCGCATTTATTAAATTAACAACATTTAATGACCATACATTATTATTTTTTAATTTTTATAGATACAAGGTGTTTTACGCCAGAAGGCTATCTCAATTGAATGTTTTAATTGATGATTAAAATGGGTTTTTGAGTTAATATTGTAAACTATTATCGAACAACGCCACAAGTAGTTCAACATTTCTAATCAATTTAAAAAACTACTGAAAATTTAATTTAAAGCGGTAACTATCAGGGATTGTTAATTTAAAGAGGATCACACCTAATCGATGATATATATGATTAAAAAGAGCTGCAGCTGAGACTCTACAGATCGCTCCAGAAAATGAGCCTGGCATTTAAAAGCCGATACCAAAAAATGGTGGATGATCCTAGGAATATGTGGCTGATATTGAAAGATTGGTGTATCTAGGAGACCATGACTATCATAAATTCTGTTGTAAACAATTGGACCAGTCGAGATGAGGGTACCAAAGGAGGTACATTTATATCAGGGACAGAACTTAGAGTCGTTTTTATTTCAGTAAATATGCCAAATGATTGCATAAATATAACACAAACAACATCTATACATCTACAATCTGGTGGTATTAGAGATTTTAGTGGTGAAGCGATTTAATACTACTATGAAATATCAAACTGCAACAGTGGGCAATCCCAATGCAACTGGGATTAGAAGGGCTCTTTGTTACTAATGGTCTATCAAACAGACGATAGTAGAGAAGTAACACCAGTAAAGATATTTTTTGGTACTAACTTGATACTGCCAGGTGCCTTAAAGTTTGAGCTAATATGACTGAGGTAAACAAATGAGTTAATCACAAAAAAAGCAAAAGTTACAAGGATGCGTAAAATTTAACAAAAAAGAACCCAACAGCAAAACTCCAATAGAAATGTAGCTATGTAGAATCCCAAAATAAATATTTTAATAAATAAAACAAAACAGAGTAGTCTGGAAAAGTACATTACAGAGCATGGTATTACAGTATCTACTAAAGAGATACCACAAACTGTTTTATGAGTGCTCTGGCTCATCACGACACTGTTATAAATTACACAGAAACGCATAAAAAGTTTAAGCGTATAGATTTGTACCACTAAGAGCTTATGTGACGTGGAGGAGTTCAGCAGTGGTCAAACCCCGGACACTATAATGTGAATGAAATTGGGAAAAGCACAGGCAAGAGCATGGTTCATAATAGACCTTAGTATCTCGTGCTTTCTGTACGGCAGTTAAAAAGAAGAGTTTTTCCAAAGAATCATTTTGCAAGGGGGTGAGCGAGATCCCACTAAACAAAAATCCTATAGACCCTTCATGCTACTAACCGTCTTGGGTAAGTTACTCTTGAAACTGATAGCTAGGAAATTGATGTGCGTATTCCAGGGTAGTGCTAAATGTATTTCTAGGTCCAAACCTCTGGAACATCATATTCAATTATAGTATAAATAGCAACGTCCAAGAAGTAGAATTCGCGGATGACAAGGTAAGGCTCTGTGTGGGTAACTCAAGACAAAGCATTCTGAAAACAGTGCAAAGAGATATTAACAAAATGACTGACTGGTGTTGCAGCTGTAAAATAATGCGTTCGTCAGCCAAAACAGTTATGGTCCAGATTAAAGGAAACTGTAAAATGGCACATATTAAAAGAATTAAAGAATGCAGTGAAAAGTCATCTTTACTTTAAAACGAGCAGCTAGAAAAGCTTGGTGCTTTGAACAAAAGCCCTCAAGACTTTATACGAAGCCTTAGTGGTTGCAACAATTTCATATAATTGTGCAGAGTGGGCTGACAAAATGAATTATCACCACCGTAGAACTTTAATAAGTACACAAAAGGGAATACTTATTGGTAAAACAAAGGTTTACAGATGCAGTTCAGGCTTAAATTTCAGGTTTAAAATTAGAAAACGCTAGAGTGTGGGCTCCGGTGGTATTACAAGCAGAATAAATAAAAGAAAACCTTATTTTATTGTTCAAAAGCCAGATGCAAATAGCAACTTCTGCAATATGGCAAGAGGGATGAAACAATTATTTGGATGGAAGAACCACTTATAGTTTTCTTCCAAACATCGAAGAAATGATAGAAAAAAGGCTTGCGCTTAGTGTACCGTTTACACAAATGTTGATGGATCATTGCAAAATAACAGCCTATTTAGGAAGGTTCCATTCAAGGCAAACGAGCAGCCGTTAATGTGGCCATGATAACGAAACCATGGACCACCTCCTCTAATACTACAATCTTGTCGAAGAAGGAAAACAACAATTAATGATGTAGTTGAGCATTGACTGACCCACAAGCAAACTAGCTTTAATGATATGAACAAAATACATGGCTGTAAAATGGTTCCGTGAAACTATTCTTAGCAAAAGATAGTGCAGGTTCGGTGGGATCCCGCTCACCTCCTTGCCTAATGATTCTTAGGAAAAAATCTTCTTTTTAACTGTCGCACAGGTAGCACGTGGCACGAAAGCCTATTATGAACAATGCCAAGTAAAATTACAGCACATTTTGCAGTATCGCTAGTATTTGCTCAAGTTCTCAAATTTTTTTTTTTGGAAAAAATGGCGCACTTTATTGGCATTTATTGGCAGTCCAAATCCGATTATTAATATTATTCACAAAACTTTAAAAAAACAAAAGCATCAATATTATCATCAACATTGAAACTTTGGAAACAAGATATTGCAAAATTACAGGAACATCTAAATACTTCGAAGTAATTAAGCTCCCGGTAAAAACATTGCATACTCAGGTTTAACGGTTCAAAATAAATGATAATAATATTCGTTTGACTTCGGTACAAAAGTAGAAAGTCATTGAACTATCCTGGTAAAACAAAAAAAGGAACCAACATTTGAGATGAAAACTTATTTTAGTGCCCGGAATTAATCTTAAAAATTACTGTCAAGGTCATCTTGATTTATAATATTATGTCCAAACGTGGTAATGATACCAAAATATACTTCAAAATATACTAATATACTTCAAAATATTAGATTTTTTTAAATTTGACTCCTACCAAGAGGTATGGGCCTTGGCAATGACCTTGAAAATTTTTTTAAGATCGTATTATTATTAAACAATATGTTCAATCTGTCTATTGAGAAACTGTAAAGATATTGGAACCAAAATCCTTAATTACAAGCTACAAATAAATTTGGTTTACCAAACTTTTTACAAAAGAACTTTTTACCACAATATGGTTTTATCAATTTACCTTGCCATCATATTTAAAAAACGTCTTTCGAAATAGAATAATAGTGTAACTGAAACATTAGATAAATGATTTTCCAGTTTCTGATGAATTTTGTACAAACTTGAAGACATTTAAATTTTCCCTCCATTGCTTCGTGTGCTTTCTATGTTGCTATGTAAAAGTTTTTGGTCGATCAGCCCTTAAATCATTATTTATGGAAGAAAAATGTAATCGTGTTGTTACTTGGTATGGTTTCTTACACTAGGCAATTTTGAATTACTCTGTTAATTATGGTCCTCCCTTTTACTAATTACACTTCGCCTAAAATTCCAGAGATCACACTGTTTATGATAGGGACACATAAAATATACTAAGTCCATGAATTGTTTTATAATTTACCACTACACCCATGAAGTGTTGATAAATTATGAACAAATCCCTCTCTCCTATACAAAAGCTTTTAAAACATACTCTAGTACCGCAGCTTCACTAAAGATTAACGATATATCTCCTCTTTGTTAACGAAACTCGTAACAACTATCCATAATTTTTTTTTTTCATTTTTTTATAAACTACAACGACATAATCTGTATATACAACACTCTTGAAACCACTTTTTATGTTGTGTGATTTACAAACATAATGCTACATCTATATAACAATATGAACTAGATGTCCATCTCTAATGCTGTATCATTAATTAATTAAGATACGTTTGCTGTTCTTTTATACTGCATCATTGTTAAACAACGTTTTCATTTTAGTGGATGGGTTAAATTTTATTTTTTCATGTTGGATGAAAAATTGTATGCGGTTTATTTGGGATAAATTTTACGAGTACTGAACAATATAGTTGGGTTCGTTAGCAAATATAAATTAACATCAATTTTGGTTTTAGTTGAGTTGTACGGTACGCTTTTCGAAACGTTTTGGTCTGGACATGATAATTAGACCACGACCAGACATTTTCTTTTTTAAATATAATTTTTAGTTTTATTGTTATCGTTCTTTAGTTTGCCAGTTAGGTATGAACATCGAATAAATCATTTGAACATATTTTGCCAAAAAAATGGCACTGTTAGCCGTAATTTGGCAGTAACCGGTTATTGATTGATTGATGGTTGCACATCAAAACATTATGACAATTCTAGGTTATGGAACGAGAATTAAAATCTAGTAGTGATATCTAGGACTACAAAATGACTGCTATCGTCCACTATGCCTACTAAAATGAATTTGATTGATATATTTGATTAAAATAACTTGATGCGATTGCTATAAAAATGTCACAGGCAGAAGCTTCAGGTAAATATCGTCACCATTCCGTTTAGAGGACAAGTTTTTTTTTGGTTATTATAGAAAAACACGAAGAAATGCTATTTGGAAATAGATTGAAATAATATTGAAGCTCAGACGAAGTTTCAAAAAACTTTGGGATTATTACAAACAAAGGTAAGATTTTTTTTTTATATATTACTTAACAGTAACAATTTAAAACTGTATATCACTTTGATTTTTTTGTGGTTTTATCGTTTCTAGTCATTTTAACGGTTATTTCATTTATTTTAAGTGTTAAATAATTTCTAGTTATTTTTTTATTTGTTTTATATTGGAATTCATTTATATTTTGGAGTTTTGTGTGAATTGAGAGTGTTTTGTTTTGAGAGTGTTGGTCGGTAAAACAGTGTTTTTTGTCTTGTTTTTGTTTTAACTTTCAGGTGGTAACTAAATTTAATTTATTACAGCTTTTGTCTTATAACAGCTTAAGGAGATTAATGACAAATAATTTCAATATGTTTGCTTTATAGGATATTTTTAGCAATATCTTTAGCAATATTTGAGGGTAACTTATAATATGGATTGCAGTCATTTTTACAAATTTAATTTGGAATTGTTTTTTGTGGGACGTAGTACAAAATTAACTGTATAGACTGTTTAATTATGTTATATGTTGTTTAAAAAGTTACTACTCTTATCGTTCCATTTTTACCAGGATCAACTTGCATTACCCTTCCGAGTAACCATTAGTTGGGTGGTAAATAATTGAAGTGTATTTAAATAATCTTTGGACCCAAATTTCTGAATATTCAGCTATCTGGATAAATTATGTATTGATGTATCTTCCAATATTGGTTCGGGGACAGATCGCGGCGATTCGCCAATTAAATAAAAACAGAATATTACTAAGAATTTTAAGAAAGTCAATGTTATCAGTACTTCAGCATAATGGTATGGATTGTAGTAATTCTATAATCTGTAACGGATCAAAGTGCGAGTCCCATAAGTGTCATTAAAACGACACCATTGAGATCCGCACCCCGATGGCGTTAACAGAAATCTTCTAGCAGAGGCCTTGCTGCGGTATTTTAGCCGGCTAGAGCTCAGGGTGAGGCGTGGGGTTTGCAGGGCATGCTTCGAAGCTTGAATAACCGCAGGAAAAATAAGACGGGAAGGCGGGGTTACTTGAACAAGTTGGCACGCAACCAGACTTGCAACCATCACATCACAAGAAAAAAAATCAAAACAAAATAATTGACCTCATTACAGTTACTTTAATAAATAAAATAAATAAACGAAAGCAAAAAAGAAACAGAAATGAATTTAAGAAAAACAGAATATACTAAAATCTTAAATAACTTAACTACACAAAATTTTAATTTAAACTACAACAAAAACAAACTTAAATAACTTAAATAAATTCTTAATTAAAATTACAAAAAAATACAAAATTAAATAACAATACTAAGTCTAACTTACCCCGCCACCAATATAAGCCTTAATATTATTCAACAAATTTTGATTTACGGTATGATTGTTGTTGTTGTTGGGGTGATGACGTCAATATTGATTTATTATTTACATTATCATCATCATAATTATTGGCTAGCGGATCGATTTTGGAACTAATTATATTATTATTATTATTATTATTATTATTATTATTATTATTATTTGGAGCCGACGAACTTTTAACAATCAAATATTTGATTAACAATTTCATTAATATTATTATTAATTTTTATTATAATTTTTATTTACTTCAACACCAATGTCGATCACGAGTAAGCGCACCACATCGGCCATTATTTATTCATTGTACACTAGAATGTTCGGCTGGCAAATTATTATGCATTTATTATCGCTGTTACCAATTATCCGAAGAGATTATAAACATGTTACACTGTGCTCTGTACTATTTGCACGGGCTGTTGTTTAAACTGTTCTCGTTTTGACGTAACACTATCATTTTGTTGGTCTGCCGACATTTCTGTAATAATCTATAATTTATGTTTGTCTTTTTAATTACACACTGAACGTCTTGCATAAACTTCAATACTATTTTACAGATAACAAATTAAAAATTCTTCATCACATTTCTGATTCAAAACTGTCCTGAATGACACAGAGCACGACTTTCTATACCCACTCATTACCCGTTATTTATTTTGTAAACAAACAATGTAGGGGCAATGAGCAGGTATACAACATAAAAAAAATTAATTTTAAAATAATTTAAACAACAAAACAAAAAATTCTGGGGTGGACACATAAATAAATTTACCACAGGGGAACGAGCACAACAAGTCGCTCGTTACAAATCTTTGTTACTAAACTTGTCGTTTCTTCAAAACTTAATTTTGCTTTGTTCGTGGCTCTTCTGAAGAGAAATTTTATTGATTTGACTGCCGTTTTCCATAAACTACCAAAGTGTGCCAATGCTTGATTAAATTTAAATTCAAATTCAATTCTATTTTGTAAAATATAATTTGATTTCAGTACCATTCTTTATTGAACAAGTATTGCCTTCTTTACTCTCTGCATTTCATTGTTGGTTTCAACAAAATGTGTGCCATTATCACACCGTATTTGATTGGGAAGTCCCCGACGTGAAACAAATCATTTCTCGCGTATTTCCAAAGTGAATAATATCTCATATTATTCCCATCCCCATGGAGATAATATCCTATATTATTCCCATCCACTTGGATAGGAATAAGAATGTTCAGCTAATTCAGATGGTCATGGTCATGTTTTAATGTAGGACCATTTGGATTTATCTTTTGTTTTAGCCACCTAGGACTAGGCCGCTAAATATCTAAGTTAGCGATTGCCTTAGGATGTACGCCTCTAAAAATGAAATCTGAAAGATTTTGATTAGTTTGCACGTAACTCCAGCTCTTTAGGAACCTTTAATCAAGGATAATGTTGATTTCTTTGGCAATGAATGTGTTTTTTCTAGTTGGAATATCTGTAGCCAGTGTAGGCCACAATCGAGTCTTTCCAAGCATATATGTTTTTTTTCGTTAATTGCAAATATTGCTTTACAATAGACCATCATAGATATGTTAGTAGAAAAAAGCCACAAAGTTCTAGTCTTAATAATAACAATGGGAGATACCAACCGAGTAGATCATACAGTTTCGAACTTTCCTACAGAATTTTTCTTTTTGTCCAAATTACTTGACTTTTTAATGTGGTCAATATAAAATTGAATAAGTCTTGTTGAAGATACTACGCAATACCGAGAGTTTTGGTATTTTTATCATCTTCAATTAGTTTAGTTTTCCTAGTTCAATTAGTTCAATTAGTCTTCCTGGTTATTACTTACAATCGATTGTAGATATTTCCGATCACAGAAGATTCCATAAGCTACTATATTACATTTGTATGCACTAATGAACTTTTTTTTAAAGACTTCTTTTGTATATGAGTTGGAAGTTTGCATCGACCGGTTCCATCAATATACTTTTGGTGATATATTTTTCTTTATCTTAGAATATTGCAATAAATAGCATTACCTTTCGCCTGCAATTTACCAATTAAATATTCTATCTCCATCTTGCTAGAAGTTACTTATATAATAATATAATAATATAATAATATAATAATATAATAATATAATAATATAATAATATAATAATATAATAATATAATAATATAATAATAATATAATATAATAATATAATAATATAATAATATAATAATATAATAATATAATAATATAATAATATAATAATATAATAATATAATAATATAATAATATAATAATATAATAATATAATAATATAATAATATAATAATATAATAATATAATAATATAATAATATAATAATATAATAATATAATAATATAATAATATAATAATATAATAATATAATAATATAATAATATAATAATATAATAATATAATAATATAATAATATAATAATATAATAATATAATAATATAATAATATAATAATATAATAATATAATAATATAATAATATAATAATATAATAATATAATAATATAATAATATAATAATATAATAATATAATAATATAATAATATAATAATATAATAATATAATAATATAATAATATAATAATATAATAATATAATAATATAATAATATAATAATATAATAATATAATAATATAATAATATAATAATATAATAATATAATAATATAATAATATAATAATATAATAATATAATAATATAATAATATAATAATATAATAATATAATAATATAATAATATAATAATATAATAATATAATAATATAATAATATAATAATATAATAATATAATAATATAATAATATAATAATATAATAATATAATAATATAATAATATAATAATATAATAATATAATAATATAATAATATAATAATATAATAATATAATAATATAATAATATAATAATATAATAATATAATAATATAATAATATAATAATATAATAATATAATAATATAATAATATAATAATATAATAATATAATAATATAATAATATAATAATATAATAATATAATAATATAATAATATAATAATATAATAATATAATAATATAATAATATAATAATATAATAATATAATAATATAATAATATAATAATATAATAATATAATAATATAATAATATAATAATATAATAATATAATAATATAATAATATAATAATATAATAATATAATAATATAATAATATAATAATATAATAATATAATAATATAATAATATAATAATATAATAATATAATAATATAATAATATAATAATATAATAATATAATAATATAATAATATAATAATATAATAATATAATAATATAATAATATAATAATATAATAATATAATAATATAATAATATAATAATATAATAATATAATAATATAATAATATAATAATATAATAATATAATAATATAATAATATAATAATATAATAATATAATAATATAATAATATAATAATATAATAATATAATAATATAATAATATAATAATATAATAATATAATAATATAATAATATAATAATATAATAATATAATAATATAATAATATAATAATATAATAATATAATAATATAATAATATAATAATATAATAATATAATAATATAATAATATAATAATATAATAATATAATAATATAATAATATAATAATATAATAATATAATAATATAATAATATAATAATATAATAATATAATAATATAATAATATAATAATATAATAATATAATAATATAATAATATAATAATATAATAATATAATAATATAATAATATAATAATATAATAATATAATAATATAATAATATAATAATATAATAATATAATAATATAATAATATAATAATATAATAATATAATAATATAATAATATAATAATATAATAATATAATAATATAATAATATAATAATATAATAATATAATAATATAATAATATAATAATATAATAATATAATAATATAATAATATAATAATATAATAATATAATAATATAATAATATAATAATATAATAATATAATAATATAATAATATAATAATATAATAATATAATAATATAATAATATAATAATATAATAATATAATAATATAATAATATAATAATATAATAATATAATAATATAATAATATAATAATATAATAATATAATAATATAATAATATAATAATATAATAATATAATAATATAATAATATAATAATATAATAATATAATAATATAATAATATAATAATATAATAATATAATAATATAATAATATAATAATATAATAATATAATAATATAATAATATAATAATATAATAATATAATAATATAATAATATAATAATATAATAATATAATAATATAATAATATAATAATATAATAATATAATAATATAATAATATAATAATATAATAATATAATAATATAATAATATAATAATATAATAATATAATAATATAATAATATAATAATATAATAATATAATAATATAATAATATAATAATATAATAATATAATAATATAATAATATAATAATATAATAATATAATAATATAATAATATAATAATATAATAATATAATAATATAATAATATAATAATATAATAATATAATAATATAATAATATAATAATATAATAATATAATAATATAATAATATAATAATATAATAATATAATAATATAATAATATAATAATATAATAATATAATAATATAATAATATAATAATATAATAATATAATAATATAATAATATAATAATATAATAATATAATAATATAATAATATAATAATATAATAATATAATAATATAATAATATAATAATATAATAATATAATAATATAATAATATAATAATATAATAATATAATAATATAATAATATAATAATATAATAATATAATAATATAATAATATAATAATATAATAATATAATAATATAATAATATAATAATATAATAATATAATAATATAATAATATAATAATATAATAATATAATAATATAATAATATAATAATATAATAATATAATAATATAATAATATAATAATATAATAATATAATAATATAATAATATAATAATATAATAATATAATAATATAATAATATAATAATATAATAATATAATAATATAATAATATAATAATATAATAATATAATAATATAATAATATAATAATATAATAATATAATAATATAATAATATAATAATATAATAATATAATAATATAATAATATAATAATATAATAATATAATAATATAATAATATAATAATATAATAATATAATAATATAATAATATAATAATATAATAATATAATAATATAATAATATAATAATATAATAATATAATAATATAATAATATAATAATATAATAATATAATAATATAATAATATAATAATATAATAATATAATAATATAATAATATAATAATATAATAATATAATAATATAATAATATAATAATATAATAATATAATAATATAATAATATAATAATATAATAATATAATAATATAATAATATAATAATATAATAATATAATAATATAATAATATAATAATATAATAATATAATAATATAATAATATAATAATATAATAATATAATAATATAATAATATAATAATATAATAATATAATAATATATAATATAATAATATAATAATATAATAATATAATAATATAATAATATAATAATATAATAATATAATAATATAATAATATAATAATATAATAATATAATAATATAATAATATAATAATATAATAATATAATAATATAATAATATAATAATATAATAATATAATAATATAATAATATAATAATATAATAATATAATAATATAATAATATAATAATATAATAATATAATAATATAATAATATAATAATATAATAATATAATAATATAATAATATAATAATATAATAATATAATAATATAATAATATAATAATATAATAATATAATAATATAATAATATAATAATATAATAATATAATAATATAATAATATAATAATATAATAATATAATAATATAATAATATAATAATATAATAATATAATAATATAATAATATAATAATATAATAATATAATAATATAATAATATAATAATATAATAATATAATAATATAATAATATAATAATATAATAATATAATAATATAATAATATAATAATATAATAATATAATAATATAATAATATAATAATATAATAATATAATAATATAATAATATAATAATATAATAATATAATAATATAATAATATAATAATATAATAATATAATAATATAATAATATAATAATATAATAATATAATAATATAATAATATAATAATATAATAATATAATAATATAATAATATAATAATATAATAATATAATAATATAATAATATAATAATATAATAATATAATAATATAATAATATAATAATATAATAATATAATAATATAATAATATAATAATATAATAATATAATAATATAATAATATAATAATATAATAATATAATAATATAATAATATAATAATATAATAATATAATAATATAATAATATAATAATATAATAATATAATAATATAATAATATAATAATATAATAATATAATAATATAATAATATAATAATATAATAATATAATAATATAATAATATAATAATATAATAATATAATAATATAATAATATAATAATATAATAATATAATAATATAATAATATAATAATATAATAATATAATAATATAATAATATAATAATATAATAATATAATAATATAATAATATAATAATATAATAATATAATAATATAATAATATAATAATATAATAATATAATAATATAATAATATAATAATATAATAATATAATAATATAATAATATAATAATATAATAATATAATAATATAATAATATAATAATATAATAATATAATAATATAATAATATAATAATATAATAATATAATAATATAATAATATAATAATATAATAATATAATAATATAATAATATAATAATATAATAATATAATAATATAATAATATAATAATATAATAATATAATAATATAATAATATAATAATATAATAATATAATAATATAATAATATAATAATATAATAATATAATAATATAATAATATAATAATATAATAATATAATAATATAATAATATAATAATATAATAATATAATAATATAATAATATAATAATATAATAATATAATAATATAATAATATAATAATATAATAATATAATAATATAATAATATAATAATATAATAATATAATAATATAATAATATAATAATATAATAATATAATAATATAATAATATAATAATATAATAATATAATAATATAATAATATAATAATATAATAATATAATAATATAATAATATAATAATATAATAATATAATAATATAATAATATAATAATATAATAATATAATAATATAATAATATAATAATATAATAATATAATAATATAATAATATAATAATATAATAATATAATAATATAATAATATAATAATATAATAATATAATAATATAATAATATAATAATATAATAATATAATAATATAATAATATAATAATATAATAATATAATAATATAATAATATAATAATATAATAATATAATAATATAATAATATAATAATATAATAATATAATAATATAATAATATAATAATATAATAATATAATAATATAATAATATAATAATATAATAATATAATAATATAATAATATAATAATATAATAATATAATAATATAATAATATAATAATATAATAATATAATAATATAATAATATAATAATATAATAATATAATAATATAATAATATACTAATATAATAATATAATAATATAATAATATAATAATATAATAATATAATAATATAATAATATAATAATATAATAATATAATAATATAATAATATAATAATATAATAATATAATAATATAATAATATAATAATATAATAATATCAAGTACTGAAAAGGAAAGAAGGCTTGATAATTACGATACCCAAGAAAGGTGACCTAAGAGAATGTAAGAACTGGTGAGGTATTTCCCTCCTCAACAATAAAGGTAATCGCAATGATCATCCTTGATAGAATCTCACCTACGATCAATGAAAAATTAAGAAACGAACAAGCTGGGTTTAGACCAGGAAGAAGTTGCACTGATCACATCAACACAATCCGTATCATCACTGAGCAATCCAATGAATGGAATTCACTATTGCATATGCTCTTCGTCGATTTGGAACGCGCATTCGATACGATAAACAGGAACGCAATATGGCAGCCACTTGGTGAAATGGACATCCCAAAGAAATTAATACAAAACAAAATTAATTTCAAACAAAGTAAAACATGCTACAACACTCGAGGAGCAAGGTTGCGTACTGTTTTGCACCAAACGTTTGAGGTTTCGCTGGTAAAAATGTAAATTTGGTGCAAACTATAATTTAAACAAGATTTTATTTATAAATAAAAAACAAGGCTTGGATGATACTTATTTGGTTGGTTTGTAGATTTTATTGAGATACTGCCGCTAATTTGATGTTCACACTTCGATGGTTGTAACAAGAGAGCGATATTTTTTACTTTGGTTTGGACATGTCACAATAAATATATTGTGCGTACAACTTCACGAGTAAGTTAATTGACGGTATGCAACCAAGTTCTATTACATTTTTGTTCGACTTAAATATAACATTTTTGACATTTCCATTCCAATTTGACAATTTGTTTACAATCGGAATATGTGGTATTTTTCTTAATATTATACAAGATAAGTATATAAAATTATATAAATTATAAATATAAACATCAATGGTTAATTGTAATTTCAGGTATTTAAAACAATAATAATAATAAATTAATAATTTTCGGAATAATAAATTGTGTGCAGTGATTTTTCATAGTGTCTTCAACACGTACTCTCACCAATGTTGTTCCTAATCGTATTAGACAGTGTAATGCGGAAACTAGATAGCAAGTCCCCTAATGGCTTTCAATGAGGGTTAACTGGTAAACTCAATGATTTGGAATATGCAGATGACATATGCTTGCTCACACACAAACACTCCGACATGCAGCAGAAAGTGCAACAGCTATCAGATCTAGATAATGAAGTTGGTCTCAAAATTAATATCAAGAAAACCAAGGCGATGAGACTCAACACAAATATAACCACACCTATGCACATCAACACAGTAAAGAAAACAGGTGGAACGGAAGAAGACATACACAAACGTATAAATAAAGTCAGATATCCATTCAACATGTTACACAAAGTCTGGAATACTTCTGTCCTGTCGCGCAAGACCACGAAACGAATCTTCAACTCATGTGTGAAATCGGTACCACTGTATGGGTGTGAGACATGGAAGCATACAGGAAAAATCATACAGAAGCTACAGGTATTCGTAAACAAATGCCTTCGACGAATACTTAAGTGCTTCTGGCCTAACACGATCAGTAACATCAATCTAAACATAACAACATGTCAGTCAGACATTGAGACCGAAATAAAGCGACGAAAATGGAGATGGATTGGCCACACACTGAGGAAGGCATCAAGTGATATAACGAGGCTGTCATTAGACTGGAATCCACAAGGAAAAAGAAAGGTTGGAAGGCCAGCAATGACATGGAAGAGAACGATGCTAGCAGAGATAAAACACATGGGAAAATCCTGGGTGGAAATAAAAGCAATAGCCCTAAATAGAGCAAGATGGTTCAGATTAGTGGACGCTATAGGCTCCTAAATTGGAGATAAAGGAAAATAATAATAATAATAAAGTAATATATTAAAATCATAATATAATAATATAACTATATATTATAATATAATAACATAATAAACGGTTAATTCAATTGATTTAATTCTGATTAATCATTTTCTTTAAATCTAATTTATATTTATTTTAAAGTGTTATGTAAAATAACGTGTATGTAAGTTGGATTTTCAAATTTAACGAAAATTTTGTTTACCAATGGTAACGAATTATTGGTTATTTGATTTCAAAAGCTGGTCGAAAATAAAATATTGATTAACGGCCAGTTGATTAAATCCCTTGGGCTGTTTTATATAGCCACCTGACGGCTAAAGTCTATGTCAACCAGCAAAAAAACTAATGACCATAACAGAGAGCATTATTTAAGAAAATAAGCCGCAGTTATGCCAGATAATCATCAAAATTATTGATAAAATAATGACAGCTCGATGGAAGGAACAGGCTACTTACAAGACATTATTTTCCAATTATAACCAAATTCTTTTCAATATCTCTTTAGAAAACTATTGATAAAGGAGAACGTATAGTGGCGACTGTAAATCTACGAAAGATATGGCCGGTACAAAAGTATGAAGCACTACATAGATGCCGATTGTGGAATACCTGGAACCGTAAAAATTACAAATCTTATATTCATATAAGCTCGCCCAAATATATGCAATACACCAAATTTAATTTTGGTTACGTGTTTGAAGCAGTGGTTAAATATGTGTATTGAAATTAAGATTAAAATATAACGAATAAGATTTTAGAAATAAGAGCCAAGATAAACAGTCTTGAGATTTGCCATATTATGTGTAAATTATGAGTATAGTAAAGACCCTTTTCCATCAAGACATTGGACAAAACTATTTGAATAGGTTTATCATTCTCCAAATTCATTCTGATTTTGAACTATGATGTAAATCATAGAACTATGTTGTAAATTGGCTTCTTGTATCAAAATATAAGTAAAATGAATATTTGTTTGAATGATGGTAGGTACCATCTATTAACAAAAAACTATTAAATTGTTTTGTTTCGATTATGTTTTCGATTAAAACTAACATTATTTTGACCAGTAAGTTGATCAATTACACCCAATTTTTATTAGTGCCAGCAAAAATTATTGATACCATATTTAACCCAGGAAATTTCCCTTTAATTTAATTTTCATTTTAGATAATCAATAAGCACCAACAACAAATTATAGCTTCATGTGCAAGAAAACCTTTTACTTTTAATTACCAATTTTATTTATTTTGTATAAAGTTTACACAAATTGAAAAAAAAAATTAATTAAAAAAATGTTTTAATTAATTTGGAAAAGAATCTATTTTGCACTTTGCAAAACTTTATAGTACTGAGTGTAATAAAAAATAATTGATTTCAGTAGCTACAAAAAGGCATAAACGGATGTAAAAAACACTGTGCGATTTACAAATTTTGATTATATAGATATTTACGAATAAGTTCAGATTCTGAATTAACATCATACCAAAAACTATATTTCAACAAACCACATGAACAAATTATTTCCTATATAGTATACTGCTATATATAAACTCATGTACACAGTCAATTTAGGTTGTCAGACTAATCCTTTTTTTTTTGCTTGCCATTAAAATTCAATTAGTTGGAAAATTTTAATGGTGTTATTATCTAAAATGCTGTGTGTGCCCAACAACAACAACACCAACCCATAATAATAATAATATTATGATTGCAAAAACTATAATTTTATAACTGTATGTGGTTGTTGAGTTTTTCACTCATTTGCATAGCATCAGATTTTCCTGGAATGTGAAAATTAACCTAAATATGAATCGATTTTTTCTTTTTTAGTTTTTAGTCTAACCTAAATGTCCCCGAAGCTTTTTATATTTTAAAGCCAAAGTGACGGCAGATATTAAATATATTACATATATACTCGGCAGCCATGATGAAAAACGTTTTGTTATTTACTCCCCCAATGACGGCATGATTAGTATTGAAAATAATTATCAATCCTTCTTCTCCTCCTGTGTATGTTTTGTCTATGTTACTTTTCCCTATTTTAAGTAAATCTGTAGGTGGTGCTGATATCGTCAAAAAATTTGAAATTAGTTTTTGTTACCAACTGCCCATTCCAAGAAAATTTCTAATCTGCGTTGCTGTACAAGGAATTGAAATGTTGGGTGATAGTGACTTTTTATGGATCTACTTTTATACATTCTTCGCCCAATACATGGAGATATCGCAGTTGCGTAAATATACAAACTTAGAATTCTTCACGTTGATGGTTATATTTGCCTTTTTTACCTGCTAGCAACTAATTTGAACAATTCTATATGCTTGGAGAATGAAGTAGATGTCACTAACGTCCAAGTAAACAAACGCCCTGTCATGTAACTCGTGATAAATTACCTAATGGACAAGATGACACATCGTTTGAGCTACATTTCACAAACCAAAAGGCATAACAGTGAAATGATGAAAAGGTCTGCCTTGCACTGTTTACGTAGGCAGAGTAGATACCTAGGTTAACTATGTATTCTCTACTCGTCTTAGTAATCTATCAAGTAGTGGAAAAGGATATGCTTCAGTAACTTTAACTCTGTTTGACTTTCAAGCATCTAAGTACAGTCCTACTTTACTGTTACTATTAGACACTAAAGTCATCGGAGAACTCCTCAATCACCCCCAAATTAGAATGTGATAAACCACCTGGACTATTTCTTTTTGCTTAGCAGGAGATGTTGCTGAATATCGTTATTTGGTCGGTTTAATCCTATTCTCCAATATGGTTGTTTTTCCCAATTCAAGTTTTACTGATATTCGAAATTCCGCTTTAACATGATCGAGATCGCTGTTTCTGGAGTATTACACCTTTCTGAAGTCTAGCGGCCAGTACCATTTCAGATACTGAGATATTCAACTCAAAAAATGTCCAGAAATTTGTCACGAGATATAACGCCTGAGATAAAGAAGATGCAACGTATAGTTTAATATCCTTCGTTTGATTTAGAAATGTGATTGGTACATTAATGTATCCAAGAATGCTCTTAGGTGCAACACTTGCAGTATGTGCTCTGGTCTTATAGGTGATAACTTAAGCTACATATTTTAAGAAGCTACTGGCTTTTGCTACCCAACACACTATTATTGTCTCCCAAGTAAAACAATCCCTCAAATTGCTACACAGCATAGAGTCTGTTATTTGGTTAAAAATAGATAACTGACACATTAAGTAATGTAGTCGCTCTTTAACCTGCACAACTTAAAATATCTTTTCATTCTTACAAATTGACTAATTAAAATTTTCGATTAGACCACATCGAGTGGTTAGTGCTATGGTCTACATACCAAAACTATTAAAACTTAACGGCTAAAAGGCATAATTTTAAAGGTAGGTCGTCAATTTCCGCAAGAACAGCACTTACATTTTGACGTAGTTCTTTATCTGCCCAAACTAAATGTAGTAATTTTGTTTGTTGATTAAACTTAGAAAGCTTTTGCCAACGAATCCCTTTTCAAAAAATATTTTACCAAAATAAATTGGATGTTAAGGCAAATATCTTTTACTTTTGTAAAATCAAATTGACAAATATCCTGCAGTCATCCTAAAGTCGTATACACATTTTTCCATTTAAAAAGTATTTATGATGTCGCCACTCGCCATCCCAATCTTATCATTGAAATGATATGGTGTACACCATATAGCCGAAGAGATCGTTTTGCATAACAACATTTTCATTCTCAAACTGTGTGAAATACTTTTTTACCTTCAATAAAACCTCCACATATACCTTATATCCTTTATACCTCCACATAAAAGAAAAACTAGTAGTGTCATATCAATGACATGTGATGTGATTTGCTTAAAAAACAAATTATACACTTATGAATATAACATTACTGAAATTAATTCTATCTCACATTATTGTTGTAAGTGCAATAAAGTAAAGTTACTAGTCCTAATTTGGTATTTTAGAATACAATATTAAAATCAAGGACTTATTTGTCACAGAACGGTAATTCATATGATTTGTAATATTAAATAAGTTTTTTTAAAAATCTAAATTGTCTTAATTTCATAGTTTTGTGTCAAATAAAGTGGATATAAATTAGATTTTCATCAATTACATGGCGGAATTGTCATAAAACGGTTAATTCAATTGATTTGTAATGTTTACTCAATTCTTTTTAAAATCTATTTTATAATATAATTTTTATAATTTTATATTTTTAATGTTGTAATAAATAAATTGTAAATTTCAGGTAAAATCTAATCCCATTTATTACAGCTTACGGCTTGTGTTTAGGGAATTTATTTTGCAGATTACAGTTGAATGGTGTCACACTGGAGTGGCTGATAAGAGATGACCGAATTCAGAAAATAGAATGTAGAGCAGTTCAATAAAATTGTGACTGCATTATGCTAATAGTAGTTTGAATATTGGCAACCGGGAAATGGACCAATTCTGTCATTACTGACATACTTTTCCTTTCCCTACACCACAAAAATAAATTAAAATTGATCCCTAATGATCTTGAGGTGTCTGAAACCGGGTCGTTTCTATATTTCATGGAAATACATTTATAGGAATTTAAATATATAAAAATCCTAAAAAGGCTACGAAAATAGGACCGGCGTTAACCGGAACACTTGACAAGCGCTTGGTTTCACAGTCTCATCAATCAATCAAAATTAGAATACAATATTAAGTTAGCAAAATTGGTAATCTACCTGTTCCGTTTAAAAAATATACCAATTTTTATTTTAGTTTATTTTGGCTCAATCACCCATATTTGTAACAACTTATAAAGAATAAATTGGATTGTAAAAGTAGAAGTTATAGGCAGTGATAAAGTTTAAAATTAGAAAAATCCAGTAAAAAGGCTAAAGCATCATAAATCTTAAAGCACAATAAATTAACTTACCTTATTTTGGAGAAATACATATTATCAGCTCGGAGTCTGGCACCTGGAAAATACAAAACAGTTTATAAATTATATTTTCCAAAATTTTAAAGCTCTACTTACTTTCTAAAGTCTAATTAAAGTACTAATACAACAAAAGTTAAGCAATCGTTTTCCGAACATCATTTTTCATATACGTACACACGTACATATATTTATTTGTCTTATCTTTTGAATTTGCTAGCATGTGTAAGGTAGTAGGTACATACACTAACTCTTACCTGTATGAAAATAATAAATCGTCTTACATTTAAAGTTAATTTAAAATTTTTATTTTTTTTTATTATTTTCGAACGAATACTTTTAATATTTGCATCATTTACCTAATTTTATTTTCTTCTCAAAATGAAAAGCACAAAAAATTAATAGCATAAAATTAAAATGAAACATGGTAAGCATATTTTTACTCATCTACAAGAAGTTTTTCATTTTACCTCTTACACATGTGCTCCCATACTTTTCATTTTACATTTTAATTTTTCTGTTTCCAAATTAAAGTTTTACTGTGCAAAATTGTTGTTGGTGTTGGCATATATAAAATCGACTTTTTACTAGTATTTGACGCTAGTTTGGTATCTTCTTAACATGGTTATATCTATCTAAAGTAATTTACATAAATATTTTGTAGAAAAATGTAAAATTATTAGGTTGTGGAAAAAGTTTTGCCGCATTTGCATGCCAAGGTTAAACAATTTTAAACAAGTGCAAATAACTCATTTGCTCTGTAATACTTTCCTTTGGGTTCTTTTACGTTCCATTTTAACAGAGAATGCTTAAGGGAATGGACCTATGAAACCTTTACGTATATTATTCAAATTCGTTTTGTTATGAATTCCGGTTTGTCAAATATAAAAGTGTGATCAAGTCTTCTTAACCGGGCAATTGGCATAGTGATTAAACCTTGGATTTTGAGGTAACGGGTATGAATCCTAATGGCGGAATTATCTAAAAGCGACTTTTTAAAACTTCATAGCATGAGGCAATTAAAATGAAGCAAATAATAAACCACAGCGCAGAATCTGGCTGGAGCAACGCAACGTGCATATTTAAATGGAACCTCGATTGGGCCGGTACCGACATAAAATAGGACGTTAAATTAACCACGGAACCATTGAAAGAGCGATGGCTCAGGACAGATGGCATGGATTAAAACTTAAAATAAAACTATAAAACCAGCATCAGTGTTAGCTGTGCGAGTGCTACACCAGCCTAAATTTCATTTATCTTTGTGTCGCATATAATTTTTCGTTACAACTAGACTGGTAGTAATGAAAGACACAAAAAACTGGTCGAAAACCAATAGCAACAACTAAAGAATTTATTCGAAAGATGAAGGCTCAAATTGAACGAAATCATCGTCAGACTGGTAAAAAATTAGCTGCTAAACTTAACATATCCAGAGGAAGGATGGAACACATTCTGAAAAATGAGCTTGAATTGAAGTCTTTGAAGTTCCAAAATACTTCTGAAGAAAAAATAATTGGATAAAGCAAAGAAATTGCTACTTTTACAAGGTATTGTGGCCTGTTGATAAACATCGTTTTCTGTTATCTTTTCCTCATTAAGCAACATGTGACAACAAATGATAGTTTATTTTCCAAGAAGATTATTCAAAAATTTACACGGAAACATTTTGACTGCAGACCCTGGAGACGCCAACAAGATTCTTCACTGTCTTATAAAGCGTGCGTCAACCATAAATGGTTGTTAAATAACGTTCTACACTTTGCTTCTTCATGACAATGTCTGATGCAAATTCTCCAGATACAAATTCTATGAACATTTTTATCTAGGGCATTTCAAAAAAGTTGAGACTTCAAAATATCAAAGTGTCGATAATTTAAAACAAGTTTTTTGCCAAGAGTGAGACCGCACTCCTAAGACTCATATTCGTGCAACGTACAATACCATTTCTGACCGACTAAATGCCATAGTTAATGTAAAAGGCTAATGAGGCCAGAAAACCGTATTAATGTCGTTTTCCGTGAGTTCAGGATAATTAAAAAAGTGTCAAGAACTATACAAAGAAAGCCATAAGATCAGAAATGCAAAGAGTTGGTGCGACTAGACAAAGATGATCTGGAATACTAAAATATTTTATGCCGATTTGGTTCAAAATCAGACACGTACCTGTAAATAGTCACCTATGGAACAGCACCAACAGCGATTTTACCAACACGTTCAAACGAACTGAAACCGTTTGAGCCAAATGCATCACGGACAATAATGGAAGACATGTACTTAAATAATATTATAACCAGAGCTACATCTATAACAAAACACAAAACCATAAAAACATAACTAAAGCGGGCGTTAGTCAGTAAAATATTTCCACTACTGAGATTCATAGATCACAGGAGTAATACGGGAGACAAAATTAAGGAAATTAAAGAACTTGCAGAATCACCGAAAGTTTTGGATCGTCATTTTAAAATTTAACTTGAATGACGAAATGACGAAATGACTGATGTATGAGCATTTAATAACACACGTACAACACGATAACCATAAAATTTCTACACTGAAATGGATGCACTTCAAGGTTAATACCTCAAACTGAAGTAAAGTAAAGTAATGAGACTTAATCCATTCCAAGATGGTAAATAAGGTCTCATTCGTTTAACCGGTTGAACTCACCAATCGGGGTTTTCATTTAACACTCGATTATTTTACAAATATTATCCGACTATTATACCAATGGTCCATCAAATTTCATCAAGAAGAGGTTTTTCATCAATAAGAGGTAACTGTCCGACAATGCCACAAACTTCGTCAGAGGAAATAATTACTTTAAAGAGTTGCTGCAGCTTCGTTAATCGAAAGCGTCTGAGGTAGCTTCATCTTTCTTACAGTAAAATGTTAAGTGGAAGTTAGTCCCACCTGATACACTACACAATTAAGGTTTGTGGCAGGTAGCAATAAAGCAAGCAAAACCTAATATGGGAAGAGTAGTTGGGGATACAATCATACCCTTAGAAAATCTCGCTTTATTACTCACCTTAGCAACTTAATCTTAACATGTTGATTGTTGATTGTTTAACTCGTGCACACTTTTAATCGGGCAAGGAATGACACTAATATGACGGATGAAAATATTTAAAATCAAGTATTTCCTTCAATGGCTAAATGGCAATTGCATTGATACTATTTTGATATTAATTGCAAAGGCCAACTTACCATCAAGTTATTGTAACACATCTAGAAAATAATGGAAAATTATGGATGGTATAAACAAATTGCCAATACATTGAAAATCATCCAAAGGCTAATATCTCTATTTGTTCTCCTTTAGGAAACTCTGATCATTGGGTTATTACAGCAGAATTTCAGTTCAGTTTTTAGTCTAGGTCATGCCAAAAGATCGTTTCGCCAAAACGACAATGTGCCAAAGGGACTCCCTGTTGGAGTGCAGAACCTATGGGCCGAAACATTGTCCATATCAGTACAGGCTGGCTGGAGCAATGCAATGTGCAAAAAATCGAATTTGGTTTCGTGCGTCCTCAATTTGGCTGATGAAGGCGTAAGGTAGAAACTTTAAAGTTAACCGCGAAAGAGTTGGGAGATCTCCAATGACAAGGCACTCATGGACCAGTGTTGCCTTAAATTATTCATTTCCATCTACCAGAAGCATACAACTCAACTTTTGACCCAAACCAATATCTATGTAATGTTTTTATTTAGGTTAGGGTGTCTCATATTACACAGTACCAAAACCAAATATTATAAAAAAATTCGAATTAAGGAGATAAAAACTCAATTTACCTTATATGAGAACATATATGTAGAAAAATATTTCTTAGATCAAAGAATCCATTTGTAAAAGGTATTTCAGCCCAAAATTTTAAATTAGATTTTCGAACGAACAAATTTTTATTTTAATTACATAACCTATATCTTTGCTTTGCTAAAATAAATTTTAGGACACAAGCATAAATTAAAAAAGCAAACCAACACGAAAAAATTCATGATCAAATTTTATTGATTAGTTCAAAGACCATTTAACTACCTTACACAGCATAAAGATGCAAATTCTTACGGTATTCTTTACAAATTTTCTTTTATGTTCATTTTTATGGTGTTCGTATAGCACAACAATAGGTTCCTGCTTATCGGGAAATAATTAAAATCATAATTATGACTTTTAATGATAGTATTATACGGTTTTGGTATTGTAATTTTGCAAGACACTAAAATTAAAAAAATTAAATGCTATAAAAATGTAATAAACGTCATTACCACATCATCATCATCCATTATGATCATCACCATAATTAAGGTAAACAAAAATTAATTATTTTGCACTACACAAGATTATAGTACAGTGAAGGTGATGGCTTTGTAATATTTTATGTAATTAAAGATGTTATCTTAGGGGAATAAAATTAGTAGCGTGGTTTTATATAAAAATGTAAGACTCGATGATGTAAAAATGTAACCGTTGCTTGGACAGGATGTAAGTGTTTTAGAAAATAATTTCTTTTAAAATTTTTAACAAACACCAAAATAGTTAAAAAAAATCACAATTGTCCGTAAAACGTGGCATTCCCATGATGAGTTGCTGAAACTTTTGTGAGCATAAGAGGCATTATCATTTTCCGTAGGAATAGCAACCATGTAGGTTACAGTCCACATAAGAAAAATAAAGACTGAACTAAACGGTGAAGAAAGTTGAAAAGAAAAGGGCATCATATTCCAACAATATCCAAGATGAATATATCATTCTAAGAAGTTTCGTGTGGTGTAAAATCGGGTTATGTGAGAGAAAAGTGACTAGCAGGCCGTTTTGTAAAAGTTACCAAGGTAAAGGTAAAAAGTCCGGGTGAAATCACAAAAGGGAATAAAGTTTTTTTTGTAATAAGAGAGTGCTGTCAGGGTCCATTAAAATCATGCTTTCCCAAATTATAAACAATGTAGCAAAATTTTGTTATACACTAATGCCAATGAGGTCTAATGCAGCTTTTAATAGTGGTAATAAACCGGAAAAAGTTATTACGTTTTAGATGCCTAAACCAATGAGCAAAGCTTAAAATAAAAAATAAGCAATCATATTTTCATGTGGTAAAGCCTGCCATTAAATAAGCAATCTAAACTAAATACAGGTCCACAGTATAGTTCAGCCAGTCTTCAAAGATAAGATTCTAAAAGCATATGTTACAGTGGGCCCAACAAGTCTTCTGCACAGAAAAAATTTACAGTATGCCACTAGTAAAAATAGTTCTATTATACCCACTCCTATTTATTAAAATTGAACATGCTTACCTTTATTTGGACAAATTGGTCATAAAACGGTTAGTTCATTGAATTTTAAAGTTTAATCAATTTTTTTTAAAATCAAATTTGTATTAATTTTAAAGTGTTGTGTCAAATAAAGTGTATATAAATTAGATTTTCAGTGATAACACCAGACTGACCACTAGAGATGGATTTTTTACTGCTGATAGAAGTAACGCACCGTAGCAATCTAAACTATATGTATATGATGAAATAATGGAAACTGTAAGTCGTGAAGCGAGATAACAATTGACTCATTCAAAATGTAAAAGCATGTAAAAGAAAGTAAGATCCACTTATCCACAGTGAAAGCTGCGTAGGCGACAAAAAACAAAATATAATCGACCTACTAACAAGTCTGAGACGACAAGAACTTTAATGAAGTAACAATACAATAAACGCAAGTAGAATTGGAAATGGATATAAAAAAGACTCGACGCTGACCTACTATAAAAGTAGTCTGAACTAATAAAGCGATACTTATATACACCAAAACGCAAAACCATAACAAGACCGCATACTGAGGTTCTTATGTATCTATAAATTTAGAGTGTTAATCATTTTCTGCTGCGAGTTCAAGTAAATTTACTAAATTTATAACGATACCTAATTAAATGCTGAAATTAAAAATAGAAACAAAATTTCTGCAAACTTCCCCCTATAATAATAATATTTTCAAAATTAATTAATTTAAATTTAAATTTATTTAAAAGCTCCATCTTTGACAGTGGCAAAAATAATGCCAAAACAAATATTTGTAGGTGACAAAAATTAAACTTAATACGATTATCGTTAAAACACTCAACAATAACAACACAGCAACGCCAAAATTAATTTTATTACATTAATTTTAAGTAACGTTCCAGCGTTATGGTTTGTTGATTTTATTTGGCAAATGATTGAGACATTTTCATTTTGATCATGGAATTTTTTTTTTTTTCGAAATTGTGTTAAGAATATTATGGCACACCTTATGAATACATAAAACATAAAAATTTATATGTTTCATAATAGACATAACTCAAACATTCGAGTACGTACGAGTCATAATATGGAGTAATCCCACATATTATTTAGGCAGTAAAGTTTATGCTATTCATACTTATGTGTTTATGACCTTTTTACATAAATGAACTTTCCTATATAAGAGCTTCGGTAATATCAAATAACAACTGTTATTGATGTAACTATGTTGTATCAACAATTTTTTTATATGACATTTTATTTCGGTCCGTTCTATAATATTTAAAGGGTTTTTCATTAATACTGACACGATTGCTCAGTTATTCTTAATTGCAGTGTGGTGTCTTTCCTAGTTTTAAGTTTAGTTCTGGTTTTTTCTGGCTTGTTATGCCCTTGAGTATTATAAAGTATTACCCAATAAGAAGTTTTAGGTTAAATAGCCTGCTTGGGCAGCTGTCAATTTTGCAGATGTCATCTTTTGACATTTGACAAGTAAAACTACGCCATTACCAAAAATGGTACGATACACGCTTCAACAACGCATTGAAATTGTTAAAATTCACTTTGAAAATGAGTGAATTTCAATGAGTGAAAATGAGGTGCAACTGTTACGATGAATGGATTGCACTACAGAGCTATGATTAATGGTTGGAAGATGTTGAAGACGTTTAATTATGGCAAGACGGCGCTACGTGCCGCACAAGCAACAAAACAATCGCAATTTTACAAGAAAAGTTTCCTGACCTTGTTATTTTTCGAAGAGGTGATCACAATTGGCCACCGCGATCTTGTGATTTAGCACATTTAGAATTTTTTCCTTGAGACCTCGTGAAAGGTAAGGTCTATGCCAATTCTCCACAATCGATGACATCGGGCATACAGCCGCAAATTGTCGAACTGTTCATGAAAAGGATATGGTGCTGCAAGCGTAGCCGTGGTGGCTATTTGGTTAGTATTGTCTGATAAATGTTAATGGCATACCTTTCTCTTTACAATAAAGTAAACATTCATTGATTTCTCTAAAAAAATACTTGTTTTTTTTATATATCAAAATGAAACCGCTTTTTGGAAAACCCGTTATTATTATATTATTATATTATTATATTATTATATTATTATATTATTATATTATTATATTATTATATTATTATATTATTATATTATTATATTATTATATTATTATATTATTATATTATTATATTATTATAATATTATATTATTATATTATTATATTATTATATTATTATATTATTATATTATTATATTATTATTATTATATTATTATATTATTATATTATTATATTATTATATTATTATATTATTATATTATTATATTATTATATTATTATATTATTATATTATTATATTATTATATTATTATATTATTATATTATTATATTATTATATTATTATATTATTATATTATTATATTATTATATTATTATATTATTATATTATTATATTATTATATTATTATATTATTATATTATTATATTATTATATTATTATATTATTATATTATTATATTATTATATTATTATATTATTATATTATTATATTATTATATTATTATATTATTATATTATTATATTATTATATTATTATATTATTATATTATTATATTATTATATTATTATATTATTATATTATTATATTATTAATATTATTATATTATTATATTATTATATTATTATATTATTATATTATTATATTATTATATTATTATATTATTATATTATTATATCATTATATTATTATATTATTATATTATTATATCATTATATTATTATATTATTATATTATTATATTATTATATTATTATATTATTATATTATTATATTATTATATTATTATATTATTATATTATTATATTATTATATTATTATATTATTATTATTATATAATTATATTATTATATTATTATATTATTATATTATTATATTATTATATTATTATATTATTATATTATTATATTATTATATTATTATATATTATATTATTATATTATTATATTATTATATTATTATATTATTATATTATTATATTATTATATTATTATATTATTATATTATTATATTATTATATTATTATATTATTATATTATTATATTATTATATTATTATATTATTATATTATTATATTATTATATTATTATATTATTATATTATTATATTATTATATTATTATATTATTATATTATTATATTATTATATTATTATATTATTATATTATTATATTATTATATTATTATATTATTATATTATTATATTATTATATTATTATATTATTATATTATTATATTATTATATTATTATATTATTATATTATTATATTATTATATTATTATATTATTATATTATTATATTATTATATTATTATATTATTATATTATTATATTATTATATTATTATATTATTATATTATTATATTATTATATTATTATATTATTATATTATTATATTATTATATTATTATATTATTATATTATTATATTATTATATTATTATATTATTATATTATTATATTATTATATTATTATATTATTATATTATTATATTATTATATTATTATATTATTATATTATTATATTATTATATTATTATATTATTATATTATTATATTATTATATTATTATATTATTATATTATTATATTATTATATTATTATATTATTATATTATTATATTATTATATTATTATATTATTATATTATTATATATTATATTATTATATTATTATATTATTATATTATTATATTATTATATTATTATATTATTATATTATTATATTATTATATTATTATATTATTATATTATTATATTATTATATTATTATATTATTATATTATTATATTATTATATTATTATATTATTATATTATTATATTATTATATTATTAATATTATTATATTATTATATTATTATATTATTATATTATTATATTATTATATTATTATATTATTATATTATTATATTATTATATTATTATATTATTATATTATTATATTATTATATTATTATATTATTATATATTATATTATTATATTATTATATTATTATATTATTATATTATTATATTATTATATTATTATATTATTATATTATTATATTATTATATTATTAATTATTATATTATTATATTATTATATTATTATATTATTATATTATTATATTATTATATTATTATATTATTATATTATTATATTATTATATTATTATATTATTATATTATTATATTATTATATTATTATATTATTATATTATTATATTATTATATTATTATATTATTATATTATTATATTATTATATTATTATATTATTATATTATTATATTATTATATTATTATATTATTATATTATTATATTATTATATTATTATATTATTATATTATTATATTATTATATTATTATATTATTATATTATTATATTATTATATTATTATATTATTATATTATTATATTATTATATTATTATATTATTATATTATTATATTATTATATTATTATATTATTATATTATTATATTATTATATTATTATATTATTATATTATTATATTATTATATTATTATATTATTATATTATTATATTATTATATTATTATATTATTATATTATTATATTATTATATTATTATATTATTATATTATTATATTATTATATTATTATATTATTATATTATTATATTATTATATTATTATATTATTATATTATTATATTATTATATTATTATATTATTATATTATTATATTATTATATTATTATATTATTATATTATTATATTATTATATTATTATATTATTATATTATTATATTATTATATTATTATATTATTATATTATTATATTATTATATTATTATATTATTATATTATTATATTATTATATTATTATATTATTATATTATTATATTATTATATTATTATATTATTATATTATTATATTATTATATTATTATATTATTATATTATTATATTATTGATATTATTATATTATTATATTATTATATTATTATATTATTATATTATTATATTATTATATTATTATATTATTATATTATTATATTATTATATTATTATATTATTATATTATTATATTATTATATTATTATATTATTATATTATTATATTATTATATTATTATATTATTATATTATTATATTATTATATTATATATTATTATATTATTATATTATTATATTATTATATTATTATATTATTATATTATTATATTATTATATTATTATATTTATTATATTATTATATTATTATATTATTATATTATTATATTATTATATTATTATATTATTATATTATTATATTATTATATTATTATATTATTATATTATTATATTATTATATTATTATATTATTATATTATTATATTATTATATTATTATATTATTATATTATTATATTATTATATTATTATATTATTATATTATTATATTATTATATTATTATATTATTATATTATTATATTATTATATTTTATATTATTATATTATTATATTATTATATTATTATATTATTATATTATTATATTATTATATTATTATATTATTATATTATTATATTATTATATTATTATATTATTATATTATTATATTATTATATTATTATATTATTATATTATTATATTATATTATTATATTATTATATTATTATATTATTATATTATTATATTATTATATTATTATATTATTATATTATTATATTATTATATTATATATATTATTATATTATTATATTATTATATTATTATATTATTATATTATTATATTATTATATTATTATATTATTATATTATTATATTATTATATTATTATATTATTATATTATTATATTATTATATTATTATATTATTATATTATTATATTATTATATTATTATATTATTATATTATTATATTATTATATTATTATATTATTATATTATTATATTATTATATTATTATATTATTATATTATTATATTATTATATTATTATATTATTATATTATTATATATTATATTATTATATTATTATATTATTATATTATTATATTATTATATTATTATATTATTATATTATTATATTATTATATTATTATATTATTATATTATTATATTATTATATTATTATATTATTATATTATTATATTATTATATTATTATATTATTATATTATTATATTATTATATTATTATATTATTATATTATTATATTATTATATTATTATATTATTATATTATTATATTATTATATTATTATATTATTATATTATTATATTATTATATTATTATATTATTATATTATTATATTATTATATTATTATATTATTATATTATTATATTATTATATTATTATATTATTATATTATTATATTATTATATTATTATATTATTATATTATTATATTATTATATTATTATATTATTATATTATTATATTATTATATTATTATATTATTATATTATTATATTATTATATTATTATATTATTATATTATTATATTATTATATTATTATATTATTATATTATTATATTATTATATTATTATATTATTATATTATTATATTATTATATTATTATATTATTATATTATTATATTATTATATTATTATATTATTATATTATTATATTATTATATTATTATATTATTATATTATTATATTATTATATTATTATATTATTATATTATTATATTATTATATTATTATATTATTATATTATTATATTATTATATTATTATATTATTATATTATTATATTATTATATTATTATATTATTATATTATTATATTATTATATTATTATATTATTATATTATTATATTATTATATTATTATATTATTATATTATTATATTATTATATTATTATATTATTATATTATTATATTATTATATTATTATATTATTATATTATTATATTATTATATTATTATATTATTATATTATTATATTATTATATTATTATATTATTATATTATTATATTATTATATTATTATATTATTATATTATTATATTATTATATTATTATATTATTATATTATTATATTATTATATTATTATATTATTATTATATTATTATATTATTATATTATTATATTATTATATTATTATATTATTATATTATTATATTATTATATTATTATATTATTATATTATTATATTATTATATTATTATATTATTATATTATTATATTATTATATTATTATATTATTATATTATTATATTATTATATTATTATATTATTATATTATTATATTATTATATTATTATATTATTATATTATTATATTATTATATTATTATATTATTATATTATTATATTATTATATTATTATATTATTATATTATTATATTATTATATTATTATATTATTATATTATTATATTATTATATTATTATATTATTATATTATTATATTATTATATTATTATATTATTATATTATTATATTATTATATTATTATATTATTATATTATTATATTATTATATTATTATATTATTATATTATTATATTATTATATTATTATATTATTATATTATTATATTATTATATTATTATATTATTATATTATTATATTATTATATTATTATATTATTATATTATTATATTATTATATTATTATATTATTATATTATTATATTATTATATTATTATATTATTATATTATTATATTATTATATTATTATATTATTATATTATTATATTATTATATTATTATATTATTATATTATTATATTATTATATTATTATATTATTATATTATTATATTATTATATTATTATATTATTATATTATTATATTATTATATTATTATATTATTATATTATTATATTATTATATTATTATATTATTATATTATTATATTATTATATTATTATATTATTATATTATTATATTATTATATTATTATATTATTATATTATTATATTATTATATTATTATATTATTATATTATTATATTATTATATTATTATATTATTATATTATTATATTATTATATTATTATATTATTATATTATTATATTATTATATTATTATATTATTATATTATTATATTATTATATTATTATATTATTATATTATTATATTATTATATTATTATATTATTATATTATTATATTATTATATTATTATATTATTATATTATTATATTATTATATTATTATATTATTATATTATTATATTATTATATTATTATATTATTATATTATTATATTATTATATTATTATATTATTATATTATTATATTATTATATTATTATATTATTATATTATTATATTATTATATTATTATATTATTATATTATTATATTATTATATTATTATATTATTATATTATTATATTATTATATTATTATATTATTATATTATTATATTATTATATTATTATATTATTATATTATTATATTATTATATTATTATATTATTATATTATTATATTATTATATTATTATATTATTATATTATTATATTATTATATTATTATATTATTATATTATTATATTATTATATTATTATATTATTATATTATTATATTATTATATTATTATATTATTATATTATTATATTATTATATTATTATATTATTATATTATTATATTATTATATTATTATATTATTATATTATTATATTATTATATTATTATATTATTATATTATTATATTATTATATTATTATATTATTATATTATTATATTATTATATTATTATATTATTATATTATTATATTATTATATTATTATATTATTATATTATTATATTATTATATTATTATATTATTATATTATTATATTATTATATTATTATATTATTATATTATTATATTATTATATTATTATATTATTATATTATTATATTATTATATTATTATATTATTATATTATTATATTATTATATTATTATATTATTATATTATTATATTATTATATTATTATATTATTATATTATTATATTATTATATTATTATATTATTATATTATTATATTATTATATTATTATATTATTATATTATTATATTATTATATTATTATATTATTATATTATTATATTATTATATTATTATATTATTATATTATTATATTATTATATTATTATATTATTATATTATTATATTATTATATTATTATATTATTATATTATTATATTATTATATTATTATATTATTATATTATTATATTATTATATTATTATATTATTATATTATTATATTATTATATTATTATATTATTATATTATTATATTATTATATTATTATATTATTATATTATTATATTATTATATTATTATATTATTATATTATTATATTATTATATTATTATATTATTATATTATTATATTATTATATTATTATATTATTATATTATTATATTATTATATTATTATATTATTATATTATTATATTATTATATTATTATATTATTATATTATTATATTATTATATTATTATATTATTATATTATTATATTATTATATTATTATATTATTATATTATTATATTATTATATTATTATATTATTATATTATTATATTATTATATTATTATATTATTATATTATTATATTATTATATTATTATATTATTATATTATTATATTATTATATTATTATATTATTATATTATTATATTATTATATTATTATATTATTATATTATTATATTATTATATTATTATATTATTATATTATTATATTATTATATTATTATATTATTATATTATTATATTATTATATTATTATATTATTATATTATTATATTATTATATTATTATATTATTATATTATTATATTATTATATTATTATATTATTATATTATTATATTATTATATTATTATATTATTATATTATTATATTATTATATTATTATATTATTATATTATTATATTATTATATTATTATATTATTATATTATTATATTATTATATTATTATATTATTATATTATTATATTATTATATTATTATATATTATTATATTATTATATTATTATATTATTATATTATTATATTATTATATTATTATATTATTATATTATTATATTATTATATTATTATATTATTATATTATTATATTATTATATTATTATATTATTATATTATTATATTATTATATTATTATATTATTATATTATTATATTATTATATTATTATATTATTATATTATTATATTATTATATTATTATATTATTATATTATTATATTATTATATTATTATATTATTATATTATTATATTATTATATTATTATATTATTATATTATTATATTATTATATTATTATATTATTATATTATTATATTATTATATTATTATATTATTATATTATTATATTATTATATTATTATATTATTATATTATTATATTATCATTATTATTATTATATTATTATATTATTATATTATTATATTATATATTATTATATTATTATATTATTATATTATTATATTATTATATTATTATATTATTATATTATTATATTATTATATTATTATATTATTATATTATTATATTATTATATTATTATATTATTATATTATTATATTATTATATTATTATATTATTATATTATTATATTATTATATTATTATATTATTATATTATTATATTATTATATTATTATATTATTATATTATTATATTATTATATTATTATATTATTATATTATTATATTATTATATTATTATATTATTATATTATTATATTATTATATTATTATATTATTATATTATTATATTATTATATTATTATATTATTATATTATTATATTATTATATTATTATATTACTATATTATTATATTATTATATTATTATATTATTATATTATTATATTATTGTATTATTATATTATTATATTATTATATTATTATATTATTATATTATTATATTATTATATTATTATATTATTATATTATTATATTATTATATTATTATATTATTATATTATTATATTATTATATTATTATATTATTATATTATTATATTATTATATTATTATATTATTATATTATTATATTATTATATTATTATATTATTATATTACTAATACAGTATCATATTTGAATTAACCCATGATAAATATTTGGAATTACAAATTTTTGCCATTTATTTGATAATATAACATGAGCCATTTTTTATGCATATATATATATATATATATATATATATATATATATATATATATATATATATATATATATATATATATATATATATATATATATATATATATATATATATATATATATATATATATATATATATATATATATATATATATATATATATATATATTTGGTCCTTTAACATGGTCAGATAATGATAAAAATATTTTCTTCCAACTTTTAGTGCCTAAAACAAACTATTTTTGTTTATTTTTTCGTTTTTAATATTTTTATTATTTTCAGTTTTTCTTCTCTACAAGTAAGGAAAATACACCTAAAACAAAAGGGACCATAAATTTTTATAATTTTTTGTTCATGTTTTGATTAATACCACTTGTAATTAAACTAGAAGAAGCCTCTTTTTAGAAGACTATCTTTGATAAAAAAAAACGATAACACACCCAAATTATTACGCTCAATTGCTTTGATAATTTTTGACAAATATCAAAACATTCTATAATAAAAACCGAACTTATCGCGTTGCTCATTAGGATATTTACAATGAAACATATAAAATTTACTACTTGGTTTTGTAATAGATAGAACCATTCAAAAGCCATGTAAGAATATGAATAAGAGTACTGAATTCACATACGATTTGAGCATTATCAGTTTGGTGCTTCTTAAAACTGTTACATGATTGGTGGATGTCCTATACAGTGGTACCACTAACCACGTTGCTTTATCTTAAACGTCTGCCATAATTTCCAATCGTGCAGATAATTATGGGTGGGTTACAATTGTCGCATCGCACAATTTCTGTTTGTAATTATTAATCGCCAGTATCGATTCTGATGTTCAGTAAACTCATTAGTTTCTGTTCTTTTTTTATAGTCTTTCAAAAGGTCGTTTTAAATATTTAAGCCTTCTGCAGCTCCCGGAGTAAATCTTATGTAAAAATGTATGATGTTTAAGAATGGTTTTATTCCTATTTTTGGCCTTTAAAAGTTTATAATAAACTCGGATCCTGTCAGTATTTGGAAGTATTCCGTGTCATTTTGTATTTGGAAGTATTCCGTGTTCTTGTTCCCAAAAATGTAGTTTCTGTTGAAGCGAATATGCATTTGTCAGTGTCAATAATTAATCCGTGTTAAATTTCTGAAAAATTGTTCCTTTGGGCAAGGAACAGTTTCGAAAATATTGTTCATAAACTATGTACATAAACTGGTAATAAGAAAAATCCAAAAGGTGACGAATTGGTTATTTATCCAGAACTGTGAGTAACTGAGTCTAAAAAAATCTTTTTTCCGTCATATTTTTGAACTCCTCTTAGGCTATCCGTAATTTTTCGGGAATAAGCCGTCGAGATTTAAATGAGACTGATAAAAATCCATTTTTCAGTACAATTTGTAATGTTGCGGGTTAGATCGAAGAGGATGGTTTTTTCATTAATCATTATTTAGAGTTTTTGGATATTTACTAATTAAATTTTATTTAATAGCGGATAAAAAAAACAGGTTACTAGATCTTTAATCCTCTGTTTCTTTATGATTTCGAGCAGACCAGTGTGTATCAAAAAATTCCCATTTGGTGCTCAATATCTAATTTTACATTTTTGTACCAAAAGCCAATTTTAAGGTCATTTGCAAAAAACAATTTAAAAATTGAAAACAAATTTTGTTAATTTGCAAGAATTAAATGACTACATTGAAATTAGTGCAGTAGATAACAACCCCAATTGCAAAACCCTGTATATTAGGTACATTTTTTCAATTCCAGTTTTTATCACTCGTAAATCAGACCACATACAAAAACATACAAAAAAAACTACAGTTTTTTTGTGACAGATAAATGTCTGCTTATGGGACCAAAAGTACATTTTTTCAATTTTTATTACAACAATTAAGAACTTTTTTTTTTTTCATTCGATAAAATGTTATTTTTATTATTAAAAAGTTAACACCTTTTTACGAGAACATAATGTACCAACAAATATAAACAGATTTATGTGTATATAAATCCGTGTATATAATATGTATGGATCGCGACATATTGATGAAGTCACGTTCCAGGCATTTGTCACCAAAACTAAAGCAAATCTATAGAATTATAAAACTGGAAAAAATGTTTTTATACATTTATTGTTTCTGTTGTGGGAGAACATGAATATAAAAGTCCTGAAAGTAGGTTTTGCTAATTTTATGTAAGTCATTTGTGATGGGTAGCTTTCAGTGGATTTATGTGAATTGATTGATAGTAGTATTCGACCAAAATTGTTTGGAAGTTTTTTATCTGTTTCATCTATTAATACTTTATTTTAAATCTTGTGCTGGTGAACAAAATGTGTGTAAACAAACGTTGGTTGGGCTGACTACCCACACCGATCGGCAATTCGTACTAAGTGATACAAAATACCTCTTTATAAGAAACGCGGTATAAGGAGGACGTTTATGGCCTACATACCATAGTTTAGTTTAATTTAAGCATGGTGACTATACCTAGATTCTTGAAAAGATTCTAAGAAACATATAAGCCTCAAATTAAAATTGTATTTGCTAAAATACGGAGGTAGTGATATTATCACGCTATCTACTCAGCATGGAAGATAAGAGAAAGTTCATCTATAGTTGTAAAATAAAACGTCAAATAACATAAAGGAAAGAAAGTTAAATAATAGATTACGCAAGTGTCGACTATCACTATTCAATCTTATTACAAGAAAAATAATTAAAGAATACCCGAAAAAGATTGCGAAAGGTACTTCTAATAATAAATACAGGATTCAGACTAAACTGTGTTATCATTCAATGAAAGGTGCCTGAAGTGCTGATAATGATACCAAAACCAAACCAACCACCTAACGAAAAAAATCGTATAAGTAAAGAAATCTGTCTTTGCTCTCGTTATTTCAAAATTGGTTGAAAAATGAATTCCAAAGTATTTCAAAATTAGAAAAATTTACATTATAAAAACAAACCGGCTTGTGTTTTGACTAATCCGTCGGAACCATTTCTATTATTCGCCCCATCAGCCTATTCAGCTGGTCGTAAATTTCGATCTTTAACCAAAACTTTGTAATTGATTTTAATATTTGGCTTTGCCGATTTTCAATTTGTACGGAAATGCATAGATGTCAAATATACTTAAAGTGCCAAAATGCTGTCTCATTTGTTTTAATTGTGCGATTTTCTGATCCAAGATGTTCGTTTCTGATACTCAAATTAATTGAAGTCGACATCCAAAAGTGAAGTTTACTATAGAATCAAGGAATCCACTCCCTCACCTGAAAGCCTGCCGACTGGTCTTACATTTAGAAAAGCTTCTACGCAAACCAATAATGTTTGAGGTTCTTCCACCGATAGAATAGTTTCTCCAATAACAAAACGCAAGTATAAATTCATCGAAATGATGGGCTCTACCGATAATCAAAGACTTCAGTTTGAAAAATTGACAAGCATAATATCTTGGCAGATGAAAATTCTGCAGCAAACAAAGATCCGGAAGAGGAAAAAAACCGGGATAGCGAGTTAGCCAAACCCAAGAGATATAAACATAATTCGTAAAAAGGATGCTGAAGATCGCATGCCAGGTGGCGTCTACTTTAGACTTTGGTCCTAATGCAAACTTGACACCCCCGGAATATTTGTTTTCAGGCCAGTCGTTGGCAATGAGAGAGAGATGAACCAACTAGGGCGCAACTTGTGAACAGTTCCAGACGTCAGGCAAATCTAGTGAAATTTTCCGTCAGGACTCATTTGATTTTAACGAAACTAAATTACATAAAAATAGTTGCGGTGTTTTCATAAGAGATATTTAGCGTTTGCCAGTTCTGTGCATGAAAAAATGTAGTGGTTGAACGTCGTTCAGATGAAAAGTTATAACAGTTGTGTCCGGAAAGACAAAGTAAAGTTAAAAGTTCCATATAATACTAGAGGGAATGTCCCCACTTATCCTCAATTGCTTTGTATATAAGAGGACCATACGAGTTCAAGAATAATAGTGAAGTTTATCTTAGAAAAAGCAACCAGTAATCAAGTTGTCAGTCTTGGCAATACTCTCCACTTAAGGGTATTGCAAAGGACATAGGCTACGATAATTCAAATTGAACTTTGCGGATTCTTGATAAAATAGACTGCTTTGAAGAAATTGCAATATATTCGCCAATACTTAGTTTACGCTTTGTGATGTAAAATCTGAAGTAATGCGTGAAGCTCACTGATCAGCGATTGTACCATGCACTCACTTTACCACTGAAATTGCAATAATATTTATAAACAATAATGGTAAACTAACATTTAAACTTGGCATTCGTGTTTATTCAAAATCCAGGCAACACGCAACATTGTTTTCCTTACTATGAACATTGTAAGTTGGAGCCAATCTCCCATCTACTATTGTATCATAATGCCGTATAAATTGTTACTAATCTACAGTACGGTGGGTCGCAAACTGCGATCAAAAGTGCTACATCGAGAAAACGGTCGCTAATCAAGACCACTTTAAGAAGCAAAATGAGTGTCAAAATAGGTACAACAATTTGTAGTTGAGTGTTGGGACAGGCTGGTTGCTAGATAGTTCAAAAGTGCTACTGAAATTTTGTCTACTGCTGATGGGATCTTTTTTAATTTATTTTGTTGTTTCTTATTTTTTTTAGTTAACATTTTTTTGTTTGTTTTTGAACCCTGGAATCTTTTCTGGGGCCAAAGCTCTCCCAACTCTTTCGCGGTTAATTTTTAACGTCCTACCTTAAGCCGCTACCAGCCAAATCGAGGACACACGAATAGAGGTTCGATTTTAAATTCATCTGCACATTGCATTGCTCCAGTCAGCCTGTACTGACATGGACGATGGTTCGACCAAAGGATTCTGCAGTCCAACAGAGGGTCATAGATGTGTTCTTGGTCATCACCGATCGTAATCAGGTTATGAAAAATCCCTTTTGCAACCCTGCCCATTGGGATTCGAACCCGGTACCTCCCGCCCAAACACCGCAGCTTTAACCACTGCGCCAATTGCTTGGTGTAAACCTTTTCAAATCAATAAAAAAAATCTGCGTACTTTAAAACTGTGGACGAACTTCCCCAATTACTCGTTTAAAAACCCAATTTAAGGAAGTTGCGGAAAATTGTAAACTCTAAAAAATAAGGTCTGAGCATCACGACGATAGCAAATTAGAAACGACTAAGAAAGAGGAGATTGATGCTGAGAAACAAATTATATTAAAAGAAGAGACAGGCGCTTCAATTCAAATGATGGCTTCCATTAATCAAATAGGTGAACGACTAGAAAAATTGAAACAAAGTAAATGACAATAAAAATTTCTAAATGAGAAATGTCCGTGACTCTTGATCATAAAGCAGAAAGATTACAAGAAGATTTTCAAACGGAAATTCTAGAAGTTGAAACCGATGTTCAACAGGTGAAAGTAGAGGTTCAACAAGTTGATCACAAGTTGGACAACAAAATTGAACATGTCGAACTTAAATTTCAACAGACAGTTCAGCATCTCGATAAGGAGTTAAGTGAAGTTAAAGTAAATGGAACCATTTCGCAAGTAGTTCAACACTTGCAATCAGTCAAATTAAAGCTTCCAACCTTTGATGATACAGCATCATTTGACATATTCAAACTAAAGTTTGAAACAGCTGCCACCAGGAATTGTTGGAAGGAAGAAGATCGCACTGCGTCACTAATTGTAGCATTAAAGATTGTTCCAGAAAACGAACGTTGTGATTACGGTAAAGTAATGCAAATGTTGAAGTGTAAGTATGGTGGTGATCATAAATGAGAGCACTTCAGAATGGAACTAAAAATCTAATATCAAAAGATTGGGGATTACTACAGGTGGTTATCGAGAGGAAAGTACATCTATCACATTCCAACATGGCTCCAGACTGAACGTGTACGTGATGTGGAGACTAGAACAATTGTAGTATTATCTGAAAAGCAACGTTTGCAGAGACCATCACCTGTGGATTAAAAAATGAGATGGGGTATAACATCATCAAGCCGCCAATCAAGGAGAGTTGACATAGAGGAACCAGCGATAGGAAGAGAAAACAATATATCGTCAAGGAAACTCAAAGATGTCAACCGAAAGACCAGATGCTGGGACTGCGATAAAATGGGCCACATCTAAAGAGACTATGCAAAAAGGCGTTAGAAATTTAACAGAACATTTCATCAAAAAACCGATTCTTCAAAACGCCACCTAATGTGAAGATTTTAGAAGTATTATTATTAAATGTCAATATTTAGTTTTGAGTTTTAAAGTTTAAACTCCAACACAAATTATACCTTCCTATTTTCTAATGGCAATAGACATTATAGCTTGGATGTATTTAGCAACTTGCTTCCATTGTTTTTGATTTTTACTTCTTTATTCAAGATACATCAAAATATTATGAAAAACCGCCTCGGGATGAAAAATTATGATCCCAAATTGGATCATCCAAAGATTTAGAGATATTCAATATTTCATAATCTATAACTTTGGTATAAAAGCAAAAACCTCTTGAATGATAAAAGCAAACAATGATTTGATGGTATTGCAAACCAAAACATATTTAACCCTGTACGTATTTTTGTGATCAAGCTGTGGACTTATTTTTAAGCCCCTTATTATGTTTTTCAAGGTGAAAATAATATACCAACGTATTCTAGTCACATCACCTTACAGATAAAATACTGTCATCAAACGATTATGTTATCTTGAACAAAAATAATCCGATTGTCTACTATCTTTCTATTTCGCCTTCCTTTCATTTTCTGCTTGTTTGGCAACATTTTTCTCACCTAAATATTCCGTAAGACAAGACAATAACGTAACACCATATACATACACGGTTTCATCCAGGATTATACTTTTCAGTAGTTCCAACATGAGTTTATAAATGCCATAAAAATGTCTATATGGGTTTTGAAAATAATCAATCGGCCCTGTATTTTGCGGAAAGATCAATCACCTCAATCAAAATTAGATTCTTATTTCGCGGAAAAAATTTTCAAATCATTTTCCAACATCAAGCTATAAATCAAACGACTGACATATATTCAACAGTTTTATATAGTGTGCGAATTTTTATTTTGACATTTTAATTTTAAAAAATGTTTTAACCCAAAATGTCACAAACGTATGGTCATAAATTTTGATGCATAATATGTACGCATCTGCATATAGTAGAAATTCGCGACTTTAGCATAAATAATAAAAAAGTTTTACCATTTCAACAAATCAAAATCTGATTTAAAATTTATTTACGGTAAAAGCGTCGAAAAACATTTTCATTTGTTTTAATTTTAAATGAGAATTTTAAAATTTGGGAACAAATTTTTTTCTTTTTTTTTTAGTTAGCTACTATACTGTCCACAATGTTATGAAATATTTAAAATAAAATGCCAAAGGACAACGAAATTGGTGAATTGGTATATAAATCAACTAAATAGCGTTGCTATTTTTTTTATGTTGTGCCATTTTGTGCGATAAAACCGAATGGTAAAAATGGACAAAATAATTGTATATAAACAAATTATAGAAAACGTAACACCAATCACTCGATTAACGTAAGCTAATAGAAACTCGTACATTCTCATTTTCGTTAAACTCGATTCTCAACAAATTAAGAACCGTGATTCACTTTACCATGTAGAGGTGTCGATCAAACTAATAATTATCGCCTTTTAAGGTTCTTCTAGATCGATACTTCCAAGTGTCTCAAATGTGTGAAATACATACCCACTAAAATCCCTATACCTACTATTGATGCCTTGAACGTTCATGATTTTGTAGTCTACAAAGTAGACATGTCTGCTCAGAAAATACGCCATAGGTAATAGTTTTTCTCGCCAGAGTGACTTTCTATTCACATAGGCAGATTACTTATAAGTCTTGCTGTTCAACAACAACTGTTGTCTTATTTCATCCTACGACGTCTAGCTCTTGTTTCAGTTTTTATTTGGCCAGAAATTTAATTGGCATAATTCCTGCAATGACGAGACAGTTCGATATGTACAAGTGACTCTGAGGGTTCTTCTTCTTTGAATAGGCCGACTCTCTGTATTTCATATCCCAGTATTATAGGCTGCGTGACCAACATGAGTAGTATTTGTTTATTTTGTTTAGGGCCTTTAATATTTCCCTTTAATTTGCCTTTTATTTGGCCTCAGTAAGTTAGTTGTGTATCTATCTTCAAACAAGGTTTTTGATATTGCTAATTGTTCCAACGATCCCCGTTTCAATTTATATCGGCAATAGGATTGGGATGCGCTTTCTTGTTATCATCACGATCTCATTTTTTTCAGTTGCTAAGAATAACCCCTCAACCACTCTTCTCATCAGCTAATCCAGTTTCCTTTGCGCTTCACTATGTCTTTGGCCACTATAATAGAAGTGACTTCATCCGCAAAGCCAATCCTAGTTGCATCATCTGGCTTCTGTGTTTAAAGGAATCCATCGTAATGACTCTGCAAAGGTCAAGGTCTAAACTTTGAGGGATGATAACCTTTTTTTAACTCAAGTAATTCTCTAGCATAGACGTAGTAAATATTTCAGGACTCTAAAACAAAACTTCAAATAATATATTTTGTCGGGCCAGCGTGCCGAATTAAACGAATTTTTATGTGAAATATTCTCTTTTGCTAGGCCTTATTATACATTTTGAGCAAGGCCTCAAGACTGGGTTGCGCAGTTATTTGAAGGACGTTGGTCAGCATTTCTTCTTACCTTTTTTACCTGAAGACCTATGTCTTATTGCTTCTCTATCTCGGTGAGTCAAGATATCAAATATTTACTTTTCGGCTCAGTGATTAAGAATCACTTTTTGTAACTATTTCTTTGCCTGCTTGTATACCATTCTTGGCACAACTGTATCTATTTGCCCTCTTCGTCTCTTTTATGTGGTCATACATTTATACCTGATGCTCCGTCTTTAATGTTCAGCAATTTTGTAATTCCAGCAATAAGTTTTTATTTCTACGTAATATCTTCTACCGTGACATTGATGCCTCACATGCTTTGCGCATCAACTTCATCGTATCGTAGACTGTTGAGTCAGTGATCTCATTATTTATTATAAGTGCTTCATTCCTTTCATCAATTATCGCTTGGAAAACTGGTTTGTCCATTTATGCGACATTTCATCTAGATGGCTGCTTTACCATATTGGCGCATGTGTCATTCAGACTATCGTAAACGATGTATTAGTGGTTACTGCCTGTGAAGTTTTCAATGACTGGACATTTCCTCAGTTGTAGTGTCGCACTTTCAGACGCCAGGGTAATATCAGGTATGGATCCAGTGAACCTATACTATCTTCAAGGAGAACACAGCTAAAACTCTCATCGGAAAGGAATAACAGTCAAAAACAAAAGAGAATTCTAAAAACAGGATGCGCAAAACTAACTTCTCTTGTAAGTGAACTTCTTATAAAAAAACGGTGCATTTCACTGGGATGCGACATTACGCAGTCTTTAAAACAATCGAAGTCAAATTAACTTCCTCCCTAGTAATAATTTTTTTAAACGTTAATAAAGATGTTTAACAGTCAGTAGAGGTTCACAACTAAAATGTATGCGAAGTGTTACCCCAGGATGATCATACTGTTGCATATCTTTCCGAAATGCTTACAGAAACCGAACAAAAATGTTTATAAATTGTAAAAAAAGCTATCGGATTTGCAAACAAGGAAGTTTCACGATTATATCAATGGCAATTAGTTTTTGACCGAGACGGATCATAAATCGTTGAAAAGTGTATTTGTAAACCACTCTGCTCCAGCTAGCTTATAACAAATGATATTTTAAATCTTAATCCACAGGTAATATATGAAAAAGGAAGTAATATACCGATAGCAGACGCGCTCAGCCGGGACTGAAACTTAGACTAATTTTGATCGTAAACATCACTTTCCCCGCCTATATGCCATTTTTGTAGGTTGTTTGTTTATAAACAATTAGACCCCTGTCAGATATAACTTTATTTAAAATATTTAAATGAGTCACTTATGAGTCACTGGACCAGCTGTTTTAACTGGTAAAAGAGTAGACGCCCAGTTATCGAACTTCAACAACCACTATGTTCTAGCAGCGGAAAACTTGGCTGCCGAAGCAAACAATTTTACAAGTTAGCTAATCAATGAGCGGCCAAATTTGGATGAAGAACTGATAATTGGTCCCCAACTAGTTATGTGGATCTATTCAAGAGAAGAAAGAGACTAACGAAATCGCCTACAGAAACACATATAACATCTTATTCCTTATTCTAAACGTAGAACAGATAAAAGAAGACAAAAAATTATGTTCGAACGTCCAAGCGATGCGAAAATACCTGCGGTTAAAAATACAAAAAAACAACCTGTTCGAATATGTGAAGGATAGCAACAATATGCATGGCGAAATAAAAAGGATGTTTTGGTTGATTCAACTGTCCTTTAAAGAGGTGGAAAAGGAGTTTAAAGAACTCAGTGAGAAATTGGAAGAATCCAATTTCATTTTTCCCAATTAGAAAAAGAAGATAGGTTTTCCGCCGCAGACGGGTCTTGGGAGACAGCTAAGAACCGGAACAAAACTGGAGAAAGAAGCGGTAGGGGATAAACCTACCAAATATAAAGAGCGATTTTTTGGTAGACCTAGAAAGTACTGGGACCCAACAGCGGGTTTCCAATCCCAATTGGTGAAAAGTCTTGGTCAGGAAGCTGATGTTAAAGCATTGATACAAGAAAGTACTTTAAGCTCTTGAATCACTGACGAGAGAAACAAAATGTATTGCCTTTATAAGAACGATGGAAGCTTCTTATCAGGGACCACAAAGAATTGGTTGGTTGATTTGCCGTATTCAAGAAATTAACGCGTCTTGTAAATGGTTTAAATGCCTTCAAATGTTCACCAAGGTCAACAATGTAGGAGTTTAACGGATAGGCCTAAGTTATGTAGTATGTGTAGAGAAGAGAATCATATTGCAAAGCGCTGCAGCAATGAACCGACATGCGTGCTTTTTAGTGATATATAAAGCTATTGGAGGGAACAGATATTCTGCTGGCAGTTTGAAGTATCCGATATAATTAAAGGCGCTGCAAATGAAACTTGGAAAATAAGGTGAGTCAGTTAAATCACTGCGAAGCTGCGCAAGACCTGCTACAATAAACCGTACGTAATTTAATCATAGACGTTGGTATATTGTATACAAATAATACAGGAAGTTAGATAGTAAGACTAAGGAAACAGATTTTTTAATCACGCTGCTGTCTGGGTCTGTGGGAAGTGTGGAAAGTATTTCAAGAAAATGCTAGCATGTTAAATCTAGTTTTGTAAGATGTAGGATCAATGGTGTTTATATCTAAAGCTTCTATGCTCATCCCCGTACAAACATAGAAGAGTTCAAAGTTTTTCTGAATCGTCAGACTAGTGCCACACGCAATAAAAGCTCTTTGTTGATTGTGAATGATTTTAATGCCTATGGGAAAGCCGATTTGCTATTAATAGATTTAACGCTTTACTGAAATAAATCGATAAACAGAAGATTTGGAAGGGTGGATTTTTATCTGAGTCAGTGTCTAAAAGGGCTTGGTTGTTTTCGTTCTTATCTATATAAGTTCAAGCACGATGATTCACTATACTGCTCTTAGTGCGAGGGTAAATCTGAAAATGTAGAGCACGTGATTTTTTGAATGCTTTGACAAAAAATTATGAAAAACTACGATACTTATAGAGGATCAACCACGAAGGTTTATAATTAAAAATGATGGCAGCGTGTGCTGGTATGAAGTAATGAAGTATTATTTAAAGGTAGTTTCCAAATGCCAAAATCAAATGGCAAAGCATTTCGGGGATTAGTGTATAGGTGGTAAGATTCCGACACTCCTGCAAGATTATGATGGTATGTTGTAAGGTCTTTGTGGATTTCCTCCATTCATAAGTGCTTCCAATCATCAATATATGGCAATGATGTGGTTTTTGATTCATCATGTCTAAGTTGAGGATTATCACTAGTCGGGATCATCATATGTACACGCTGTCACATTCTCTATAAACACCCACTTCGACGTTGATATAAGCATATATTTTAGCAGCTAATGAGGATTATGTGTCTCATCCACTTTACTGTTAGTGTTGAATATTATTGTTCTGCAAAAGTAAGCGATTATTCGTTGTAATCGTAACAGATCACGTTGAGATTCACATTGAGAGCCTTCGTGCCACAAAACTGCTTTAGAAAGCCTTCTTTCAATTTTCATCCTCCATGCACGTCGCTAGGATTTACCATTCCACGTGTTTCATGCATCATGCATCGTATGACAATTTCATGCAATTGTGTATTTCGAGCAGGATTGAGAAAAACAGCCACGACAATCTGTTCGATGCACTCTAAGTGCTTGTGAAGTTATCCTCTGCTTGTAAAATTATAAAGATAGGTATGTGAGGTAATCCGCGTTTTTGGGATCCAATGGTGGAACCGAAAGCCATCGATTGTCCTAAGATGTCATGTTCAGTGAGCTTCTTAAACACTGTGTTTAGCTTTGATTTAAAAATGTTGACTATTAAATCTGGTCTATCAGATGTGTGTTTACCCGGTTGCAAAAATGTTCTTGAGAGCAATGTAGGAATTCTATAGTGGATACAAAATATTGGATTAAATAATGAATAATGGCTCAAAATTTGGGCTGACACTGTTTATATTATTGAACTGGTCTTGCTAGTTGCCTGGATGCAAAATACATAGAAATATCCTGCAAGACATGTTTACCCGAAGTTTTGGCCCGTAAACATTTAAACGTCAAAGTTGAGCCCAGCTTGTTCTTCTTTCTCTCCTTGCTGACTATTGTTTTGATATCAATGACGGCCATGCCATTTAGCATCTTTTTTTCAAGGGGCTCAACGATGCTCATTATAAATATCTTATCGAAACTATGACACATCTCTGGAAAAAGTTTATTAAGTAGAGACATAAAGATATGTGTTCTCATATTTTTTGTTTTCAATGACAGGTCCGGTAACTTTTGGGAAACTGGTATCGTGATTTATGGAGGTCTAAATGATTTAATTTAAAGAAAGGCCATTTGCTTGCCAAACTTAAAAAACCAATCAATGAGACGTTGAGTCTTGTGGCCAAGATATTTGATCAATATTATAGCGGCAACCACCTTTTTCAAGTTTTGGAAGAAATGTGCACAAACGTTTGTGAAACGGTTCCTGTAAATCAGATTTTGATTCCTCAGTTTATATATACAGTTATATGGTATTATCCTGCAAACCAAAGATGCTACATACCAAAAAGTATGTTGAACTTTAATCAGGTTTTTTTGACATAGATTGCATTATAATGTTCGATTGCTGATGCCTTATACAAGTTTCTCATAATCAGAAATAATCAATGAAAATTACGAATGAATTGCAGTTGACTTTCGCAACTCTCTAATTGGGAACTGTGGAGTTGTAATTAAATTTTACTTTACAAATTACGACTTGCGATAGGTTAAGCGAGCTTTGCGAATTTAACGTTCTCTAGTATTCCCAGTTATTTACAAATAATTCCATCATATTTTTGAAATATATAAATAACTATAAATAATAAAATCATAAAAAAGTCATAACCTATAATTGACCAATTTGTAGATTGTTGCTTACTTCGTCGTTTTTTTTACAGAAGTCGAAACCGAAGTTGGCTAAGCTATATTTGTCAAAAATTCAAAACCATTAAGAAATAGGTGTCAAATTTATAACTGATAAAAAATTTGAAAAGATTTGATAAAGGCGAAAAATGCAATATTGAAAAATAGACCTGCGTTAATCGAGTGTTTGGTGTATAATAATTTCCTTGCAATATTATATGGTACCTTACAAATGCCCTAGTTTAAAACAATTGGTTTTGTTATAAAAATATATTTTTAATTTTAGCGCGAACATAAAAGTGTATGTACCTAATTATGTTTTGAACAGAATTCGCTGCTGATATCAGATTATATCAAAAATGAGTTTTTAATTAAATTTTAATGAAGAATTAACTAGGTTTTGCTACGCGATTAATTGTTTTAACTATAAATGTTTATTATTATGTTTTTTTTTGTTCATTCGATTTAACAACGTTTACACTATTTATTTATACTTTACATTAATAATTGTTTTATTAGTGTAATAATTAAAATTTTAATCGGCTTACCTCGTTTAATTCGTTTTTCCGGGTCGTAATCATTTAACAATTAATTCTGTAAAAAAAAATTATATATATAGTTAAGAACTGCCATTAAAAATATTAAATTTTATGCTGGGGTATAGAAAGGATTAAACTTTTTTAACAATAACCAACTGTATGTGTTAAAAAATTGCTCAAATAATTGCAGAGGTGCGACGGTTGTACAAGCTCCTCGCGCTGAATCCTGGGTAACGCCAAAAGTATAACCATTGATTGGCAGGGTAGGGCCTGATTGGTCAATTTCAAACGGAATAACCCAGGCGTCGTAACTGGAAATGATCAGTGCATGACTGTATAGGGGTGGGAAACCCAGAACAAAATAATCCATCATGGAGAAGATAGATAAGGAGGAAACGTACGGTGCATGGAATGGAGACTCAGTGTCGGTGACTGAAGAGAGCGTGCAACCGGACTCTAAGTCGTCGTTATCCAATCAATGACCGCAAAGTTTCAGCAGTGGTGCACTTGGCAGCTGAAACTGATAATACAACAAGAACTGCTACAGCCGTGGCAAACTTGGCTGTAGTAACAGTAAGTTTTACAAGGGAAAACTAGAACCAATTTTTAAAACGCATCATTCAAGCGGGTCGACATGCAAACAATAAGGTTACCGTCGAATACCACACAGATGAAGAAAAACTCAAGCGAGAAATGCATCCGAATAAAAATCTGAAAATGATTCTCAGTGGACACTCGAGCCAAAAAAACATAAAAAAAGAGTAACTATAAATATGGGAGTTACTGACAAAGACGAGTCACCAAGAGAAACTGCTTGGACATTGAAAAAAAGCAAACTCACAAAGAAAAGAAAAGCTGAATCATCGCCAGAATATATTGGACAAGCAGCACCTAACACGAGTAATGATAAAACTCAGCAGAAAGAAAAACAAAAGCGACCAGAAAATATTGAGCAAGTAAGCCGGTCATCTGTATCTGGGAATGCAACTAGAGCAATAAAGATCCTAAACCAGAGAAAATTATTCAGCCACCACCTATTAACATAGTTGGTGTCAAAGACTACCCTACGATCAATGATTACAAATTAGTAGCATTAAACAACGATGTCTGGAAGGTAAATGTTACAGACCTAGAAACATATCGTATACCCTTACCATGAAGCTTAACGTTGACAAGTTTCAGTGGTGTAATTATGAAGATAAGCAAGCTAGACCAATTAAGGTTATGGCTAGAGGGCTACACTATACCGGTGAAAGCAACAATATAATAGCTGAGTTACAGCATAAAGGTTTAGATATTCAAGATGCTGTCAATATGATCAAAAAATACAGAACTGAAAGCGAACTGGTAAGAAGGGACTATCGCTCTTTATGCTTACATTTGGCAATAAAGAAAACATCCAAAAAATATATAATATTCGGGCAATTCAAAACATGAAAGTTAGAATAGAGCCCAGGAGGAAGAATACTTCAAAGATAGTCCAATGCAGAAAATGTCAAAGTTATAATCATACCCAGAAATATTGCGGGCGTGACGCAAGATGTTTCAAATGTGCTGGTTAGCATGTTATGAGCATGTGTACATTAAACAGAAACACTTCAGCTACATGCATTAATTTTAAATGACAACACCCCGCAAATTATCGTGGTTATGAAGTAGCTATAAAATTGTAAAAAATTAGAAACCATGCAAGAAATTCTGAGCAAATTCAAAGAAATCCTGGTACAAAAAACCAACCGAATAAAAAGAGATTATACAATCTATACGAGGTAACGCATCATATGCAGAAGTTGCTAAAAATTAAGAATCAACCACGAAAGTAATTAATACTGGCCAAGTTCAAATAGATTTCATCAAAACCGTAGAAGCTTTTAAGTCAAAAAGTTGACGAGTAAGCTGAAATAAATAAACTTTATTTGACCAATTGAAAACTCTAACATCGCAGTATTCTAACGTGAAAAAAAATTAAAATTAATTTACAAACGCTGAGAATAGTAATATGGAATGCAAATGGGCTAATCCATCATAAACCTAAGCTAGAAATATTTCTAAACATGCAAAAAATTGACATATGTTTAATCTCTGAAAGCCATTTTAATAGATCTTCATATTGCAAAATACATGGGTACAGTTTCTACCATGCTATTCATCCAGCAGAAAGGGCAAGAGTGAGATCTGCCATTTTCATTAAAAATAATATAAAACACCATAAAGAAATGAAGGTTGAAACTGAGTCCATGCAAGTGACAACAATCACAATTCAAACTAAGAAAAAAGATGTAAGTATCTCAGCTATATACTGTCCACCACGCAATAACCTAAAAAAAGGAAAACGAAGAACTTTTTCACTCTTTGGGACGATGTTTCATTATTGGCGGTGACTTCAACGCAAAAAACACATTTTGGGGCTCCAGAATTACAACACCAAAACAGCCAACAAATTAAAATGATACTTCCAATGTGGTGGCGCACCTACTTACTGGCCAACAGATCTAAACAAAACTCTTTATCTTATAGATTTCTATGTAACAAAAAGAATACCTGACAACTGAATACGAATTGAAAATAATGAAAACCTTTCATTAGATCACTCTCCTGTGATCATGACATTAAGCGAAACTATTATTCAAAAAGAAATATCACCAAGATTTTTGAAAATATACAGCAAGCAGCGCGGCAGAGCACTTCACTCGAACCTGCAAATAACATTCGAAGCACAAATTATCTACTCGAACTAAGAGAACTGGTGGCTAAAAAACGATAAGCACGTAAGTTCTGGCAAATAAATCGAACTGAAGCTAATAAAACCGAGCCTAATAACTTATTTAAAAACCTGAAATCTATTATCAGAAAAGTTAAAAATGAAACATTAGAATCATATTTATCTTCACTTACTGGTCAAAAAGACACTGAATACTCCTTATGGAAAGCAACAAAATCGATCAAGAGACCAAAACATTCAACAGCACCTATTAGAAATGATAATGGTACATGGGCTCGTAGTAGTAAGCAAAAAGCGGATCTGTTTGCGAGACACCTCTAAGAAAAGTTTCAACCACTACCTAGACAATCTGCGAATGAAAATGTTAATTTTGTACACCAATCAAATGAGCTTGAAATACAAACTGTAACGCTCCGTGAGTTAAAAGAAGAAATAAAAAGTGTAAATCCGAAAAAAGCTCCTGGATATTATTTAATAACTGGGCAAATTATAAAAGAACTACCAGACAAAGCAATACACAAACTTCTGCACATAATCAATGCTGTGTTAGATTAAGATACGTTCCAAGGCAGTGGTAGGTAGCAGAAGTGATCATGATTTTAAAGTCAAACAAAAACAGTAACGATAAAATCTCTACTTCCTACTATATCGAAGATATTTGAAAAACTACTTCTGAAGAGACTAAGGATTATAATAGAGGATAATGGTCTTATACCTGCTTAGCAGTCTGGATTCAGAAAAACATTCGACCCTAGAGCAAGTTCACAGAATCACAGATATTATAGAACGTACTCTAGAAACGAAAAAGATATGTTCAAGCCTCTTCTTGGATGTAGCGCAAGCATTTGATCGTGTATGGCACAAAGGATTAGAGTACAAGTTACATTTTCAGCAGGAGTGCCGCAACAAAGCGTTTTGGGCCCAATCTTATACATCCTGTACACACGAGATATACCACTAATGAAAAAACAACCATAGCTACATTTACTGATGACACAGCAATTTTGGCAGTTGGGAGTAATGTAACGCAAGCTACAGAAAAATTACAATCATCGATTAATACAGTTGGTAACTGGATGAAGAAATAGAGAATTAGCTCAATGAAACAAAATCGGTTCATGTGAATTTGACTAATAAAACAAACTATGACAGTATACGAATCTTAATAAACTCTAAACGGGTCCCTTATGCAAATAAAGCAAAATATTTATGGATGACGCTAGATGCCAAACTTCAATGGCGAGAACATGTCAAAAAGAAAAAGGCCGAATTAAACATCATATACCGGAAAATATATTGGCTCATAGGTAGAGACTCGGAACTATCTATACATAATAAATTGCTCCTATATCGGCAAACTCTGAAACCTGTGTGGACTTACGGAATACAGCTTTGGGACTGTACTACGAAAACTAACGTTAAGATAATTCAGACGCTCCAAAATAAAGTACTTCGGAATTGTAAATGCCCCGTGGTACATTCGAAATGAAGACTTGCACCACGACTTAAAGATGGAAGACATCAATGAAGTAATTGCAGTTTATGCTGCCAAACATGATTCACGCCTTCAACAACATGAAAATATCGAAATACGACGTGTGCTGGACTGTCCGATAGCAATACGATGCCTACAAAGAACCAAACCAATGGATCTAGTGATTGAAAACTAAAATAATACTATATTATAGCAAATATTTATTTTAAAAAATAATTACATTTATCTTTGGGACTAGTCATTGGGCTTTATCCCAACAAATGTAAATTAAATTAAAATAGAAAAATTGCTAGATGACTTATATAATAAGTCAGTTGTTATAATAATAAATAAATAAATAAATATTCAGAGCACTATAAGACAGTGACTCACAGTCCACATCGATTTTATTTGTTGTATCAACGTCAGTTGATACACCAAATAAAATCGATATCACAATAGAAAATAGTATATTTTTCAAGATACTCCATCCAGAAAGGTAGCAGCTCGAAAATAACTTAAAAGCACAAGACACTATTTTTGGCTTGATATTAGGTGGAGTTTTAGAAAGTATAACTATTCAAAGTTTCCATACAACTATGAAACCACTAAAGGATGTGATTTTGGAGGGTTGAAGATATTTTGGAAACGTTTTTCATGTCGACCTAGCTGAAAAACATTGTGTTGATACAATCACAAGAGCATCAACCAGAAGGTATATAGTTAGGTTGCCATTTACTAAAGCACCACAGTCACTTGGCTATTCATTGTACAATGCGACCAAGCAACTACTGAATATTAAACTCAAATTCACCAGGTATACGGAATTTGCAACAGACTATCAGAAATTTATGTAAGAGTATCACGAATTGTACCACATATAATTAGTGACAAGGATCGATGTCAATCTTCACAATTTGTATTTACTGCACCATGCCGTAATAAAGGAAACAAGTAGCACCGGAAGCAGGGATATTCCCTAAATGATATACTAGAGTGTGAACCAACAATACAGGATGACTTGACGACAATCATTTGTCGATTTCGCACAAAGAAGAATGCAATAGTGGCCGATACAATTGTGGTTACGATTATGATTACCAAAGAGTAGTTTGGAGGAGGGCTGTCAATGAAGAAATTGAACATTAAAAGATGTTAACTGTGACATATGGGACATCTTGCCCTCCTTTCCTTGCAATACGTAAACTGCATTCTCTGTAGCGCAGAAGTCATCTATCATCGAATGTCAATTCTGATGGCTAGGGGTGGATTTACGTTGCGTAAATGGGTATCAGACTCAAGAAAACTGATGCAATCCATCTATCCGAATCGCCCATAAGATAAACTGGTCATGTTCGATGACACCTCGTCAGTGAAAACACTTAGAATAATGTGGTCTCCAATGCGAGATGTTTTTCAATTTAAGGTGCATTTAGATAATCTAACACACCATACAAAAAGAAGTTTGTTATCAGAGTAAGCCAGAAGATTGGATCTACTTGGCTGGTTGGCTCCCATAATTATAGTGATCAAGATGATCTTCCATGAAGATGAACCGCAACGTTTTAGGCAAGTACATCATATTAGTAATAATTATTCACCTATATGTGAATCACTTTTTACGAGATTTAATAGTGGGCTAAAAATTAAACGTATCCTTGCATACATATGGCGATATGCCCAGAAGGTGAAAATGAGCAGTCACCTGACAAGCAAGAAAAAACAATCAAAGATTATTCACAATCTAATACGTTTGGGTAAGATTCATTTCAACGAGATTATTGCATCATCTTTACCGCTTTCAGCCATGTATAACAGTAAACTATTATTGCTAATACCATTTCTCGATGAATATGGCATAAAGCGAGTTGGTGGTCGATTGGAAAATGCGGCATGTTCATTCGAAACCAAACATCCTGCTATTTTACCATAGAAGTATTTACTCATCAATTACCTAATTGATGCTTATCATATACGATATTTTTATGCCTGCTCCTCGTGGCTGATATCCCCATTGTGGCAAAGATTCTGGATATTGGATTGTAGAAGAGTAGTAAGTTGAAGGCTAGGAAAGTGCATTACGTGTTGCAATACGAAACATCAAACAAAATTTTGGGAATCTCCAAAAATTTCACGTAAACTAGAGCAGAGCATTTCATTACATGGGTGTGGATTATAACTATAGTTATTCGTAATCGTAAAGGACGTGGCAAGTGCAGGGTGGTAAAAGGTTACATTGCGATATTTATAAGTATGTGGTTGTGAAAGCTATTCATATAGAACTAGTTACCGACATGACGACCACTTTATATATTGCCACATTGCGCCACTTCATATCGAGAAGAGATTTACCGGTAGAAACAGTATCTGACAACGGCACAAGTTTCGTGGGCTGCAAAAAAGAATTGGGCGCTTATTTACATTTCGCTTATTTACCAATGAACGGCACAATAAATTAATTAACGAGGAGGGCAGATTGTTTGTGGAACAGCTTATAAGCATGAATCCTAATAGATGGAAAATGTACAATTCAATTATACGCTGTAATGCTGTCGGTGTTCTAAGCACATGTTTCTAAGATATGTTTTCCAGAAACTAATTTAGCGTTAATTTAAAAATTCGTGGCACTAAATCCAGGCAAAGTACTTCTCAATGCCCTTTGGCAGTTTTGGATTACTTCCGAAGTACTTCCGTACTTTCAAACAATAACAATTGCATCTTAGATATTGTGTGCCACATTTTGCGAGCTTCTTTGAATTGGAGATAAAAGAATAACTGATGTCCCAGGACATGTGCTTCGTAAGGTATATTTTCAGTTTTCAATTGTTTTTGATTATGTCGTATTTATTTAGTTTTTATGTATACACTGATTTTTTACGTTTGCCTTTTACGTAAAGCTGAACACGACTAAAAAAATCATCAACCCATAAATTTAATCATACATTAGCAACATCAATTCTAATTTATAACCACCCAACCACCCAAAGCACAACATTATAAAATCTTTAAATTCAGATAAACAATTTATCATGTCTTAAAACTTTGCCAGCTGCAGTAAATGATGCACTAAATTTTAAAATAACGATTTAATTTTAATTTAAATATGAATTAATTATATTTAAAATTCAGAAGCACAAAAATGTATAATCAGGTTGCATTAAAAGATTTACACAAAAATCAGATCCCATAAGAATAATAGAGCCTGATTCATGCCGCGCACAGTTTCCATCTGATTTTTCTCAAATATCAATTTCATTAACACGCATCACACATGTGATAATCCAATTACCCTAGATAAATTGTGTGCGTGTGTATGTTCCGCATACATAAAAAACTATAATCTTCTGAATAATATTCAGTTACCTTATATATCTGACATACAATGAACAAAAAAAAAGGAAAATGATAATAAGGAATAAATTATGCAGCATCTTAAATTTTTGGGTTTTCCCGAATCCATACGAGTACACCAGATATTACCTTACCTATTTACAAGAAAAGTATACAACAACAACTAACACTAGGATGTGAAAAAGTTTTTTTTTTTGTTGTTCCTGTTTATATTTTTCATTTCATCATTTTAAAACTTTGTCTCGTGACATACCTTAAGGAATATAAGCAAGGAATCAGCAACAGCAAAGTATTATGTTGGGTAAAAAGAAATTTTCAAAAATAATTTATTATTTAGTCAACTGTATATGTATTAAAACGGTAAATAATTATTTTCCATACATTTTATGGATATATAGTGCTACAGATGAACAATGTAGGGTTTAGTAAAGAGTTTTCTATTAAGGGTGGTTCAGCTTTATATTGAAAAAAAATTTCTTTCTGCTACAAAATTCGGCACTGTACTAATTAAGAGATAACAATTGTTTGTTTCTCTTCACTTCCTTGCCGCATCCTTGACAAGCAACGAAGCGTTCAAGACCAGCAAGCCTCTTGTATGTTCAGATAAGTTTCTCTTTTGACCAGATCCATCAACTTTGTTAAAACCGATATTACATAGATTTAGGCATGTAAGACCTTGCTTATTTAAAAGAATCACCTTTGTTGTAGATGGAATTAAATTACTAAACGTTTCTCTGTGCTCCGTTGTCACTGTGTCATAGATCATTGCTGTATAGGCAAACTCATCAAAAGGTTGTGAAATTTCTTCCATTCGTCCAAGATCCAAATATTTTTTCATTAAATTATTATATTGGCCATGAAAATATTTGTCTGAAGGAATCAACGCACTACTGGACGTTCCATTAGAAATTCTCGTTGAGGAGCTCCAGCAGCTATAGTAGGGTCGTTAACAGTACCTGCCACAATCAAAACTTTGAGTGCTTTTGACCCTATTATGAAACATGCCTGAGTGCCTAACACCAACAGAGCACAACAACGAACAGTTTGATCTGAAGCACTCATAATATTTGTAAGAGTAGTTGGAAAAACTGATTGAGCTATACTACGAGTATTTCCAATACAATGCATTTCCGCAACTTGTAAAAGGTTTGTTTTCCTTTTTTTGTTTTAATATCGGTGATCATTCCAGTCTGCGGCAACATGTTTAATGCGGTGAAGGTTCACTACGAAAACAAGGTGCACATGTTCCAGACTCATATCAAAAATATTATTTGGATGTTTACAATCGGAAAAGCGTCTGCTGAGGTTATTCGGGAGATGCACGATGAAGCCACCACTTACTAGAGGACTCTTAATTCACTTGGCAGTAAGACAGAGCTATCTGAAAGTTTGTTGATTTGCTTGACGTTGACGAAATTGGACTCAGTTGTGAAAGATGTGGAAGAAGCCTGCAACCAAAGATATCGACATGTGAAGGATATTGTTCCTTTTTTGACAAACGTGACTCCACTTTAGAAAAAATTGATATACCATCGAATTCGGTTAAGTTATCTTTCTATATGAAGTAAAACTCACAGGATCATGCATTGGTTGCTTGTTCCAGTTTTTATGCGCTTCCTCTCGTCAAGCTATATCAATGTGCAAGCAAAAATGGCATTTAAGTGTTGATTCTTGAAGGAAAATATTCTGTGGGAAATTGTTGCGTTTCTTGTTTCTGTTTGCCAACAATGCCGTAAACATCACCAAAAAATGCTCCGTTTTGAAGCAAAAAACCCGATAGACATTGCTAGATATTGCAGTAATACTGAACTTCATTTACGAGAGGTTCGTGCAGACATTTACCGTAGAACAGCACAAATTGTTGACATCTGTAGGAGAAGTCCAAGGGTTCATCCAAAGAATATTGTTGGGTTATTATTGTACCCAGATTTGGCATAGTAGAATAACTCATTATTTCAGTTATTCTTTCCAAGATCACTGATATTTAATCGCTTCCATTTACATCAAAGGAGTTTCAAATTCCAACTGACATAAAACTGGCTGCTCATTATATTTCAAGCCACAGAATATCAATTTGCTTATTGGAGCTGGACTATAGATTTTACTGCTTACTGGGAAAACAGTTTCACAAGTGCTGGCAATAAATATTCATCTTCGGTTTTGCTGGATCAATTAGACATTATGCCAAAACTGATGCATTCTTTTTGGGAGTTTGCAGGTTTGGAAATAAGTAAAAAAAAAACAAAGTAATTGAGGACCATTATGTTTCTCACGTTCACCGAAGTAATAATGCATGTTACATTGTCCGATTACCGTTTTTGAAAAATTCCTTGGGTGTCTAGGCTAATCTTTTAATATTGCAATGCGGCACTTCCATCATTTGTAGAAAATGCTTTACTGCTTGCCTGAAATGAGAGCAATCTATTCGGAATTTATTCAGGAGTGGAAGAAGCTGAGTCACTTGGAGGTCATCGACAATTTTGGAGCCAGTTGGAGCATCAAATGACGGATTTTTGACGGCCCAAGCCAGGCTTCATCATGATTTTCGATGAATGGTGTTCTGGAACCTGGATCAAAAACTCAAAAAAAAATCTTCTTCAAATTGCTGAAGTTGCCCGGAATCTTTAAACAGTTTTGTAAATGTTCCTCCAAAATGATCCAGTTTAATTTTTGCGCATGTGCACCAATTTGGCTATAAATACTCTTCATCACTTGGTGAAGGATGAAGAAGAACGTTTCCTGAACGGAGCTCGAGTGCTTCGTCAGAATGTTTGTGTAGATGATTTGATAGTGGCTGCAAGTTCAATCGAGGAGGTTTTTGAGGGTAGAAAACAAATCACGAAATTGCTGGAGGTAGGAGACTTCTCACTAAATATTCTAATGATGAAGCGATTTTTCAAACAATTGACACTTTGCATCGAGAGAAGTTCCTCAAAATCCGAAACTATGATGTAGTAAAAGCGCTGGTAGCCGTGGAACGAAAACTGTTATGATTACCAGACTTGAACTGCTGGCTGCCAAATTGACTTAGTGTATCGACTAAAGAGCGATGGTTTGAATGACATCTCGATTTCAGTAAAATATTATTGGATCGATTCTTTATCTGAGGAGGTGTGATACAGCTTGCAACTTTCCTTGTTTTCGGATCTCATTTAAGATATCACTGGATCAATGAGCTTCTCCAGCAACTTCAGAGGTATTGGACGAAGTTTTATTTTCGTAATGCGTTTTATTAAACGTTGCCACGGCGCTCCTATGACGGCAAAGAACGTACGTAAATTAGTTTTACAGCAATATGAACTAGCTTACTGTTACACCAAGATACTTTCACCAGCTTAGTCGAAAGAAACCGCGATCGACTACTTCCTACGCAACATTTAACGTGCAATTTTTGCTGATGATTACACGAAGCTGTCACATAAGAAGTTTTGCACCGTTTATTGATGGTCAGGATCTTATTCGAGTCGAAAGAAGAATCAAAAAAGATACTTCTTCCCAAAACCACCGTTTTTCTAATTCATTAATCCAATATTTTCATCGTTTTAGGACTTTGCATCAGGGTCTACAGACCGTTCTGACCACTATCCGGTCACAATATTGGACTTGCGTGTCGCAGTATGATTTGAAAGTATGTTTGTGTTTTAACTTAACCATTTCATATTAGACCGAACTTTGGTAATTAAGATTAAAAATCTGAATTACCAAAGGACCACCAGTAATTTCAGATTTTGGTGATGAAGAACAGGATCTACGCAACACAAATGCAACCGATTATTATAACGCCAAATTACAACGGAGTACTCCAAAAACTGATTAAAAGGTACAATAAAAAAAGCCATACCATTACATCGCATATTGAAGCATTTTTAAAGCAGCTTTCGATTAGCAGTCCAACAGCAATACATTTTCGGTCGCTAACTGATACTTCGGATGAAGCACTGCGTGCCATCAAATGCCTAGGAACAAAGGCGAAACAACGAGATCATTTGCTTATCTAAATTCTTATGAATAACTACGATTTAGAAACACAAACTTTATAGTGACAACAACATATTGAAGATGAAAATTTTCCAGCGCTATCAGAGTTTTTTTCAATTTTTGGAAAATCGCACCGACAAATTGGACTCGTTGAAATCTTACTGGACCAAAAGGTCACAATCATCAACTGTAAAAATCTATATGAAGTCGAATCGGTACCAACAAAACAGCAGTTATCTGATGATGAGGAAAAAAGTGTGGCACTGTTTTCTAATACAAAGACAAAAAGCCCAGATGGACAATTTGTCGTACAACTATCATTTTCCGAGCCCCCAGCTACAATTGTTTTTATCGTTAGATCTGGCAACATGTCGGCTTAGACAAACAGAAAAGAGATTTGAGTGAGACGTTACATTTCGAGATATGTACATTGATTTCATGAAGGAGTATGAAGAGCTGGATCATATGCAAGAAAGAACGAATGAGCAATTTTTACAACAGCAATAATATCTGCCTAATCATGGGATGTGGAAAACCTCGAGCACAACAACTAAACTACGGGTCATTTTAAACGCATCTGCCAAATTAAATACTGATAAATCATTTAACAATATTTTGCGTGCGAGTCCAGGCGTACAATCGTTACTAATGGACATAATTTTACGAATCTGGCAGCACCAATTCGTCTTAAATGGGGGCGTAGAATAAATGTATCATTAGATACTTGTTGATGCAGACAGCGCGAAAGTTATACCATTATCTGCAACCGATTCGATACTTTCGATTAAATACTTTGACGTACGGCACAGCATCAGCATCATTTTTATCAACAAAATGTCTAAGGGAATTAGCCTTATTAAATGGTGAATAGCATGGGGCAGCAACAGCAATTAAACTAGATATTTATGTATATGATTTGATGACTGGAGCATATTCCAAACAAGAAGTATTAGAATTAAAAACAAACATTGAAACAATTCTGCAATCAGCAAAATTTGATATGAGGAAATGGTCATCAAATGCTGAAGAAATTCATTAATGATAAAAATTTACCTTCCGCGATGTAGACGATTGGTTGTATTGCTGCACTACATCCAGGAAAGGATGGTGTTGTACGGGTAGTAACGATCAAAGCAGCAGGTGACATATATAAGCGCCCAATTCACAAAATTTGCGGTCTCCCAGTAAATTAAAACGATGTTTCAACACCGGCGGTATGTTTTGGTGGAAAAATGAGTTAGTGATGAATGTTTCGTATTGGTCGTGGGTTAGTTACATCTGTTATGTAATTTAATTTAAATTTATTACAATTTTCTTATCACACGGTTGCATGACAATACCTTATCTACGTACTGTTCTGTACGAACCAGTTTTCTGGACAAAGAAAATACAAGTAAAACACTACAAAAAGGGTATACGAGTAGAGTACTTTCTTCAAATAATATTTGAAATTTATGTCTAGGACATTAAACTGCTTAAAATTGAGACTCTTTTGTTTTTTTTGATTTTGGAATAAATACAATACACAAAGAGCGTTTTTGCAGCTGGTTTTAAAACAACTGAGGTCATGCAACTCAAACAATTTTATTGTATCAAGCCGATCACAAAGTTTACCAGAGAGGTACATCGATTTTGGATTTAGCCATAGCAAATCGTTCCCCCTAACGGAAAACCCCATCGCTATTCTGGTATACCATATAAGCATGATTTTATCACCATCATAATCATAGTGATCATTGTCATGACATGCAATTTATAAATACTGAAAAAAGAAAATCAGTTTTTCTTCAAAATTTCAACATAATTTAAATATTTATATACAAGAGATAATTTTGCATTTGAAAAGAAAATTTAAATAAAATAAAAAATAAAAAAATTTTATTACAAAAAATAACAGAAAACTTTTTTCCGTATATTTGTTATATTGCAGGTGGAAAATTCTTTAATGTTTTTTATGTGCTTTATTGTTGTGCGCGCTGCAACCGACAATTAAATGTTTATAAATTTGTTTGATTGTTTATTATCTTCATTAGCTGTAATCATGAAATGACTGAACAAAACTTTTATTGCAGCTGAGATTGTACGACGTGAAGTTTATGGCTATATGGTAATTATATATGGAAAATAAGTGTTGTAAGTGATGATGCAATAATGGTTCATATACAAAATGCTTTTACAAAAATAATTGGAACCTAGATAGGTCCTCTGGTCATCCAAAATGTGAGATCTTATTGGTTGGCTATCAAATGAGTAGACAGTGATCATTAATTGTGTACTGCAAAGATAAGATGGTAAGATTTGCTAAGATGTCTGATAAGTCTGACAAACGAAGAAAGCACAATACTAGAATTTTGTTAGCAGTAGCATTTTGGAAAACAACCACCATTCTTATGATGTAAACGCTCCATGGGAGGTATTGAACGCTTCGGTTGTCGATCCTGCCCAGGTGACTCTAGTTGTTGTAAAAATTAAATCCAAAAAGATTGATTTGATAAAGTGCAAAGGAGAGAACATTTGTAGACGTAAAAAGCGTAAATGATGGAAGGCTAAAGTCTTAAGGGTACAAAAACTTAGCAAGTCTCGTTGTTCTCGTAACTTCTGTAAAGGAGTCATATGACTATTTGTACTGTAAAAACCTTTCATTAAAGGTCATTCAAGTTAGATAAATACGACATGTAATAACATCGAGCTGCACAGTAACTGCACGAAGTACGATTAAGTAAACGGGCTAGATTACTAAAAGTTTAAGAACTATATTATAAATTAATTGAAGTAGAAATTTTTGATAGTGACGATGCTTATTTCATGATCTTACCTAAAATCTAAAGCCTATGTCGATAAAAATCACTTAATCTGCAGAATGGCCTATCCAATATAACAGACATAAGCATTAATAATGGCCAGAACTAAGGCGTTTCGTTTAAACCAGGTTTCAAGCTACCAAGGCTCAATATTCCCATGTTTTGGATGAATGTTAAGAGTGCGGCATTCCTTTAACGATATATTTGTTTCAACCTTGCATGAGAATACTATTATATTATTATATTATTATATTATCATATTATTATATTATTATATTATTATATTATTATATTATTATATTATTATATTATTATATTATTATATTATTATATTATTATATTATTATATTATTATATTATTATATTATTATATTATTATATTATTATATTATTATATTATTATATTATTATATTATTATATTATTATATTATTATATTATTATATTATTATATTATTATATTATTATATTATTATATTATTATATTATTATATTATTATATTATTATATTATTATATTATTATATTATTATATTATTATATTATTATATTATTATATTATTATATTATTATATTATTATATTATTATATTATTATATTATTATATTATTATATTATTATATTATTATATTATTATATTATTATATTATTATATTATTATATTATTATATTATTATATTATTATATTATTATATTATTATATTATTATATTATTATATTATTATATTATTATATTATTATATTATTATATTATTATATTATTATATTATTATATTATTATATTATTATATTATTATATTATTATATTATTATATTATTATATTATTATATTATTATATTATTATATTATTATATTATTATATTATTATATTATTATATTATTATATTATTATATTATTATATTATTATATTATTATATTATTATATTATTATATTATTATATTATTATATTATTATATTATTATATTATTATATTATTATATTATTATATTATTATATTATTATATTATTATATTATTATATTATTATATTATTATATTATTATATTATTATATTATTATATTATTATATTATTATATTATTATATTATTATATTATTATATTATTATATTATTATATTATTATATTATTATATTATTATATTATTATATTATTATATTATTATATTATTATATTATTATATTATTATATTATTATATTATTATATTATTATATTATTATATTATTATATTATTATATTATTATATTATTATATTATTATATTATTATATTATTATATTATTATATTATTATATTATTATATTATTATATTATTATATTATTATATTATTATATTATTATATTATTATATTATTATATTATTATATTATTATATTATTATATTATTATATTATTATATTATTATATTATTATATTATTATATTATTATATTATTATATTATTATATTATTATATTATTATATTATTATATTATTATATTATTATATTATTATATTATTATATTATTATATTATTATATTATTATATTATTATATTATTATATTATTATATTATTATATTATTATATTATTATATTATTATATTATTATATTATTATATTATTATATTATTATATTATTATATTATTATATTATTATATTATTATATTATTATATTATTATATTATTATATTATTATATTATTATATTATTATATTATTATATTATTATATTATTATATTATTATATTATTATATTATTATATTATTATATTATTATATTATTATATTATTATATTATTATATTATTATATTATTATATTATTATATTATTATATTATTATATTATTATATTATTATATTATTATATTATTATATTATTATATTATTATATTATTATATTATTATATTATTATATTATTATATTATTATATTATTATATTATTATATTATTATATTATTATATTATTATATTATTATATTATTATATTATTATATTATTATATTATTATATTATTATATTATTATATTATTATATTATTATATTATTATATTATTATATTATTATATTATTATATTATTATATTATTATATTATTATATTATTATATTATTATATTATTATATTATTATATTATTATATTATTATATTATTATATTATTATATTATTATATTATTATATTATTATATTATTATATTATTATATTATTATATTATTATATTATTATATTATTATATTATTATATTATTATATTATTATATTATTATATTATTATATTATTATATTATTATATTATTATATTATTATATTATTATATTATTATATTATTATATTATTATATTATTATATTATTATATTATTATATTATTATATTATTATATTATTATATTATTATATTATTATATTATTATATTATTATATTATTATATTATTATATTATTATATTATTATATTATTATATTATTATATTATTATATTATTATATTATTATATTATTATATTATTATATTATTATATTATTATATTATTATATTATTATATTATTATATTATTATATTATTATATTATTATATTATTATATTATTATATTATTATATTATTATATTATTATATTATTATATTATTATATTATTATATTATTATATTATTATATTATTATATTATTATATTATTATATTATTATATTATTATATTATTATATTATTATATTATTATATTATTATATTATTATATTATTATATTATTATATTATTATATTATTATATTATTATATTATTATATTATTATATTATTATATTATTATATTATTATATTATTATATTATTATATTATTATATTATTATATTATTATATTATTATATTATTATATTATTATATTATTATATTATTATATTATTATATTATTATATTATTATATTATTATATTATTATATTATTATATTATTATATTATTATATTATTATATTATTATATTATTATATTATTATATTATTATATTATTATATTATTATATTATTATATTATTATATTATTATATTATTATATTATTATATTATTATATTATTATATTATTATATTATTATATTATTATATTATTATATTATTATATTATTATATTATTATATTATTATATTATTATATTATTATATTATTATATTATTATATTATTATATTATTATATTATTATATTATTATATTATTATATTATTATATTATTATATTATTATATTATTATATTATTATATTATTATATTATTATATTATTATATTATTATATTATTATATTATTATATTATTATATTATTATATTATTATATTATTATATTATTATATTATTATATTATTATATTATTATATTATTATATTATTATATTATTATATTATTATATTATTATATTATTATATTATTATATTATTATATTATTATATTATTATATTATTATATTATTATATTATTATATTATTATATTATTATATTATTATATTATTATATTATTATATTATTATATTATTATATTATTATATTATTATATTATTATATTATTATATTATTATATTATTATATTATTATATTATTATATTATTATATTATTATATTATTATATTATTATATTATTATATTATTATATTATTATATTATTATATTATTATATTATTATATTATTATATTATTATATTATTATATTATTATATTATTATATTATTATATTATTATATTATTATATTATTATATTATTATATTATTATATTATTATATTATTATATTATTATATTATTATATTATTATATTATTATATTATTATATTATTATATTATTATATTATTATATTATTATATTATTATATTATTATATTATTATATTATTATATTATTATATTATTATATTATTATATTATTATATTATTATATTATTATATTATTATATTATTATATTATTATATTATTATATTATTATATTATTATATTATTATATTATTATATTATTATATTATTATATTATTATATTATTATATTATTATATTATTATATTATTATATTATTATATTATTATATTATTATATTATTATATTATTATATTATTATATTATTATATTATTATATTATTATATTATTATATTATTATATTATTATATTATTATATTATTATATTATTATATTATTATATTATTATATTATTATATTATTATATTATTATATTATTATATTATTATATTATTATATTATTATATTATTATATTATTATATTATTATATTATTATATTATTATATTATTATATTATTATATTATTATATTATTATATTATTATATTATTATATTATTATATTATTATATTATTATATTATTATATTATTATATTATTATATTATTATATTATTATATTATTATATTATTATATTATTATATTATTATATTATTATATTATTATATTATTATATTATTATATTATTATATTATTATATTATTATATTATTATATTATTATATTATTATATTATTATATTATTATATTATTATATTATTATATTATTATATTATTATATTATTATATTATTATATTATTATATTATTATATTATTATATTATTATATTATTATATTATTATATTATTATATTATTATATTATTATATTATTATATTATTATATTATTATATTATTATATTATTATATTATTATATTATTATATTATTATATTATTATATTATTATATTATTATATTATTATATTATTATATTATTATATTATTATATTATTATATTATTATATTATTATATTATTATATTATTATATTATTATATTATTATATTATTATATTATTATATTATTATATTATTATATTATTATATTATTATATTATTATATTATTATATTATTATATTATTATATTATTATATTATTATATTATTATATTATTATATTATTATATTATTATATTATTATATTATTATATTATTATATTATTATATTATTATATTATTATATTATTATATTATTATATTATTATATTATTATATTATTATATTATTATATTATTATATTATTATATTATTATATTATTATATTATTATATTATTATATTATTATATTATTATATTATTATATTATTATATTATTATATTATTATATTATTATATTATTATATTATTATATTATTATATTATTATATTATTATATTATTATATTATTATATTATTATATTATTATATTATTATATTATTATATTATTATATTATTATATTATTATATTATTATATTATTATATTATTATATTATTATATTATTATATTATTATATTATTATATTATTATATTATTATATTATTATATTATTATATTATTATATTATTATATTATTATATTATTATATTATTATATTATTATATTATTATATTATTATATTATTATATTATTATATTATTATATTATTATATTATTATATTATTATATTATTATATTATTATATTATTATATTATTATATTATTATATTATTATATTATTATATTATTATATTATTATATTATTATATTATTATATTATTATATTATTATATTATTATATTATTATATTATTATATTATTATATTATTATATTATTATATTATTATATTATTATATTATTATATTATTATATTATTATATTATTATATTATTATATTATTATATTATTATATTATTATATTATTATATTATTATATTATTATATTATTATATTATTATATTATTATATTATTATATTATTATATTATTATATTATTATATTATTATATTATTATATTATTATATTATTATATTATTATATTATTATATTATTATATTATTATATTATTATATTATTATATTATTATATTATTATATTATTATATTATTATATTATTATATTATTATATTATTATATTATTATATTATTATATTATTATATTATTATATTATTATATTATTATATTATTATATTATTATATTATTATATTATTATATTATTATATTATTATATTATTATATTATTATATTATTATATTATTATATTATTATATTATTATATTATTATATTATTATATTATTATATTATTATATTATTATATTATTATATTATTATATTATTATATTATTATATTATTATATTATTATATTATTATATTATTATATTATTATATTATTATATTATTATATTATTATATTATTATATTATTATATTATTATATTATTATATTATTATATTATTATATTATTATATTATTATATTATTATATTATTATATTATTATATTATTATATTATTATATTATTATATTATTATATTATTATATTATTATATTATTATATTATTATATTATTATATTATTATATTATTATATTATTATATTATTATATTATTATATTATTATATTATTATATTATTATATTATTATATTATTATATTATTATATTATTATATTATTATATTATTATATTATTATATTATTATATTATTATATTATTATATTATTATATTATTATATTATTATATTATTATATTATTATATTATTATATTATTATATTATTATATTATTATATTATTATATTATTATATTATTATATTATTATATTATTATATTATTATATTATTATATTATTATATTATTATATTATTATATTATTATATTATTATATTATTATATTATTATATTATTATATTATTATATTATTATATTATTATATTATTATATTATTATATTATTATATTATTATATTATTATATTATTATATTATTATATTATTATATTATTATATTATTATATTATTATATTATTATATTATTATATTATTATATTATTATATTATTATATTATTATATTATTATATTATTATATTATTATATTATTATATTATTATATTATTATATTATTATATTATTATATTATTATATTATTATATTATTATATTATTATATTATTATATTATTATATTATTATATTATTATATTATTATATTATTATATTATTATATTATTATATTATTATATTATTATATTATTATATTATTATATTATTATATTATTATATTATTATATTATTATATTATTATATTATTATATTATTATATTATTATATTATTATATTATTATATTATTATATTATTATATTATTATATTATTATATTATTATATTATTATATTATTATATTATTATATTATTATATTATTATATTATTATATTATTATATTATTATATTATTATATTATTATATTATTATATTATTATATTATTATATTATTATATTATTATATTATTATATTATTATATTATTATATTATTATATTATTATATTATTATATTATTATATTATTATATTATTATATTATTATATTATTATATTATTATATTATTATATTATTATATTATTATATTATTATATTATTATATTATTATATTATTATATTATTATATTATTATATTATTATATTATTATATTATTATATTATTATATTATTATATTATTATATTATTATATTATTATATTATTATATTATTATATTATTATATTATTATATTATTATATTATTATATTATTATATTATTATATTATTATATTATTATATTATTATATTATTATATTATTATATTATTATATTATTATATTATTATATTATTATATTATTATATTATTATATTATTATATTATTATATTATTATATTATTATATTATTATATTATTATATTATTATATTATTATATTATTATATTATTATATTATTATATTATTATATTATTATATTATTATATTATTATATTATTATATTATTATATTATTATATTATTATATTATTATATTATTATATTATTATATTATTATATTATTATATTATTATATTATTATATTATTATATTATTATATTATTATATTATTATATTATTATATTATTATATTATTATATTATTATATTATTATATTATTATATTATTATATTATTATATTATTATATTATTATATTATTATATTATTATATTATTATATTATTATATTATTATATTATTATATTATTATATTATTATATTATTATATTATTATATTATTATATTATTATATTATTATATTATTATATTATTATATTATTATATTATTATATTATTATATTATTATATTATTATATTATTATATTATTATATTATTATATTATTATATTATTATATTATTATATTATTATATTATTATATTATTATATTATTATATTATTATATTATTATATTATTATATTATTATATTATTATATTATTATATTATTATATTATTATATTATTATATTATTATATTATTATATTATTATATTATTATATTATTATATTATTATATTATTATATTATTATATTATTATATTATTATATTATTATATTATTATATTATTATATTATTATATTATTATATTATTATATTATTATATTATTATATTATTATATTATTATATTATTATATTATTATATTATTATATTATTATATTATTATATTATTATATTATTATATTATTATATTATTATATTATTATATTATTATATTATTATATTATTATATTATTATATTATTATATTATTATATTATTATATTATTATATTATTATATTATTATATTATTATATTATTATATTATTATATTATTATATTATTATATTATTATATTATTATATTATTATATTATTATATTATTATATTATTATATTATTATATTATTATATTATTATATTATTATATTATTATATTATTATATTATTATATTATTATATTATTATATTATTATATTATTATATTATTATATTATTATATTATTATATTATTATATTATTATATTATTATATTATTATATTATTATATTATTATATTATTATATTATTATATTATTATATTATTATATTATTATATTATTATATTATTATATTATTATATTATTATATTATTATATTATTATATTATTATATTATTATATTATTATATTATTATATTATTATATTATTATATTATTATATTATTATATTATTATATTATTATATTATTATATTATTATATTATTATATTATTATATTATTATATTATTATATTATTATATTATTATATTATTATATTATTATATTATTATATTATTATATTATTATATTATTATATTATTATATTATTATATTATTATATTATTATATTATTATATTATTATATTATTATATTATTATATTATTATATTATTATATTATTATATTATTATATTATTATATTATTATATTATTATATTATTATATTATTATATTATTATATTATTATATTATTATATTATTATATTATTATATTATTATATTATTATATTATTATATTATTATATTATTATATTATTATATTATTATATTATTATATTATTATATTATTATATTATTATATTATTATATTATTATATTATTATATTATTATATTATTATATTATTATATTATTATATTATTATATTATTATATTATTATATTATTATATTATTATATTATTATATTATTATATTATTATATTATTATATTATTATATTATTATATTATTATATTATTATATTATTATATTATTATATTATTATATTATTATATTATTATATTATTATATTATTATATTATTATATGATTATATTATTAAATTATTTTATTCTAATGCTAACATTCTAATGCAATTCTTCGGTTTTGTTGTATGCAACCCAGGTCAGCGGTGGTGCCCAGCATTTTGGGAGTTTCCAATTATTCCTTGACCGTACACTCTATTTAATCAATCAATCTATCAATAATTTTTATATTTAAGAAATACTTTAAAAAAATAGTGAATTTGTAAGCCTACGTATTGGATTAATTCGGCTTTTATAATAGAAGGTTTTGTCAGTTGTGTCTGTATCTTGGTATTTAAATAAATTATGCGTCAATTAATGCAACCAATAATTGACATAAATAAATGGAACATTTCATGTACTCTCTAGTTACACCTTATATTATATGATTGGCTCGTTGGATGAAAATGTATCACAAATTTTAAGTGGTTCAAAGTTTTTCAATTATTATTGTGTTAACATCGTAACAAACAACATGTTCATAACATCATAATGTTGAAAATGTTATGTGCACATTCAATTCCACCATGAACTAATGGGAACGCTCTAAAGGTATACCTAGGAAAAGTAGAACAGAAAATGAAAAACAATGAAAACCACTTACCTAATAACATCAATATGTAGATGTATATATCTACCTTAATGTATGTATTGTATACATAAACATTGTTGTTTGTTAGGTAATAACAACAAAATAAATATTTCATTTATATCGAAATAAAATTTACATTTTTATCCGAATTTCATTCCTGTTTATCCCGATATTTTATTTACGGTTTATGTGTTCTTCATCCGTTACAAGATTTAGTTTGAAGTACATTTTTTATTTTTTTATATATTTGTAGTGGCAAAACCAATTGGAAATATCAATTTTCTATTTGTCGTCTTATATTCTGAATGCATCAATTTTTTTGTAGGTGTTTTTTCCGTTATACACTAAAAAGTTTTTCATTTTATGGCATATTCAATGGGAAAAAAGGTTAAAGTTGAAAAAAATAAAAACCATTTATTTATGGGAAACGGAAAAGGATACATTTGACAAAGGTTTAAGATTGTGTGTGATTTATGATAACACTTGGATCTCCGGACTGTTTATCATTTTTTAAAGACTTGTATTGTGAAAATGAAATTCGACCCTGTGTACGAGATTTTCTCTACATTAAATTGATAAATTTTCAATTAAAATTTTGTTCGCTTCGATTACGATTTGAGTAATGTGACAATTAGTTCAATTGACGATTATTTATCGTTTTAAAAAAAAAGCAATTTCCGGTCAAATTTTTGTATTGACTTATTTCGGAATTTCAAATCTGAAAACATGATATAGTATGTAACTCAATACGCTATAGATAACATAAATCGTTTTAACCATCAGTAGTTAAAATTTCTGACTTTAAGATTTTAAGTGAGAGTTTGGCAATGTGTGAATAAACTAATTTGTAAAGGATTCCTCACAGAGTGGCAAGTCTCATAGCAGTTGGCTTTATCCAAAATGTTAACTGGACTTTTCAGGTAGGTTTTGTATTTTGAAGGTGATTTTTTCAAATAAAATAGAGCTGCTTTTTGGCATTTTGCTAAAATAATAATAATAATCGGCTTTTAGTAGTAATTACTTAATTACTGGGTCATACTGTCTCCAGCTAAGTCGATTTTTACATTCCCAAGAGTTAAATATACCAAGTGCCAAATTTCTACTCACAGTTCGCTGCACCATCCGTTTATGATTGGTCTTCTTTTTTGGTAGTCACTTACAATTTTCTCTGCTATAGTGATTCTGTCCAATATTTTATGTCGTGCAAAGGAGAACTTATCCCAGGAAATTGTTTTTTTTTTTAACTGCATACCCAGTGTGAATTTCTCATAGGATACCCATTTCTATGCACGTCATCGCAATCATTATCTTCCCACTTTTTACTTCAGTCATTCAAACATGTTAAGCAAGTCAGAGAAATACTTTTTCCAATTATTGAATACCGTCTTGATGTTAATATTAGTTCCCATCGTAGTAGAGAAAAACAAAAGACCTTGGTCTGAAGGTAACATTCCATTGACTCATTTGAAGAAGTTTCGTCTACTGCGTTTATTGCTGAGATGTTGCTTATTTATGAGAACGCAGTGTAAAGTATATCATCATTTCTCCATTATCGTTGGCTATAGCTAAAGTGTCGAAGGTACGAATCATGAACTGTTAAACTGTTAAACTGTTAAACTGTTGTTTACACTGTTAAACTGTTTTTTACAGCGATAGCAGTAAATTGTATCAATTGTAGAAGAATTGCGCGAAATGCACAAGGGACACCTTTACAATCAAATACACGGTTGTTACCCGATAAACAATTAGTACACAAATGATGTTGCCTACCGAATTCGAAACAGTTTTCAAAATTGAAATTCTCTTCAGAAAACTTAAGACATTTATCGAAATTGTGACTAACTTTTCAGAAAGTGCAACAATTTTCATGTAAAGTAAATTATCGGATTTTTTAACGTACTATAAATTTGTTTATTTTTGGATGTCGATGACCTTGAAAATTTAAACGGATGAAAATTTTGAATTTTACCACAACGGGAGACAACCACTCCAATGAGTCGAACAACCGACTTGATTTAGAGACAATACGTTTTTTTTTGTAAGGTTTGTTGTATCGTTCAATTGAGTACCAGTCATAAACCAGTCCTTCGTCGAGTTCCAATAAATGTCGAATATCTTCGTATGACTGGCTTATTGTAAACTAGGGTTTACGATTTCCTTAGGATTAAAACCATAACTGTGGAAAATTTTGGAGAAAGTTTCTTGGAAGTTTACTGCTTTATCTTCATCATTAGCACCAGACACCAAGTCATCAACCTAAACAGCATTTCGGATGATTTCTAAAGCTTTAGAATATGATGCTAGTTTTTATTGAGCTATACTTGTTTAATTGCTTGTTGTTGATTTGGTGGATCCATCAAATACAAACCTTTTGTGACGCTTCTGCTGAAGGTATATTTATACCATGTGGTTAAAGCGTTCGCAATCGAACATAAATTCATGATACAACATTGCAAAGTTTGGATCACGAATAAATCTGAGTTCTTTGCCTCTTATAGCATTTGAACCGCCGCAGAAGTGAATCACCCAAGGGTTTGATGGTTTTTTAAATGGAAGTCGTACTATGCCTAGTCCTTCTTTGTCTCGTTTAAAGTGTTTTACGAAATGAATCCCATAAAGTTTTTCCTCTAGTGAGAGAATTTTCAGAGACTCGACTACAGACTATTTCCCAAAACCTTTTTAAACTTCTCTCAATGCTTTCCGTCGTATTTTTTTAGCTCGGTGAACTTAGCATTGATATTAATTCAGGTGTTTTGCACTATAATTTTAAAGGACATGGACCAAGTGCTCGGCTTAAATGAGAATATCAATTAACTGCTTGGAAAAATTTAGGATCTGTTAATTTAATTCCAGCAGAGACTTGAGGTTGTAACTTTATTGTAACAGTGCCTTTTGACATTCCGAAACTAGTTTGTCTCAATACACTAATAGATACAATCGCGCATTTATTAATGATTGTTGATCACTTCAGGTAATGTCGATTTCCTACTTTGAGCTGATTCAATTTCAGTTTCGCTTTGATGTTAGTCGCGTGATGTAGTTTCTACCGCAATTTTGGCATCGACGTTTGGAGGTGCATCTGAATATGGGATGACTGGTGCTTAGACAGTTGAAGCAGCGATTAGTGTTTTTTGCAAAAATGCCTTCTAGCTATTGCGCTCATTGTCTGAAACTTGCCACAGTAACCAATGACCCGTATCTCGGCACATTGAGCTTTGAGAAGCGGCAGTTTAGCCTAAAATTAGGCAACCATTATCTTTCGTTGTATATTTAGCAGTGACATATCCTTTAATTTCTGTCTTTGGAACGGATCTCTTGGAAGTTGACATCATTGATTCCAGGGTAACGTCGTTTACTTAGAAATTTCAGAAATTCATAGATGATAAATCTAAGACAATATTTCATATTGCCTTAGATTTATCATCTAGTTTATGAAGTAAGCCATAGACCTCGTGTTTCATCTACCTCACCAAGTGCTTGAAGTCCTCGGATAATCTTATCATATATACTCATTAATCGTTTTGTTCGATGAACGTACGATCGCAATCTTCGTTTGGATCGACCGTATAAAAATACGAAATTTATGCATTAGTTTTTCCACACGAGGCAACCCGTGATCAATTCAGTCAAATCACTAAGCGAAAGACTTGTTTGGCATATTTAACAAGATTGGTTAGTTTTGCTGTATTTGTGCTTCGTTCGTAGACAGAATTCGCTCAGACGTATCGAAATATTTCCCTTTCTGACTCGTTTCTGAGAATTTTAAAAATTAAGCTCAAATATGAGCACGAGGTACTTCACTTTTTCACTGTTTTAATTTATAATTCTTACTTATTCAAAAATGATTTACTTACCTAAAACATGTGGCTTTGACTCCAATTTCTAACATGCGGCAATGATTCAATATGAGAATTTAAAAATGGCTTACCACCGATCCGCGTTGCGAGTCTCAGTTGAAGAGACGGTATTGTAAAATAATTATACTTTTGGTTCTCAGAAAAATCCGGCTCGAACAACCAAAATTCGAAGGACGGAAAAGTATTCATACTTTTTCCTACGTTGATATGTTAAAGAGATTTTTACTTCATTTTCACACCAACTTAATTTACCAACAAATTAAATAGTAATTTGGATTCACTAGAGTTTACAAAATAATATTCACTAAGACTGTGTCCGAAACTCACGATAAGTATTTGTGAATAAAACTTTTGACCTTTTTTTGAAAAATGTTCGCCCACATTGCCAGTTTTTTATATTTTTCGCTGCCTTATTTGTTTTAAAATAATTTGTTGTAAGGTAAACTATAGAAAAAAAAATACATTTAATTGTGTACATTGTTTATTGAAATTGTCATAGCAACGAAAATTTTCAAATTTTTGTTTTGTTTTTTGAATGGTACTTTTCCAAAACCAAGTATTGAATTTTATGTGTTTTATTGTATATCCGAGTGTGCTACGCGATGTGTTTGGCTTTTATTATAGAAAGTTTTGGTATTTATGGGTTTCGGACACAGTCTTAAAAAGTAATTTTTTTTTTTTTTTTTTTTTTAAATTCTTTAATGAATGAACACTTATACTAATACTGCAAACTATCTAATACTAAGACGTATCATATCATATAAAGGAAATAAAGTAAACGAGGGATACGCTAATTTAGATTTTGGGTATTAATTATCCGACAAGTTGAACATATCAATGCATAGAATTAAAACTTTTTACGATTTTTTTGTTTCATCATTGTTCAGAAGTTTCAATGTATAAAAAAATGATTTGTTTAATTCATTTTTGTTTCCCGTTTGCTAAGTCTATATAGTTATTTAGTTTATGCTAATACGTTAATTAATTTAATTAATATTTAATTAATACGATTTGGAATGGAACGACAGATGGGTTGTCAAATTGGGAACTGGTTGTGTAGAATTTTGATGTGAGTTTAGTTAAAAATTGGAATATGATAGGAATATTTGCTAATTCATGGAGTTCATATGGATAAGAGTGGATTTTGGTAATGATAATGCCAATCTGATGCATTTATTTTGTACTACCTGCATTTTGTTAATGTGAGTTTGGGCTGCGTTTGTGCAATGTGCGCATGCATATGTTAGTATAGGTCTAATGGCTATTTCGACAAAGTAATAATTTAATAGTTTGGTTAATTTTTGATTGTGAATAAAAAAGTGAGTAAATAGGCCTTGTTAGCTATTCTAACTTTAGAATTTATATGAAGTTGGAATTTCAGACGGGAATCTAAAGTACAACCAAGGTATTTGCCGTTGTTCTGCCATTGAATGGCTGAGTTATCAACAGCCAACAAGCTCGTTGCCGATTCTGATTTGACGATTTTTGAGTTAGTGAATATGACAGTTTGAGTTTTTATATTTTTAACCTTGATTTTCAAAAGTCTATAAAATTGTTGAATTCCAAGGACTCCCGCTACCAATCCTTTTGATAATAAATTAAATCCACCTTTCATATTTTTGTGGTCTGTAAAAACAGGTAATTGGCTAGAATTGACAATAGATTTGGATATAGGTAGATTGCTGGTGAAGAGATCGATGAGAATTGGACTGAGAATTGAGCATTGTGGAACACCGAATGGAATATCGAGTGTTCCGGAAGATTCTCCATGTATATAAACAAGGAAAGAGTGCTTATGAAAAAGTAGTTGGGTTAAGTAGGAAGATTGAAAAATTCATCCGGTGGAGTTTGCAAAGGAGTCCATCGTGCCAGACTGAATCAAATGCTTTCTCAATATAAAGCATGATAAGTCCAGTAGACATATTCATGTTTGACATTAAAGCAACATGCACACTAAGTCGAACGATTGGTGTTGAGCAGAGTTACCCGATCGGAAACCGAGCGAGTGGTCAGCTTACTTTCTATACATGGGAAAGTATTCTAGTGAGAATGGTTCGTTCAAGGATTTTACCTAAAACTGGAACGTGGCCGATTGGCTTATAGCTGGAATAGATACATTATGCCTTTTTTGGGAGATTTTTGATTACCAGAGGTGACAAATTATCATGGCCAGAGGCTTTATTTGGGCGGATATTTTTGAGAATTGGTCTCAGTACTGGTGGATGAATAACATCACCAGGAGTAAATTTACTTGAAGATGATTATATTTGTTGGACCGAGTTTTGTGCTTGTGACTCGATTTTAGGATCTTTTGGATGGAGAGAGATTTTGTGTTTGGGATGAAATTGTTTCGCAAGAAGGTTGGCTTTATAGGAATTTGTATACGTTACTAGATCATTCGATTTTCATAGTGGCATTTTATTACCACGGTTTTTAAAGTTTTTAATTAACTTTCAAACCGAGGTGTGATTTTGAAGGTTTTATACTGGGAACAAAACAAGTTGGTTCATTAGGGTGATTTAAAAGGATGTTATTGTTAGAGGTTGTGATGTTATTAAGAACGTTTCTACAGCTGTTGGCCTTAGTGCAATGTCTAATTACGGTGCTTTGCATTAAAGTCTCCAGCTGAGATTATGCGATTATATGATTAAGTCAATATGATTTAGTTACAAGCTCAAGATTTTGAGAAAAAGGCGATGTTTATGGCGGCTTCCCGCGTTGACTTTGAACATATCATAATCATGATGAGATTATTCAATCATAGAAAATGTCTTTTATATTCGGGATCTGTTGTAGTTCCTCACCTTTAATTCTGCAAAAATGCTTCCTGTTGTTAGTCCTGGCTGTTTGGACGTGGCCATTGTTGCTTTTTTGGAGGTTTATGTTTAGGTTTTGATGCTGTTTCATTCGTTTTCTAAAAATTAACAGGTGGTGCTGGAGCTGGTACACATAAGGTTGGTTTAGGTGTAACCGCCGTTCTATTTCATTATTTGACTCTCATGCTTTTGTTTCGTTGATAGGCACTACACTCTTGTAGTTTGCCGCATGTTTTGTAAGCACTGTGTATACTCTTTAAATGCTGGTAAGAATGGTTGCCATGTAACTACACAGTTACACAGCAACCCACATTTTTCTTGGATATCCTAAGTATCCGTTATCCCTCTTGCAAAACGCGCAACAAACAACGGTACATTTGACTTCGTTTTGCGGTTTGTCATTGATTTTACTGCAATTCCCGCATTGATGATGGCCAACTGCACTGTCTCCGCCTCTACTTGATCGAGTTGATTCTCGTTCAGTTTCGGGAGTGAACGAGTAGAACTAGGGCAATAGTCTCCCTATAGGTGTTGCGTTCGTTGTTGGTGACGTTTCTCTGATTTTGCATTCATTTAAACCCACCCGTTCGGTGAAATTTTAAATTTTTGTAAAATAGCAGGCCCCAAAGTAGTTCGCGCTTTTCACAAGCAATGACTCCATTTTCTCCATCGTGCAGTCCACAATGATAGGAGGCGTCCTGTAACACGAGCATTGTTAAAAGGCTCAAAACGGCTACCTACCGTAATGATTGATTTACCATAATGTTAACTATCTGGATCACTGAGAGCTATTCTAGAACCATTGTTAAACGAGTGGCCGCAGAATAAACTGTCGAGATGGCTAAGTATATACAGTACCATATTGAGGGGTTTTGGCGACGATATCATCAAGCAACGTTCAAAGTTGAAAACTAAAAACGATCAACTAAAGTTAATGACATTGTGTTAATAGCTTTTCATTCTGGAACTGATGGTATCACCAGAGTCAAAACACTAAACAGCCATGTAAATTGGCCTGTTAAGAAGTTAGTAGAATTATCTGGTAAAAAATACAATCTTTAAAGGTGTGGAAATTTGTTGAATGAACTTGATGAGTCATTCACCAAAAATTCGAAACCCGTTCGTTTATTTTATTCGTTTATTTTGATATTGAAAGTTTAAGGTCGTTCAAAGGTCATTGTTAAAATTGTGGATTTTTTTATTCGTTCTCGCAGAATTGATTCGGTATGCCAACATTTTAATTATTTTAAACTAGCTTATGATTAAATTGCGATATACTCGTACATGCGATTTCATTATACTTATACCCTGAAATAAGAGTACTATATTCTTATTAAAGCATTAAACAATTACCGACATGAAATGCATGATATTACGTACGGCTATTTAACTTCTTCATTATAATGCGAATATTGAACGTTTAATGAATTCAAGCCATAAAACGGACATCAGCATAACATGCAAAGTGGTTTCATTGTACATATATATGATTTAACGAGCTTCGTTCTTTACCATTCTTACACAAAGCAATAGCACATACCACCAAACTTATACAGTCATTAAATACAGGAAAATTTATTTTCATTACTATAACACGACACTACATAGATTATGTTGTTGTGACCTATTCATAAACTATGTATTATGTTATGTTGTTATGTAATGTTTTTATAAAAGACGGAACTTATTAAAAAAAATAATACAACAACAAGCAAAACATAATTTTCCAGCCAATATGATGCTGTTCTTGGATGCTTGTTTATGTTTTATGGCAATGTTTATAGTGTTCTTATCCATTCCATTGTTAACCATCATAAATCAGTTTAACGTAACACAAAGGTGGCTGGTATTTTATTTGTTATATATTTCCTTGTTGGTATTTTGTGCCACCGACAACATTCGGGTACATATCGTGTTTGTTGCTTGAAATTTTTCGAATTAAATTAAATAAATTCCCAAAAAATATACTGAGTAAATTCGGTTCCAAAATTTGGACATTTAACTTAATGATTAAAAAGTTAACATAAATTAGGAAAAAATTAACTTGGGCAACAAAAAAAGTAAAAGTTATTCCGGAACAAATGAAACGAGTAGAGGAAGCTGAAGGAATACATAAACCAAAAAGAAAACTTTTTATTTAGATTTCAATTGACCTAAAATACATTTTATTCCAACTTTCAATTAAATATTGTTCGTTTCATGTCCGCCCCACGCTCACTCTTCGGTACATATTACTCTATATTATAATACTCGTATTCGTAATTTTGGGTATAACATTAAGGATTGGTTTACAGGACGAAAAAATAAAAATAATTTTAAGATAAGCAAATTAATTTAATTCATTTAATTGTTGTTTGAATAGAAATGAACAAAATGATGTTGTATCAAAACAGGAAATCAAACTGATTAACCAAAACAAAAGCAAAAAACAAAAAAAAAACGAAATTGGAAAATTTAATTTGGTTTTCTTTCTCGATTTTTTTTACAGTAGTACTAGTAACTGAAAGTTAAAAAAAAAAAAAAACTTTATGGAAAATGTTTAAAATAAAAAGAAAAGTTTGAAATGTAATCTGATAATGAGGTTTTAGGAAAAATCAATTTAAAATTGTATGTTTAAGCAGATTATAAGACAACTTCGATTATGATTATGTAAGAGAAAATATGGTAATTAAAGTTGATGAAATTTTGGGTGTGGTTAGTCCACAGACATTTGAAGAATTATGTTTTTGTCAAAACAGTTTATAATCACTGAAAGGAATGTTCCTAAAATAGAAATTTTCTAGATTATTGAAACGTAAAAGTCGAATATTTGTTTGTGGTATTGAGGTGTGATTTTTATTGGTAAACCTGTCAACAATTTATAAATTACTATGCTAAAATTTCTTTATTATAATTTAATGTTTTCGATTTGATATTTCTTTCAAAAGCATTCCACATTTTTATTAATATTAAAATTTAGTTCTTGACATTTTAATTAAAAATATTTATAATACAATTTTTGTTAATCACGCATTTTATAAAAATACAAATAAAATTTTAACAAAATGTAATAATAATCGATTGTTACTGAAAAATGTTGACCCGTATTGTATCAGCAATCTGGCTTCATCAGTTTAAATTTTAAGCTGGCTTATTAATTACTATCAAACAATCAATAATTCGTCTCCAGCGGTCTTGGTCCCAACCCATTGTTCTCGTTGTCCTTCACTTGATAATCGACATTAAAAAATTTCATCAAAGTCCTGATGTCGTGATTGAAAAAGACTTGGTAAGCGTTATCATTATCACGTTTGAGCCATATGCATGATTCTTTTCTCGAATGTCATTTACCATCTCTCATACTCATCCGAATCATCTAGCTTCTCCCAGCACTCGTCTAATCACTCCAGCTTCCTATAGCCTTCTAAATGAAGGTTCTACTAGAAGAATGAAATATAATTAATTGTTCGGTACAACAGACGTTGGACGTTGTTTGTATTGACTTAACAGCGAAGTCAATAATCAAATTCATTACGTCCAAATATTCTCATATCATTCTGGATAAGTGCAAAAAAAAATAAATATATATATATATATATATATATATATATATATATATATATATATATATATATATATGACTTAAATAAATTTATTTATTAAATGCTTCAATATTTTGGGGTCATCATGAATGAAATTTCTTAAGTACTCTGTTAGTGTACGATTTGATCGCTCTAACGCACCATTTGATTCGGGATGGTAAGCCGTGGTATCGATTTTTTTAATTTTTAGAATTTTACATAGTTTAGTAAACACTTCGGACATAAAATTAGAACCCTGATCTGTGACAATACAGTAAGGTCCACAGAAAATACATATAAAGTTTTCTGAAAATGCCTTAGCCACTATGTGTCAGTGTTTTGTGAAGCTATCGGGATTGCAAGAGAGTATTCTGTAAGATCATCTTGTATTGTTTACATATATTTATTACCGTTATGTGCAACAATCATTGGACCTACTATGTCCATAAACATTTTATTGAAAGGAGTTTTAGAGGTTGTGGTAATCTGCATTGAACATTTGTTATCTCGTATTAAGATTTGTTATCTCGTATCTCACTTTGTTTTTTTGACATGAAGAACATTACTTAATAAAAAATGTAATTCGTTTGTTCATAAAAAGAAAATCGTAATATTATTTAATGCGCCTTATGGTTCTAGAAAATCCTTGATGACCTCCAAGAGGAGTGATATAAAATTCCTTTATAACTTCGTTTATCTCTTCTACAGATGATTGAAATTTTGGATTCCAAGCACGACCTGGAACAGATTGAGATGCCTAAGTTTGGAAAGTTTTATGACTAGAATTAGAAAATTGTGCTATGTTATCACGAGATGCATCATCAACTATCTCTATGGTGTTACTTGTTTTGTTTGGGCTCTGGTAATGGCTGCGATAGTTTTATCTGATTTAGGTTCCTCAAGAATTTATTTTGATTTAGCTTTCCAGGTTTGTAATTAATCTCGTAATTATACTCATCCAGTTTCAACCGCCAGTAGATAAGACGAGAACTAGGTTTTGGATTTTTATTGACCTAATTAAGGGTCGACGAACAGTTTTAATCACAAACTTTTTACCATATAAATAAGAATGGGATCTTTGAATAGCCTAAACTATCACCAACAACTCCTTTTTGATCGTAGGATAGTTCCTTTCAGCATCATTTAGAATTCTACTGGCAAACGAAATTGGTATGTCTTGTTCATTGAATACTTGAGATAGGATCTCTCCAATGGCATAATTACTAGCATCAGTAGTCAAAATAAATTATTTTCTGAAGTCAGCGCGTTGCAATAAAGAGTATGATATAAGAGAATTTCGTAGTTTGTTGAAAGCTTCGTCACAATAATCATTCCATTCAAACTTAACATTTCTACGCAATAATCTACTTAAAGTCTCTGAAATTTGTGAGTAGCTTTTAATAAACCTACGGTAGTATCCAGAAAAACCTAGAAAACACGTGACATCTTTAGCGTTGGACGGTGTACGGTATTCCATTTTAGCACTTGGGTCAGGTTTAACACTATCTTTCGTTACAATATATGTCCTAAATAACGAATTTTATGTCTTAGAAACTGGCATTTGCTTGGCTGTAATTTTAAGTTATGCAAACGCAGTCGTTGCAAAACATCAATTAATTTTGATTTGTGGCCTTGAAGCTCATAACCATATATTACTACATCATCAAGATAGACAAAGCATCTGATACCGTCTAATCGTAACAAAATGGTATTCATCATGCGCTGAAACGTAAATGTGCTCCTTTTAGACCAAATGGTATTCGTAAAAAATTAAAATTACCATTTCGAATGCTAAACGCTATCTTTTCTTTATCATCTGCGTGATATCTTTTCTAACTTAACCTGGTGGTAGCCGTTCGCTAAATCCAATGTTGTGAAGTAATTCGCCTTACCCAATTGATCCAGTATCTCGGTAATATTGGGTAACGGAAAAAATTGTTAAATAGTGAAGTTATTTAATCTTCTGAAATTAACCACCAAGCGAAATTTTCGATCACTGCCTGAAGATTTTTTTGGAACAATTAACAAAGGAGAATTCCACGGACTTTTACTGAGTTCAATAATTTTGTCGTTAAACATTTCTCCAACTTGTTTATTAATCTCATCGGTGGCTGCTTCTGGTAAATGGTACTGCTTAGTGTGAATCACTTAAAACTCATGAACGGTAGGAATTTTATGACTACAAACATTAGTAGTGGTAAGAGTATCGCCTTCTTAATAGAAAACATCATTGACATCGCGACAAATTTTCAATATAGATGATTTTTCTTTCTCATTTAAATGATCGAAACATAGATTTTGACTTAGTTTGTTCATTCTACCTTCTACGTTTGGGTTCCAACTCTCTATTGAAATACTCTTAAGAACTAACTGATTCAAAAAGTATTTTTGTTTGGCCAATTGGAACCTCGTAATCATTTGTATTAATTATACTTATGGGGATTTTGCTACACATTGAATTGGACTATTGAATTTGCAATATACACCCCATTTGTTATTTATTTTGAGAGACACTCATAATCGTTGTTAGTTTGATATGGATTAGGTACATATATAATTCTTTCGACCCGAGAGGCAAGCGTATTGGTAGGAATTTCTAACTCCACATTTTGTTTTAGTAAACTACAAAGTACTAGCTGTTTTCGATTTCTTCGTTATTAATACGGGGAGTAGTAATTTGGAATTACTACTCCCCGTACAGATTTATGTGCTGAGTTAGTAGAATTTATGATATTTCCAAAATTGTGTTCATTGAAGTCTAAAAGGGTTTCAAGATTATTGTTTCTAAACCGATCTGATAATTTTACTTGGTCTTTAGATATAGTAGGACAAGAACGATACAGATTTAGATGTCTTGAACTCGTACAACTGTATCCTTGTTCTTCTGAACGAGTTCTTGCTAGTTCTCCGCCACAAGTATGTTCTGGGTTGAAGCAAGATTCCTTCGTTCTTTTCTTTGATTATTTAGTTCATTAAACAAATATATAAATGTATGTGAATTTTTTTATAAGCCTTTGACGAAAGAAACCGAAAAAACATATTTTTACAAATAGTTCAATCAAAACTTTCTGGTAGAGCTTATGAGTTAATTTTATATAAAACGATAGATATGGAATGATTTAAAAAAAGAGTTAACATTACATTTCGAAGACTGTTGTTCAGTTGAACACATTAAACATATCCATATCCAAAAAATTAATTATTATTATTATTATTTATTAATTATATTTAGTTTATTAATAGATTTTGTTTTTAGGGAATAGTTTATGTAGATAAAAGTTCACCATTCAACTGTCATCTGCATAAAATATAACACAATGGAGTTTCTGATAAGAGATGACAGAATACAGAAAACAGAATGCAGAGAAGTTCAATAAAAATGTGATTGTCTTATACTAATAGTAGTTTGAATATTGGCTGCCGGAAAACCGGACAAAATTTTTCATTAATAACATATCTTTCCTTTCCCTACATCACAAAAATAGGATATAATTGTGCCGTAATGATTATGAGATCTCTGAAGCCGTTTCTATAATGAATGTAAAATTATTAATAGAAATATATATATATATATATATATATATATATATATATATATATATATATATATATATATATATATATATATATATATATGAAAATCTCTCTTATTCTACCGTTTGTTAAAGGCTGCGGAAATAAGACTTGCGTTAACCGGAACACTTACCAAGTGCTTAGTCTCACAGTCTTATCAATCAATTAACCAACGAATAAAATTTACAACAACAATCGCGTTATAGAAATCCACTTTAATATTTTTTTTTTACTAAACAATAATAACAAATCATAAAACTAAATTGTTTGCTGTCATTTTGGGACAAATATAAATTTTCTAAATCCACTAAAATTTCTTTTCAAAGGCAACACAACAAGTGGTGACGTAAGGTATTTTATTCAAAGTATATAAAAGTTGACATCTAATGTCAAATAAACCACCCAAAATATATGATACAGGATATACTTTTAATCCCTTTAAACAAATTAAATTTTGCATTAACAACAGTTGTATCGCCGTCACAAGAGAATAATAAAACAAATAAACCGCCAGCTCTCGATTTAGCTGATGTGTAATGCCTCCATCTAGTGATATACAAAAGGACAAAAACAACATTAAAAATTGAAGAAAGCTTTTATTGAACATGAAAATATTAAATCAAAACAGGTAGCAGAATATAGTCGAGAGTTAAAAACGATCAACCAAAAAAAGAAAAACAAAAAAGTTCATATCACGTCTTGTACATTTGTCTTAAAGCTGATTGAATATGTACAGTTTAAGAATATTGATTAGATGCTTCGAAGACTTTTTTTTTTGTTCTTATTTGTTAAGCTTTAGAATATATTTGTAATGTACGAACGTATGTGTAGAAATAATTTTTTAGTTATAACTTTAAAGCAAAACATGTTATGCTTTATATGTCGTAAAGATATATGGATGAGAGTTAAGAAGACAAAACTTTTCAGTCGATGTTTATGTGCTGAGTTTTTTTTTTTTTTTGGTACATTAAGTTTCGCCTCTTTAGTTTTTAATTCTGTTTGCTTGTTTGATGTGTATAAGAAGTTGACAAAAATATAATATTATTGCAACATTTGTCGAATCAACATGAGGACGAAAACTATACAAGAAAATAATACTAAGTTGCTGATATAATCTGTCTTTTCGATATTTTTATGCTATACATGGACAAACATGGTTTTTTTGGGTGTAGTTTTTATCCTGTGCACATGTAACACTATACATCCGTATAAGTTGGCTATGATTTTGATGTATTCCCAAAATATATCAATAATATTCTGAATGAAGGAATGATCTCCTCTCATATATTCCCAATTACACTTTTAGGTCTATTCTTAACTCACTCAATTGTTTGTTCTTTGTAACGTAACATAAATGATCACATGCCGTAACCAGTCACAAAAACATTTAAACTTACGTTATCTGGTTATGTTAAATAGTAACTTCGCTCTTTCCAAGAAAAATTACACCTTAAAAAGTATTTCAGTTATCCTTCTATTTAATCTTGAATGCTATTCAATCTTATCAAGTTTAGAATGGCTCCTGATTTAAAAAGTACCGTTAGAGAGTTTGCTGGCCAAAATTTAGCAAGTTATTTCAGCTATGAAAAACATCCAGTGTTTGCTTTTTTGATAATCATTTAATATTTAATTAGTCCTATAACATGCAATCAAACACCTTTTGGACCATCTAGCTCAAGAACACAAAGGTATAAAATCTGCAAAGAAATTTCACTTTATGAATGTTGTAGTGACCATCGCTACACAATCAAAATTTTTCGAATTAAAATAAAACTGAAAACAATAAACTAAGTCTAAACTAAGACTAAATTCAGAGCCTAAGGCACATCTGTGGTTAAAGCAGTACTTTAACCTGTTGTGTCCTATTTAATAAGTAAAATAAGTAGGATAAGTAATCCAATCTACTACAACCCCACAAAAACTAACCTTTATAACGGGCACCTTTTGCAATGAAAACCATAGTGTTATCTCTCAAAAATCCGGCTACTCAACCATTGGGTTTGGTATTGGGAACATGTCCCTCAACTCCAGTGAAAGAATGAAACTCAACTCCTTCGAAAGAAGGAGTTTTAGAAAAGGGCTCAAGGAAGACCAAACTAGAGATGAGGCTCCAGCCACTGCTAAGGCCATACTCCCTGTCAAAGTACTTCCGAAACCTAAAGCAACTACTCTAGACAGTAGGTCTTTCGAGGTTGCTTTGGAACCTGTCAAAAAAACTAAAAGTGAACCTTCTCCGGTTATGGCGTCTTTCAACTAAGTAGCGGGCAGTGTTAGGCTTGGTTTCTTACCTGTTGATCTCAATGACAACCCTCTCAGTATAAAACAATGGTCTCGCGGAAAATTTCTGGAAGAAACTGCAACGGACGACAACTGCCGCACTCGTTCATTTGGTCATAGCCATAGGCGATTCTTCCATAAAAACACCGCGCGAATCCAAAGAGTACATGGCATACTGCTTGGGTTACATTAGACTCGTTCTCAAGAGCATTTCCTCCTCCACAAACTAAACTACTGGAATCAGCTCTAGCAAGAGAGACAATTTAAGGCCGAACGACAACAAGGAACCAGTTGAGAGCAGCAGCGATGTAGAGCATGCTGTTCTCGCTGCCCATTCGTCGGGAAACCGATAAGTGGATCTCTTCGTAACTCCTACTTTGGCACAGGTGAAAGCAGATAAGGTGACCACATAAAGGGCTATCCAAGGAAAACACGCCAAGTCATCGGCAGCTACCTCAAGCATCAAGCCTGGGGGCACTCGAGGTGATACCGGGATACCTGGCAACAACACATGGCTGGTACTATAAAAGTACTACAAGCAAACCTGCATCATGCAAAAGGAGCTTTGGATACCTTTTACAACAGGTTTGCAAAGTTCCCCGAACAGAAATATTTGTTTTATCTAATATTAACATTCTTCCAATTCCAGATTTCATCACTAAGGTTGCAGTAATCCTGGGAATACCTACTGACAGGAGAATGCAGGAGAAAGTGTGTGCCTCGATATACTTCTCTGGTGACTCGGTAAGTGTTCCACCTGTATAGTTGTACAGCATCGGGTGGACTATTGCAACCTAAAAAACATAAAGGTGTTCGACCTCACTCGGTTGTTACAGTTTATCTCCAAGTTTGTCGCCAACTGGCATGTATCAAATGAAGCTTCTTTGTCGGATAACATGCACATTAGGTATACCGGGAATGAACATACAGGCGGCAGAGCGCCTTATCCCCATTTTACAAACTGGAAACCTACAGGGATATTTTATTCATCAAAGCGGAAGTGCTGCCAATATATCTGAATTCAATAAGGAACCTAGAAATTGCAGCTTAATGGCTTAATAATGTACTCCTATCTTCTTACGGAAGCAACAGTGTAGCGCAAAACGTTGTGGTTAATCGTTAAGTTTCATGGTGGAACGAAGAGCTGACTAAACTCCGTAAGAGAATTAGGAAAGTATTTACTAGGGCAAATCATTCTGATGACTGTATTGAATATAGGCAAGCTCTTAAAAATTTCAACACTGAATTAAGGCGTTCCAAACGCCTTACGTGGAAGAATAACTGTGGTAATATTGAAGATATATACCTACAGCTACTCGACTCCATAAAGTTCTAGCTAAGGATCAGTCCAACAAAAACTTCTTCTGAAATCCAACGGTAACTATACATTGGGTTGCCAAGAAACCCTACTTCAGGTGCTCTTTCCGGTTTGCACTGTTGGCGACACAAAATGAACTCTGGTTATCATAATCTCTGGCGGGCATAAATGTACGATGTCTGCCAAAACAGGCCTTGCTTGTTATTTCGAATTCGTGCACTAGAGAGGGCCTTTCGATCAACCCTAGCAAAACAAACTTGGTGTCTTTTATCAAAAGACATAAATTGGTTCAATTATTTTTAATGATATTGTACTATGGGATACTCCAATGAAGTTAAATATCTGGGTATTGCCTTAGATAAGAAACTAAATTGGAATTCTCATATTAAGTCCATTACCGAACGCACGGTCAGAGCCATGTGGGCCTGTCAGCGTACGTTCGGCAGGACTTGAGGCCTGAGCTCAAAAATGATTTACTGTGTATGTACATTCATAGTTTGGTAGCCTAAGGTACAGCAAAAAGTTATTATGGCAAGCTAACCTCATTGCAGAAGCTAGCATGTCTCGGAGTCACAGGTGCTATGCACACCTGTTCTACGGCAGCAATGGAAGCCCTCATCGGAATCATTCAACTGCATATCTACCTCAAAAATTTAGCTGCTACTTGTACAGCTTGATTACAATCTAGTGGATCAATATAGTCATGATGATCATATGGGTCATTTGGACATTTTGAATGATTTTTCAGATTTGGATATGTTCCTTAGAGACCCGTACGGGATGCCCAAAGAACTCTGCTTTGGCAGGTAGTTCGGGATAATATTCCTTGATAAAACACACTGGAATACTGGTGCACCTTCTATGGAACCTAGCAGCCTAGTCTGGTTCACGTACGGACCAAAAATTGATAAGAATGTTGGGGTTGGTGTCTTTGGATCCAATCACAAAATATCGAAATACTGAGGCCTTATCACAGTTTTTTTCTAGCCTTCAAAACCCGCGTTTCAGCTATTATGACTATAGGTGTTAAAAGCGCCTCCATCCACATTTTCTCCCCAGCCAAGCAGCATTAAAAGCACTGGTTTATAACTGCCTGGATTCTAAGTTGGTTAAAAGTTGCTATAAACTGCTACAATCTCTCTCTTGCCATAACAAAGTTAGGTTGTCACAAGGGCATCACTGGAAATGAGATAGACGACGAGCTTACACCTGCAGGCTTGTCAACTACACTCATTGGCATTGCACCTTTCTGTAGTATCCCATGTACTTCTGCAGCCTACACAATTAGTAAATGGGGAAAAATTTAGTGCTTGACCTATTAGAACTGTATTCCCGGCCTTAAACAGGCCAAATCTTTGATCAAACTGTTTCACTAAAAGGGCTTGGCGGTCAATTTCAGTAAAGGAAATATTAGAAACTCGTGAGTGTTCTTTCAGGTCACTGCAACCTGAGATATCATTGGAATAAAATGAACCTGTCTAAAATGAACCTGTCTATGTACACTGCGGTGGCTTCATTTTGAAGAGAGGTATTTGAGCCCGAAAAAATGTAAATTGGCCTCTGCAAGCAGCATTCTCGCCTTTATTAGGAAGGTGGAGAAGCTTTTGGACTAATAAATGCCAATAGCACAAAAGATCTTTGGACAGGGAAAGATGGCTTGTGTGCTGCACTTTAGTACATTAAGAAAAATTTCTCATCTAGAATATTTTAGCCACTCGTTTGATCTAATAGAGCCAAAATATAAAATGTAAATGTTTCGGTGACTAGCATTTGGGCATGCTGTACAATATAAAATTTCGTAAAAACGTTAAATCTGTTCAACAACTACTCACAAACAAAACAAGTAAATCTTATTGATACCATCAATCACAAAACGTTATTTCATTTAATGATAAGAACCCATAACTTTCTTCTGTACTATATACAAAAATAAAATGGCGTAGCACATTTGTACGAGTATGCATTCATACGTAAATTGAAATTAAATCTTAACCGAACGAACAATGAAAAAAATTAAATTGATAAGGATTAAAATTAATTAAAAGGAAATTATATGAAAACCATAATCTATCTATTCGATGAAGCAAATTATGTGTGCTACGGTAAATCAAATGAAAAAGTTTTTCTCATTTTTCTCAATTTTTATTATTTTTTACCTTGTCTTCGTTTAATTTATAATAATTGTCATAATTAGGACGAATCGATTAATATAAGGTGAATGTAATTTGTTTCGTTCTAGATGTAGTAATGATGCTTGCTTGATTAGTGAAACTTTTCTTTATATCGATTATATAAAAATTTATCTAATTTCTGTAATTAACTATAATTGATGGGGTGTGGCCCATTCAACACTGGAGATATATTTGTACACGTCCTCGAAATTTTTCTACTTTTTCAAACTTCTGTTTATTTGCAACATTTGACTCATCCCTGTAGTGGTCTGCTCTACCTTTCACTTCTTAATAGGTCCGAGAACAGTTTAATAATATAATAACCTTCGGGTTTTAACAAGGTCTTAGTAACAACAAACCGCAGCTTTACTTCCAAAATTAAGCGAAAGACTTTTAATTCTGGATATGCTACTATCTAGCTACAATAGCTTTTAATCTGAATGAGCATCTGGATCATTAATATATGGTTTATTTCATTAGATGCTATAGTGATTCACAAGCATCACTATAGAAACGCAGTATAGAAACTGGGCTATATGTACCGAGTGGGTGACTCAGTGGTTGGCGCTGAGCCACTTGGAGCGGGAGGTACCTTGTTCGAACCCCAACAGGGGTAGGATGCAAAAGGGAATTTTTCTCACAAAGTTTACGATCGGTGATATTGATAAAACACAACTATTGGTGTGGAGAACTCATGGGCCAATCCATCTTCCATGTCATCGTGGTACAGGGTGACATGGAGCTATGCAATGAGCAGATAGTAAAATGCACGTCAAAAGAATTGGGGATATGAGCAGTAATGCTCCGGCCAAATAAAATAACTTAAATAATAAAAATAAAAATAACTGGCCTATCGGAAAAAACCAAAAGTAATTTTGTTTTGACAGATCACATTAATTTTAAAAAAAATTATGGTAGACACAATTTTTATGGTAGACAAAACAGACAATGTTGTCGGGTCACAGATTAATTGGATTGAAAAATTGTTGATCTAAATAATACTTAGTTTAATGCACATAAAAGTTGTGAGTTAATATACCCTTTAATCTTAATCAGTACGGTTTCCATTTCCTCTTAGGTTAGATGAAAATTCCCGAAAATTTTAATCAAGCAACGAACTGATACAATAGAATCAAGAAATGGTAAGAGAATCGATTACATTTCTTAGCACTACTTCACATCTTTATTGTCAATAGAATTGGTCTAGCATAATCGAATTAGCTAAAATCTATAATTGTGGTAAATTTCCCTCGCTTGTCGTTAAGTTGACCTGATCTCAATGATGAATTTTGATGATGATTGTCCAATCGCGATCATATTAAGTTCGGTCAATAAAAAACAAAAAAAATCGGTGGAAAAAAAACAAAATCCATTTTTTTTGTAATTTTTTTTAAATTTTATTGCATAATTTTTATTTAAATAAATTAAATTGCCACGTAATAGCTAAAAAAATTAAATAAGTTAAAGTTTAGTGAAAGACCAATGGTATAAGGGAAGAGTTCTAAGAACTGAGTTCAAAGAACTGAGTTATTCAGTTATTCTGAGACCCTTTTAAAACCTCAGTCATTAGAAGGACTAGCTCGTATAGTAAAAAAAGAACACCTAACACTAAATAGTACAAAAGGAATTATTCATTATTGTGATTTGATGGGTTGACAATAAAACAAGAGCTCACCGAGCAAAGAGTAGTTGAAGTCAGACAAATAAAAAAAAAAGATAAACAACGAACTTAAAGATACTGCCAACATTGTCATCACCTTCAATACTCCCATACTACCTGAAACAATAAAGGCGGGTTTTAATAAATTATATATCAGGACCTACATACCAAGTCCAATGAAATGTACAAACTATCATAAATATGGACAAACACCAAGAAAAGATGCACAAATAATACGGCATGTAACCAATGTAGCGAGGTAATCCCACACAACGAAAATTTCACCATATTAAATTGTACCAACTGCGGTCAAAGCCACTCAAGCTACAGCAAAGACTGTCGGATTTACCAACGAGAAGCAGAAATTGTAAAAATCAAAACGAAAGATCGATTAACTTTTTGCGAAGCAAAGGACAAAGTACTACAGGATGTATGCAAATACGACACCAGCTTCAAACAACAATATAGCTTCCTTTTCGGGAATCGTCAAAAATAATTCGGACACACAAACCCCACTAGTACGACAACTAGAACCAACCACAGTAGCAAAAAAATCATACACAGAAGAACAACAAATACAACAACAACATCAACATATAATACAACAACCAAAACCACACAACCAAAAACACAACAACAATTACAACAATTTCAAAAACCACAACAATCTAAAATACAACCAAGAAACGAATGAAATTCTCGGAGAAAATAACTTGAATGAAAGACAGCTACTGAAATACAAAGAGGGAATGAAAGTTGTGTGAAAACCGTCGATATGAAAGAGATACGAATAAATGGATGGTGGAACAAGGAGATTGAGTATTTCTATGAAAAAGGGGATATCTTTGCGTGAGTTTAACAAGAATTTGAATGCGGAGAATATAGATTTATGTATGGTAGAATGTATGGACGATTGAAGAAAGCTATTCGCAAAACTAAAAGAAAAAGTTGGAGGAAATATGTATCAGAAATGACAAATTGGACCACAACCTACGATGTTTGGAGAAAATTTAACCGAGTTAGAGGTAAATGCTATGATACTCATAATAAGATGAATGATTTTCGAGAGAGAGGTTGTTAGTTTCTGGATATGTTCTTTAATGTAGAAAATAACCTTCTGGAAAATGGATGTGTTAAGAGTGCTAGAAAGATGAATTGAAAAATGAATACGATTCATTCTCCAATTCATTCTCCAATTGGGATGACCTCTTGAGAGTGTTGGAAGGATCTAAATCGACCACCCCAGGAGTGAATCGAGTAAGTTATAGAATGCTTCAGTGGCTGAGTACCGAAGCACAACGAAATTTGCTAAAAGTGCACAATAAAGTGTGGATGGGTTCAAAAATACCAAATGAATGGAAGAAATGTAGAGGGATCTCTATACCTAAAAAAGATAAAGATCCAAATGAGACGATGAAAAGAGGTATATATATGTTAAATGTATTTATTAAGATATTGAATGGAATGTTGAAAGATCGAATTGACATTTTTATGAATGAGCATAATTCGTTGCCAAAAACCAACTACGTTTTCCGTAAGGGCCACTCAGCTATTATGAAAAGTTTGTATGGGAAGTAAGAAAGGAAAACAAAATGTGGTTGTGGTATTTTTGGATGTTGAAAGGACTTATGAACTAAAGAAAGGGCCTAGGTGGTGCCTTGGAAATTACACCAAATTCGAAGTAATTTGAAATTTACTCGGAAAGTGTGTGACTGGGTGATGATTTTATGTGTGAAAGGCCGGTTATATTGCAGGGTAATATAACAGGGCCAAATTTTAGTTAAGAAGGACTAGCGAACTTTGGACTACCATAAGGGAGTAAAATACCTGCTACCCTTTGTATATCGCGGGTGTTCATAAGATTTTGTTGTAATTGGCAAATATCGTCGCATTGATTAAGCTACACAAAATGCACAAATGGGAGTAAATGAAATAAATGATTATTTGACCAATTTGAATCTTAAGGTTAATCCGAATAAATGTGCCATAATGAGTTTCAGAGTGAATAATAGCAGAGATTTATATTCGAATAAATGAACGTCGCATTGAACAAGTGATGACTTTATGGAACGTTTAAATGTGATCAAAAAACTGAGCAAACCTAACTGGGGCACCCATCCTGGTATTAATATGTTGCGAAACGCATTGGTATCCTCCAAAATAGCATAAGGAATTAGTGTTTATGGGGTAGAGCGAAAGGGGCTTTTGGCAAATTTATAAAAGTTGAGAACGCATGTGTGAGGGTAGTATTGATTGCGATTAATTCAAACCTATACAAACCCTCTATTCCGAGATGGATAAATTGCCTCTAAATTTAAAGAGGGAGTGGATCACAATGAATGAAAGATTTTTTTGAATAAAATGAAGAGAGGAGTACAAAGAAGTGAGGTGTATAAATCAACGTGTACGTGGACAACATTTTTGAATGGATTCGATATTTTTATGATGATGCAACAATTCAATAGAGCCCATCACATAAAAATATTGAAGGGAATGAAAGGGGCTTGCAAAGTTAAATGTAATAGTATAAAAAGTTATGACAAGATGGATGCGACAGACGTAATTCAAAAGATACAGGTGAATGTGCGGAATAAATGGATAAAAGCATATAAAAGTTTCAGCACAATAAAAGGTAAAAAGTACCGCGAATTGTGTAGTACTTAAAAAAACTTGTTATAAGGAACTCGAGGTAGTACCAGAATGACAAGGACAATTAAAAGAGGGAGACTGAACCATGGAAACTGGAAAGAATGCTTTTTTAAACGTAATTTGGTTGAAAGAAATGAATGTGAAACATGTGGTGTATTGAAGAATATTGAACACACCCTGCTGCACTGTACCAAATACAGCATAGGAGTGATACAAAATTCAATATACTCAGAAACGCCACCAGTCTGACTGATTGCATGAAAGCAGGTGGGCGAGTATACAAGGAAATATATGAATTTATAACAACTAATCAGGTGGACGTATGAACGAGTTTTGGGATAAGTAGCAGGTATACCCGCTTCCTTGATATATATCACTATAATCGAAATATTAATAATTATTTATATATTTTTTTTGACAATATTTTTTTTAATTTTACCACTATAAGTTTTATTATTATTATTATTATATTATTACTATTATTATTACTATATTATAATCCGCATATTATTGTTTTAATTTTTAGTACTAGTTTAAAGTTTAAAAAATGTCCAAAAAATTGGCGAAATGGCTTTTAATATTTGGTTTTTGTGGAGTAGGGAAGTTAATTGTTATTCAGATTTGTTATTCAGGTTTCCTGAAAACAAATCTATTAATGAACTAGTTTCTCTTAGCCGTAATCTGTAATAAATTAAATTAATTTTCATCTTAAATTATAAATTAATTAATTCTTAATATTTTAACATAATTATACAACTGAAAAATTGCTCTCATAAATTGAATTAGTTTTCTTCTTAAAATATAATAATATAGTAATATAATAATATAATAGCATTATACCATAATAATATAATTCCACAATAATTTAATCCCATAATAATACAATCATACAATAATTCAATAATGCAACAATACAATTATCTAATAACCAATAATATATTAATGTAGAATAACATAACAAACCACCCAAATTCAAAAATTGTAACGGCCAAACAGCCACTGTAATCTTTCTCCGTATTACTCAATCACAACAAATAAACTAGAACCGTTTTTAAATTTTGCAAACAAACCATCTAGTTATGGCATAGCCATAGATGTCAAATTATTCCTAGCATCCTATGATAATAAAACTATTTAAATATTTAAATAAATAATTGGTTGTCTGCCATACGAAATAATAATAAAATGGATATAAGAATATAGTGGTGAATAAAATTTAAATGGATTGGATCTCTGCTAGTCATATTTGTTTCTATTACCGCAGGGATCGCACATGTTTTATTTTTATTTACAAATTAACATGGGAATCGCACAACAAAATGGCAATATGTTAATATCGTTTTGTTGCGATAAACACAGAATGATTAGACAGAGATGCACAATGTAGTTTATGTAACATGACTCAAACCATAAACAAACTAAATAATAAGACTCGTCATGTAAAACAAAAAAAGATCGATGTTATACATACAAAAAGTAAAATTTTACTATGTATATAGTTACCCTCGCTCGCATGGTGTATTTTTCTTTGTTCTACATGACGAGTCTTATTAATTAGTTTGTTTATGCTCAAACACAATAAAAATGTAAATATAAAAATATCTGTATATTTTAGAACACAATTTTTATCGATAATTCAATCGTTTTACGATCCGAATATTAATTTAAAATTAGATTTAGTAATGTTGGCACTAATCTACACACATCTAAATATACGAAAAAATAAATCAAATAAACTATTGACCATCGTGCTCATAGTACATTTGCCATCTTTAATTATTCACCAAATAAATGATGTATCCAACATGGTATCATGATGTACAAAAAATACACTAAAAAAAAATCAAAAAATTCACATTAAATGATTCATTGATACTTGTTCTCTGGAAAAGCGACAGAGTTTCCGATCCATTTCACTATTTCAAAAATTTTCACAAACCCACTCACAGATTTTAATTAAAATAAAATTAAATAAAAGACTTTATCGACCAATCTCTTCAACGATCAACGATCAACTACCAAAAATACTACAATTAGAATTTTATTAAAATAATTAAACCAGCCGTAGAAGCAGAGATTTGTATAAAAATTGATAATATGCTCCAACTAAAGAAAATTTTCTGCCCATGATTTTCCCAGGTGTTTTGCCTCTGCTAGCATCTTTCTCTTCCATGTCATTGCTGGCCTTCCAACCTTTCTTTTTCCTTGTGGATTCCAGTCTAATGACATCCTCGTTATATCACTTGATGCCTTCCTCAGTGTGTGGCCAATCCATCTCCATTTTCGTCGCTTTATTTCGGTCTCAATGTTTGACTGACATGTTGTTATATGCAGATTGATGTTACTGATCGTGTTAGGCCAGAAGCACTTAAGTATTCGTCGAATGCATTTGTTTACGAATACCTGTAGCTTCTGTATGTTTTTTCCCGTATGCTTCCCATACAGAAGTACCGATTTCACACATGAGTTGAACATTCGTATCTTGGTCTTGCGCGACAGGACAGAAGTATTCCAGACTTTGTGTAACATGTTGAATGTATATCTGGCTTTATTTATACGTTTGTGTATGTCTTCTTCTGTTCCACCTGTTTTCGTTACTGTGCAACCAAGGTATACGAATTCATTTACATCTTCAATTTGTATATTGTTGATGTGTATCGGTGTGGTTATATTTGTGTTGAGTCTCATCGCCTTCGTTTTCTTGATATTAATTTTGAGACCAACTTCATTAGCTAGATCTGATAGCTGTTGCACTTTCTGCTGCATGTCGGAGTGTTTGTGTGAGAGCAAGCATATGTCATCTGCATAGTCCAAATCATTGAGTTTACCAGTTAACCCCCATTGAATGCCATTAGGGGACTTGTTATCTAGTTTCCGCATTACACTGTCTAATACGATTAGGAACAGCATTGGTGAGAGTACGCAACCTTGCCTTACTCCTCGAGTGTTGTAGTATGTTTCACTTTGTTTGCCTTTGTATTGGATTCGGTTTCCAGCATCCCGATACATTTCTTGTATGAGTTCAATTAATTTCTTTGGGATGCCCATTTCACAAAGTGTCTGCCATATTGCGTTCCTGTTTATCGTATCGAATGCGCGTTCGAAATCGACGAAGAGCATATACAATGGTGAATTCCATTCATTGGATTGCTCAGTGATGATACGGATTGTGTTGATGTGATCAGTGCAACTTCTTCCTGGTCTAAAACCAGCTTGTTCGTTTCTTAATTTTGCATTGATCGTAGGTGAGATTCTGTCAAGGATGATCATTGCGAGTATTTTTATTGTTGTGTTGAGGAGGGAGATACCTCGCCAGTTCCTACATTCTCTTAGGTAACCTTTCTTGGGTATCGTAATTATCAAGCCTTCTTTCCATTTCAGTGGGATTCTCCTAAAATAACAGATTTCTTGGATTATTGGTGTTAATATGCTTGCAGTTGTAGATGAATCCTTTGAATATTTCGGCGATTATATTGTCTGTTCCAGCGGCCTTATTGTTCTTCAGTCTATTAATGACATCTTTAACTTCCCGTTCCGTTGGTGGATGGGTGTTGCTAGTTTCGTTATTGATGTCAATTAATGACTGGAGATTTTCGGGGTCGGCGACGACGTCTTCTTCGAAATATTCCTTCCATCTCTTTAACTGTGCTTCATCTGTTGTTAGTACTTGACCATTAGCGTCCCTTATAGGTGGTATATTTGTAATTTTACCAGTGACCTTTCTTACACACTGGTGTAGTGCTCGCATATTTTGGATTGCTGCTGCCTCTTCAGCAGCTTTGAGAATGCTTTCTGTATATTTTCTTCGATCATTCCTTGCCATTTTCTTTACTTATTTTCTTTACTTTATTTTTGAGTGTGCTTAGATACAAAAAAATAAATGTCACTACGATGAATGTTAATCTCATTGATGGTTTGTTACAGTTTTTCAAGAAGGCCGGATTCATTTGGATCTTTGTATAGAAAGATGCCTTTTTGGAATATAAAAATAATTTGAATAACGTTTTTGGTACTCTGCAGTGCACTATAAACTAAAAGTAAACCAACTTAAAACAGGCTGACTGTGCATACCTAGATTTTGTATAATTTGGTTAAGCTTCTAGAAAAAAGTGGAGAAATTTGAGGAGCATTTGGAAATTTTGAGCAAACTAGCTATTAAGCTAAGGAAAGCTGAACTAACAAAAAACAATAACAAGTTTTACTATACAAAAAAATACGTTATCATTGATCTGGCAACTCCACCAATGGAAAACTGTAATACATATGCAATTGGTAAATGGGAGTTGTTTTAATTTTAAAGGTTTTCCAAAAGTACGTAAGAGTACGTGAGGTTTTCCAGAAGTAAATGGTTGACTAGTACATTAGTAATGCTTAACTGAAATGCTAAACTAAAAATGTCTGATATCAGAGAATCGTAAATTTTAACTTTGAAAGTTTTTAAAAATGGCAAAAATGAAATCCAGCTAGCAGTGTCATTGTAAGATTAAGAGCCACATTTAAACTACAGCTGTCAAAACAAGTTTTACCATATTATGCAAATGCCATCCATCTGATTAAACTGACCCTTGGCGGTAAAAAGAATGTTTTTGATCCCTCGGTTTCCAATAATTTTCTAAGAAAGGAAAACCTAGTTTTTAACTTAAAAGACAACCATAAAAGTGAAAAGACTAGGAGTTGGTAAAGACCAAGTCATTAATTTAATCAAAACATCATTTGGTATAACACTAACAAAAATGTTGAAAATTCATGAAAAACCTTATCAAGAACAAAAATAATACAGGATCAATATCCAATGGAACAATCTCCTCGTATAATAACTCAGTTGGAAACAACCTTAAACCATAAATAATATCTTTTAATGCTTTTATATATTGGCAAATTTTTATTTTTTATTTTTTTTGACTAAATTCAATTTATATATACGCACACTCCAAATAGGATTTACATAAATAAGTAGTAAAGATGGTTTATGAAGGATGCCCTTTTATTATTTTTATGGCAAATCGATTTTCCACTTAAAATATCGTATCAGCAATTTACATGTTGCGTTGGCATTAATTCGTTAACAATTATTAGCCCAAGGATTGTAACTAAATCATTCTATCAATCGGAAATATGCAAACAGGGTTTATTGACCATTACTCATGAATTTTTTTCATGAAGACAAAATGAGATTTTCGTAGATTTGGCTAATCAATTTTTTTTTGTGCTTGAAAAGCCATAATTTACAAATTATTCGTTGCCTCGGCTTATTTGGCAAATAAAATATTTACAGCCTTATTGATATTGTTTGTGCTGAGCTTAGATTAAATGACGTTTTTCGGACATTTAAGCAAAATTTAAAAGTGATTCTGAATATTTCATGTGATCTTCAAAAGCACGAGTTTTACGTTCAATTGGTTACAAAAGAAATAAAAGGTGAAACGTTCGATAACCCAACCAATTTACTTCAATTTTTATATGTATGTTAAGTTTGCCCGAAATTCAATACAAAAAAAAAGTTTGTCACAACTCCCAGTTTTTCATCGAATTCCTAAAGTACGATATACATGAACTTTTTCTCATAGTTATTGTAAGATGTATGTATCGAAAGATGGTATTTGTAAGATAGACCAACATATAAATAAATATACATATATAAATATAAATGAATATAAATAAATATAAATAAATATAAATAAATATAAATAAATATAAATAAATATAAATAAATATAAATAAATATAAATAAATATAAATAAATATAAATAAATATAAATATAATATAATATACGTTATAATCCAAAGTTAGATCTCTTATAAGCTGAGTATTTTTATCTTATTTAAAGTGCATTTAAGATCAAATAAAAATATAATTGCGTAAACCACAGACTATAAATTCAAGACAGAATGAAAATGACTGCACGGACCAAGAAAAGAAAGTAACTTATAAAGGGAGTAAGCCTAATAGTTTAGAGTATAATAATAAATATTGAATGTGAATAACATGTACATACCTTAAATACCGATAGTTGTTACTAAATAACGAGTCGCATTCATTGTAATGTCAGATGTAAACAATTTATGCTATAATTAAGAAAAAAATTAGATACCAAAATGTTGTCATAAAAACGTAAATTAACTATTGAATCGAATTATAATCAATTGAGTATCAATATTAGTAAAACGTTGAAAAAATAAAATCAAAACTTGCACTTATCAATTTGTTGATGACTTTATGAGCGCTCTGACTATCCAGTTTCATACAACATTGCTTTATGTAATGCCATTTTGTCTTTAGTAGGGTTACAATGTTAATAGATTAAATAAGCATCATTATCAAGATAATGTCCAAGTATTACTGAAACTACGCTTTCAAACGCAAGGTGGAATTTTATGAAAATATAACGTTAAACAGACAATTTAACCAGTTGATGGATTCACTGATCCGTCATTTGGTTATATTTAGCGAAGTGTCAAAAAGAAATTCTAATAATGCTATGGTTTGAAATATTAATTTATAATGAGATAAACTTTGCCGAACAATTAATATACTATGCCTTTAAATGGCGGAGTCATATATTTTAAATCTGAGTTCATCTTTTTTGTATTACATATCTCATAGTTTGCTTAAAAACTGGGAATTTAAGAAAACAATTTGGGAAACGTGTTTCAGACATCTGATATGAAATGTAAATTTATACATTTACGTACATTACTCGTACGTACATCTACATTTGAAAATATAATACCCTCCGAAACTTCTCCTTAGGCATACTCGTATGTTTATAAATATACTTATGTACTATATAGCAACAAAGTATTTTTACGAGTTTTTCATTAACTTTTCAGCTTAGATTTTTTTTGAATTTATATAATATATACGATTTACGGGACTTCGCCAATTAGAGGTTACATTAAAAATGTAATTAAAAATCTAAAACTACATATTTCATTTCATTTATCACCAGAATCCTCAAACACAAAAAATACACTTAAATTTAGCTCTGAATCACTCGTTGGTGAACCCTTTATGCCAAACTCTAATTAACATATTTATTATATATATTGTATATGCATACTCTAGATGTGAGTTTACATGTTTAAGACATTTACCGGTTATATGTAGACGTGTAGTAAATGTGAAGAAATTAATTATTAGAGATGAATTTTTTTGTTTTGTGTTTAGTAAATATGGAAATTGTTATGATGATTATTTCCGGAACATAGTTTTGCTCGCATCACAATTGCCAAAATTTGCATAATATTACAATGTTTTTATAAACAATATCTATAAGTAGGATGTCATTATTATTTTTACCAATAAATTAACAACATGCGCTTTAAATGACCTGATAATTCATCTAATTTTGTATAAGATACTAGATTCAGTTTAAACTTTGTCACCATCAAATAAAGTAGTTGTCGAATCAAAATTAAAAACTACCTGCTGGCGCAACAGATATTTTTAAATTACCTTAAATTTCTCCAAAAAGATTTATTAAGATTATGGAATTAATGTTACATTTTTGGTATTTGTATTTGTTTGATTCGGTTTGTATAATTGCATTTAAATGATAATTTTTTGCATTTATTTGTTTGTATTTGTATTTTTTTATCTTTTTGAGTTTGAAGTGGGTTGTAATTGTTTGCATTTGTTTAGATTTGTTTGAATTTGTATTGAATTTGTATTTCTTTCTTTTTTTTTTTTGGTCAAAATTCAAGTTAAGGCTTTAAGTCTTTACAACGACTTGAAGAATATTGAATATGATCCTGATGATATTGATGGTGATGCTGCTGATACTAAAGGTGATGAAACTAGTGAAATTTTCTTGGCAAGCCGGGGGTCGTTTTTTCGTTTTAAACAACGAACGGTATTCACAATGTTCGCCTTGTTGGCGAATCTGCCAGCACAGATAAAAAGGCTGCTTTAAAGTATTCGGCCGAATTGAGTGAACTAATCAAACAAGGATGCTACAAAGACGAAAAAATTTTCAACGTTGATGAAACGGGATTATTTTGTAAAAAATTGCCGTCACACAATTATATTGCAGCTAATGAAAGGTCATTAGAACGACCTTGAATAAAAAAATACTATACAATTATTCTTTGTTATACAATTTCAAAAGACCGTCTTCCACTGTTATTAGGTTATTCGGCAGCAGAGGATTTCAAATTAAAACCGGTGCTTGTGTCTCGTGCAAAAAAACCTCGAACCTTTAAATATGTTTCCAAAAATGATCTTCCAGTGTTGTGGCTATCAAAAAAGAATGATCTTTTACGAAAAAGTATTAGATTTTAAGATTTTGTTAACTTTGGATAATGCCGCTCCCTGGTCATCCAACTGGTCCTTGTAACTTAAATAAACATGTTCAAATATTTTTTCTCCTTGTGTAGTTTTAAAAAAACTACACAAGGAGAAAATGCGCCAAATTTATCCAAATTTTAGAAAAGCTACAACATTAAAAACGCCATAGAAAATATAAACGACGCATGGCATGAAGTTATGGCCAGCAACATGAGAGCGTAATGGAAATATATCATTCCATATTGCTCAACTGATTTCTTTGGTTTTGAGATCCATTACAGAAGTCACTAATACTATAGTGAACATTGGACAAGAATTGGGTTTCAAGGAGTTGGATTCCGCCGACGTAATTCAATGCATTGAATCAAATACCAGCGAATTGGATAATGAAACACTCATCAACATATAGATGAACAGCGAGCATATAAAGAACAGGAGACCAATTTAGACAAAGAAGACTGTTTTGAAGTTCTCCCACAAAGCTTTGAGCTTTGGACAACTAACAACAGTTGTCGGGATGACTGAAAGATTATCCGAGTTCACAAGTTGATCTAAATATAGAACAAATATAGAACCTTTTTTCTAAGTATTGGGAACCTAAATTAGTCCGGTTTGAAATAGTACAGAATTTTCGGGGAACCGATTAACTGGAGTAATCGATGTATTGCTGTACATAATTTGGTATGATTTGAATTTCTTGGATTTTTATTAATTTTTTTTTGGTTTTTATTTATATATAAGCATTTTAGACTATAATTTCTATTTCTATGGAATGCAAAGCCGCATATCAGACCGTCGTTACCGTAAAAAAACAGCCAACGTTCAAGAGAACTCGAACGAACGAGAAATGCGGGCCTAATATATGTGAAGTAAATAGGCAACAAAAACAATCGCGTCTAACAGAAACTTCATTATTTAAAGCAGCTGTTTAGGGTTAATTCAAATTTTGTGTACCCCGATTGCTTTAATCTAGGCAATTTAAGTGTCAAATGCAGTTTTATTTTTAAATAAAAATAAAAGCAGTTATTGCCACAACGGAAAATTGACATACTTGGCTACATGAACGGAAAATTGTCCATTCGATATTAAACAACTCTTTTTTGGCACAGAAGACCAAAGTAAGAACTTCAGGGAATTTATTTGACAATAAAATAATGCGAATGCTTTCTGTTCAATAGGCGCTAAACATTGAGCATATGTCGGGAAGTGTATATTCTTTTAATATCTGGAGATGTTTATCATCGATCTTCCGTTAATATTCTCATCAATTTTTCATTGAACTCTAATAATTATCAAGACCGGAGTGGAGATGTACGTTATGCTGAAATATTTTTCTACAGCTGTAAATATCCGAATAAACAATCCGGCTAATTCCAAGTGCAAACGTTAAAACAAGTGTCAACAATTTCTATGGTCCTTCAACATGTTTCCTCTTATGCTAGCAGTTATAAAAGACTTTGAGAAATCTATGAAAATGAAATAGCCGATGCTAATCGAAACTGTCTGCCGCTTAATAATGTCTCACTAATTTTTGCTCGAAATTTTCATAACGACCAAAAGATATATAACGCACCAACAAATTCTAAGAATGTTTCATTAGTTTTGTGTCTGACCACAAAGGAAATTTTTCAGCTGATATAGATTTCGCTGTTCACCCAAGTAACAGCGAAACATTGAAATGCATAAACTAAAAATATTTGCATAAATTAAAAATAACTCTCTCAAAATATTTGGATCCTATGGTATTTCCTCTTTTCTTTCCCAAGAGTTAAATTACCTGGACCACTGAAAAACATCACCGCAGTGAACATGCCACTACTGTACGAAATAAAATTACGACCCTCCTAATTTGTCATATAAAATTGCAGTACGTCGAACTGTTTTTAATCCGCTTCATTACCATATCCATTTATCGACAGTCCCATGGTTCATGTCCTAATTGCAAGGAAAAACTTCACGAGGTAGTTTTTAAATACAATGTACATAGTTCATGAGGAGAAGTTAATAGTAATTCTGTTTGTATTGTCGGAGGAAAATGTTCAAAGCATTTATTAGAACAGCGATTTACCGTTTGGTGGAAAGGTGATTGTGTTAAGAGAAGATTTTCGGCAAGTTTTGCCAATAGTAAGAGCTAAAAATCGAAGTTCAATAGTGAACGCTACAATTAAGAAATCGCCGTTATGGAGGCTTTTCCATTCATTGTATTTTCAATTTAGTGAATGGTTGTTAAATGTCGGCAATGATAACCAAGTAAATGATGTTTTTGGAAAATCGTTTCCAACCATGATATTATTTCTTCAATATCACAGTACGCTATATTGTGTCCAAAACATGATGAAGTCCGAGAGCTCAATGTAATGGTTTCTGAAAAAGCATCTTACTCATCCATTGATACAGTAGAAACTGATGATGGGACTTGTGACCCTGACTTGCAAGTATATTTCCCAATTGAATACCTAAATTCTTTAAACCCTTCTGGTTTATTTAAAATGTTGAGGGGCCTCAACATTTTAAATTTAAAGAAAGATTACATTGTTGTGCTCCTAAGAAATCTTTCAATAGAAAATGGGCTATGCAATGGTATTAGAATGGTCGTAAAGGCTTTTAGTCGAAATCGTATTAGAGTAGAAAAATATTACTGGGGCAAATTTCGGCATTGTTCACTTCATCCCAAGAATTTCACTAAACACAGCTAATGATTTATCTCTACCCTGCAATTTTAAACGTTATCAGTTTTCTGTTCGGCTTTCTTACGCTATAAATCTCTATATATAATCACAAGGTCACACTATCAAAAAAATCAGCTTATTTCTTCCTCAGCCATGTTTTACTTGTTGACAACTATATACAGCATTTTTCAGAGTGACTGATTCTGTAGCACCCTGAGTTAAAGTTTCGGAAACCCCAAGACAAGGAAAAACATCGACGGGAGTAGTTGTCACGGATAATGTTCTATATATAGTGAAGTGTTGCAGTAGAATTTGTGTTAGTTGACAATTTTAAAATACTCAACAAAAATAAAAAATGAAATAATAGAAATAAAAAACCAAATACAAAATGCAGAAAAAACTAAAAAAAAATTAAATTGTGATTGAATAAAAATTATCGACGAAACGGTAGTGGTTAAAGCTGCGGGTTAGGATCCTGAGGTGATGAGTTCAATTCCCAATATGATAAATGAAATAATGATCATATTATTAGGATCAGTGATGGCAAGGTATACATCTATAACCCATTGTTGGAGTGCGGAATTCCTGTACCAACGCAAATTTTATGTCTCCAATGGATCTATAAAAGTGCAGGCAGTCTATATGTAAAGCGGACGAATAGCCGTACGCTTTTGATTAGGCTACTGCGTAACGGAAAACGTCAAGATTAAACTGCAAAAGAGTTGGGAGTGCCTTGAGCCCCGAAAAAATGCAAAGAAATAAAGAAACAAACAAATAATAAAATTGTGTAATTGCATAGAGGCCCCCTAGTACGAAATGTATTAGACTCTAAATCCAACAGTCGAACTTTTTGATCGCTTGTTAGCTTAGTAAAAAAGAATTTTAGCAATAAGACATCATCTATCTTGATAATAATAATAACTATTATAAAACCACCATTCAAAAGGCAAAAGGCAAATTTATTAGCGTCTCACTTGTTTTCCGCGTCAACTCTCTTTTTTGTCCCTAACCAATCTCCACCATCATGCACACTGTTTCTTCATCTATATGCCCAAAATTTATTTTCGATCTATTGGGCTGATGGATTTCCATCAATTGTCCTAAAAAATTGTCGCCTATCTCTAGCTAAAACTTTCGCCAAAATATTTAAATTGTCAATGAACTCTGGCATTTTCGCACTATTTGGAAACAGCAAATATTCAAAGATGACAAAACTTATCTTTCCATTTAAACCATTTGAAATCTCCATTTTCCCCTAGAGTCACCTCTTTGTGGAATCAAATAGATTCGTCGGTTTGTCCAACAATATTTAATGCACAGGTATTCAAGAGGAACATAAACGCTTACTTAAAGAAACAAGCAACCCAAGAAGATTAAATATTGTTTTCTATTTACTTGTAATATTTTCTCGGTCAGGGTTTTATGTAGTTTCCCTGGCCATAATGAATTGATAATATTAGTTTGAATGTGTCGGTCGTTGTATTTTCGTGTACGTTATTCACCTTAAAATCAAAATCAATGCATTACAGAAATCCGAGACTATTTTAATAAACGGTTGTAGTCCACCATGTTGCCGTGGCGTAAGTAATTAAGGGAATATACCTAGGAAATTATGTTACCAAAAAAAAAAAAAATTTGGTTGTATTTGAATGTATTTCTGTTTATTTGTTTGTTATTGAATTATATTGAATTGTATTGGATTGTAGTGGGTTATATTGGATTGTATTTGTTTGTATTTATTTGAGTTTAATTAAATTTGTTTGTAGTGGTTTGTATTTGTTTATATATTTATTTGTATTTGTTTGTATTTGTCTGTATTTGTTTGTTTATGTTTGTATTTGTTTCTATTTGTTTATATTTGTTTGTATATGTTTGTATTGGTTTGTATTTGTTTGTATTTGTTTGTATTTGTTTGTATTTGTTTGTATTTGTTTGTATTTATTTGTATTTGTTTGTATTGGTTTGTATTGGTTTGTATTTGTTTGTATTTATTTGTATTTGTTTGTATTTGTTTGTATTTGTTTGTATTTGTTTGTATTTATTTGTATTTGTTTGTATTTGTTTGTATTTGTTTGTATTTGTTTGTATTTGTTTGTATTTGTTTGTATTTGTTTGTATTTGTTTGTATTTGTTTGTATTTGTTTGTATTTGTTTGTATATGTTTGTATTTGTTTGTATATGTTTGTATATGTTTGTATTGGTTTGTATTTGATTGTTTTGTTTTGTATTTGTTTGTTTATGTGTTTTGGTTTGTTTTCATTTGTAAGTATTTATTTGTATGTGTTTGTATTTGTTTGTGTTTGTTTGTCGTTTTTGGACATGTTTGTATTGGTTTATATTTGTCTGTATATTTGATTGTATTTGTTTGTATTTGTTTGTATTTGTTTGTATTTGTTTGTATTTGTTTGTATTTGTTTGTATTTGTTTGTATTTGTTTGTATTTGTTTGTATTTGTTTGTATTTGTTTGTATTTGTTTGTATTTGTTTGTATTTGTTTGTATTTGTTTGTATTTGTTTGTATTTATTTGTATTTGTTTGTATTTGTTTGTATTTGTTTGTATGTGTTTGTATTTGATTGCATTTCTTTGTATTTGTTTGTATGTATTTGTATTTATTTGCAATTGTTTGTATTTATTTGTATTTGTTTGTATTTGTTTGTATTTGTTTGTATTTGTTTGTATTTGTTTGTATTTGTTTGCATTTGTTTTGATTTGTTTTGTATATATTTAAGTATGATTGTAATTGTTCGATTCTTATTTGTAATGGATTTCAGTTGTTTGTATTTGTGTGTACGAATTTATATTTGTTTGTTACAGTTAAGTTTGTTAGTAAAACTTAAAAAATCATTAGTTTGTAAAGTATTGAATATACATTTGTAGTTAATTACAGATTTTACTTTTTAAAAGGTCGATTTGCAAAGTCAAGAAGTCATTTTCAATGTAAATCTTCTTTAATTGGTCAACTGATTTTCTAGGAAATTAGTCTTTCATGCAAATGGTTATACCGATTTATTGAGTAGTTGATGCTTCATTCATTTAAAGAGGAAATTTAATTTCGTCGATTTTATAAAATATAAAATGCGGCAAACGGTATGGCCACCTACGATATGATGTAGTTTTCAAAATACACAAATTAAAATTATAGTGAATTTATCAGGATTATCTAAATTTCAGCGAAATGTATATTTATGTTCGCTAACATTATAACAAAATCAAAATACATAACATATTTCTGCGTATTTATTAAATCCAACATTACCACAATATTTTGATAAATTATTCATTTTTCAACTCGAATTATAGTTTTGAATACAAATAATTAGCCTATATCGACATACAATGTAAAATTATCTTGAAACCGCGTGAATGTTTACATTTCAGTCTATTCCACAAAAAATTAAGAGATCAGCTTTAAAATTTCATAAAAACTACTATGTCCTACTCATTTTCAATATTTACCATGTCTGCACGCACACGCACCAACTGAAAAATAATAAAAATAAATATTTTGATATCATTTCATTTAGGCTCTTTCGTACGTGATATGAATTTTGATTTTAATTTTAAGTAAATTTAATCGTTGAAACAAACGCTAAATGGGAACGATTTTTTTTTTCAAATCATCTTTAGGCCCGTTATAAAAGTTTGTTAATTCTCGAAAAGGTACTTTTTTGGTTTCGTGCCGAGGAAGGTAAACAGCTAATAGCAATGAATATGTTCGATATTAATGGACTATTAAATACGGTAGTGTTGAAAAATTTTGTTTCACCGATCAAGGTATTCGTAAAGCGATGCAAAAGCTTTAAGTTCATTGCTGTGGCAATACTAAAACGTTAAAAGTAACAAAATAATACGAGAAACTTATACAAACATAATGCTATCATAGAAATTCACTTAGTAGGCGCAACATTGCTCCTGTTAATTCAAATATTCGTCGAAAATTCAAGCTACCAACAATTTTGTTTTTAAAGATGAAATGACTGGGCAAAATACCAAAATTTCATTTCAAATTCCACAAATTCCAAAAGGTAGGGCTGGAAATAACACCCAAAAAATTAAGTTCAAGGTTTTTGCTGAGTTTTTACATTGTCTTGCGTATATTAGGTGTGCAATTTACGTCTAGCTCAAATTACAACAAATTAGTACACGAATCCTTTTTGTACAACAACAAAATATAAAAGGATATTTTTTGTAACATAAGACTAAATAGGTTAAAATTTATTATTTTAATGAAAATGAAACTAACCGATATAAATAATTAAAATGATAACGAAACAAAAACAGTTACCTTCGTAAGAGAATAGGTTTCATGGACCCAGTTATAAACTTACAAATTATATTGTGGTATATATATATATATATATATATATATATATATATATATATATATATATATATATATATATATATATATATATATATATATATATATATATATATATAGTATAAAGGATGTAAAAGATGTGTGCACTGGGCACTGTTAATCAAATAAGCTATCACTCGGTTGCCTTGCCAAAATATATCGTAGACGAAAATATCAGCAACGCCTACGAAAATATTGCAGTACAATTATCAAAAAGTCGGCTGCCCCCTGAACCGTTCAGTTCATTCCACATTCGTGAACTCCTTTTACAAAAAAAGAAAAATTTAAATTTATTGCTCCTCGCGAATTTGATTTCCAGATTGTACCGATGCACAGGGCGTCTCAAATTACGCACGGACCTTGACAACCAAAGCATAAATCCATAAAGTTCCGATGGACAATTACCATGAAAGTACTTGTAAAACACGCATAAAGCTTCCATATTAACCCTATGGGAAAGTGTATCAAGATTATACAATAATTTTACGTTCTTAATCATTCGAGATGCTCGGTTTTGGACCCGATCGAGTGCAGTCAGATGAGTTTTCGGTGCTCCAGCCCAGGTTTTGTATGTTTGCCCCTGTTTGAAATAGTTAAGCCGAGAATCTCAAATGTGTCAGACGTAACCAAGCTGGATTCACCAATCACAAAAGACACCGAATAGCCATCAGTTCGGCCAGAAAAAACGTAAGGCGATCATTCAAAATTCCTTTTGCGAGAACATAGTTTCGCGATGAAAAAGAAGGTAAACAATAAGAGCTGTCATCACCGTAGGAGTATTTTGGTTTGAAAATTGCTGATAGAAGATCATTGATGAAAATTAGAAAAAGGGTCTGAAAAAGGGCGGATCCCCGAAGTTTAAAAAATGGGGAACGAAGGTCACGCCATCTACCACCACTTGGATTTGGTGACAAAGAAGACAAGTTTCAATCCATATAAAATTAATGAACCGTGGAGGCCAACTGCCTTCAATCTGCCATTTTAAGATCTGCCGCAATTCTTCTCGAAGAACCTTTTTTTTGGAAATTCTTTTTAGCTTGAAATACCGTCCACATTGCCAGGTTCCTAGCTACCTTAGATTCAGCTAAATAGTGAAAGTAAAGCAAATTTACAATGGTTTCCAAATATTACGGCCACTAATCGATCTAGGGTCACCAGCTTCTTTCGTCACAGGGTAAGCAGCAATAAAACTAGGTCCACCAAGGGCAAGTGTTTTAACTAAAGTCCTGCAACCTAAGATGAATCTGGGGAACTGCAACCTAAACGAAGCCTAACTGTGGAAGAGATCAAATGTGAACAATAAACTATATGAAGAGACATATAATGGGCGATTTATAGTTCGAAAACCACTTGAGAACTCAAAGAAGTGAGAATAGGAGAATTGAAAGGCAAAGTAGCAGCTAGGTTAATCCAGATAGAAAAAATATTGCTGCTTCCTTCAAAACAATAATAAGTACATCATTAAATGAGATGATGTATAGGTCCAACCGTACAAGGCATCGGATGGAAAAGCATCGTTCTGTAATAGCAGCGGACATCGAGGAAATGCTCAGACAGATCAAAAATCAAAATATTAAATTGCTTCAAAAAGCCATTCAAAAGCTTTTCTATCTGTAGCTAACACAAAAGTAGAGGCAGTGGCTGCGCAAAAGGTTTCTGTTCTGTTGGGTTGTGAAAATAATGTAGGAATGAAAAGGCAGTGTTAGAAGAACTTCTTGAAAATCTGAGAGAAACTGGACTTCGTACAATAGAATTTAATGCCACTGTAAAAAATTTTTAATTTAAAGTACATTTTTTTGCCAGAAACTAAACAACAATATCCAAACGAACAATTTTACAAGAGGAACCAAAATTTTTCGACCAGGTCAGATAATTAGCACCAGTGGTGATCCAGGCCAAAATTCGAGCATTCAAAATTTCTGGGATTACCAGTAAAATGGAATTACCATAGTTAAAGGAGATTAGAATTCACCTTTGGATAAATTACACTAACGGCGCTGAAATAGATTTACATGGTTTCTGTGGGGCATCTAATCAAGCATATGCTGCAGGGATGTACAGGAAAATAAACAAACGAATCTCATTAATTGTTGCTAAAACTAAAGATGCACCGTTAAACCAAACAACATCTACTTTCTAAATTGCTAAAAAGTTACGTCAATGAATGTCTGCAACTACATATCAACATTCTACTGGAGCGATTCCACAGCAGATTAGGCTGGATAATAGGAAGGCTACAATACCATAATTTTTTTGTTGCAAACATAATGACAGAGATACAAGCCAACACCGATCCTAGCGTTGTTTCTAATGAGAATTCGGCTGACTGAGCATCTCAGTCATAAGTTATCAAGATTGATCATAAGAGACGCTTATTTAGAAACACTACATATGGCAGCAATCAAGCAACATTTTCACACCTCAAAGCGCAGTATTGGATAATATATACCAACCATTACTAGAGCAAGGAAAATGGCATTATACCAGCTACCGTCTACATTACCAAAAAAACGAGAAGCACAAACACCACCGTTTGCGAATAATGAAGTAGACTTTGCAGTGTCAATTAGCATAAAAGTATGGAAAGGCCACTGTAATAAAAGAACTAAGGACTAATATACCATGTTCATATGCCTATAGTCATGAAAGCAATCCATCTGGAACTTGTAAGTATCCAAACAACAGATGTTTTCTAAGCCGCATACCGATGGTTCCTATCAAGATGAGGAATCCGTCTGAAAATGTTCAGTGATTGTGGCAGAAATTTCATTTAAGAAGACAAACAACAGCAGATGCTGGCCAAGCAACAAAATGCGATAATTAATGGTAAAATAGCACAGTGACGAATTAAGTGGTAATTTTCATCTCTTGAAAATTATCTTTTCAACAAAGCAACATCGCCGCAAAGTAATTGCGACTTACAATAATCTTTGGGTTCCACTACGTTACAAGATGAGGTTTGCTGACCAGCCTCTGTCCAAAATTTATGAAAAAATTGGGTTACAGATTATTTCTTAAGATTACAACGACAGCCAACATGGTTGCAAAACAAACCTAATCTCCAAGAGCCTAGTAAGAGTCATTAGGCTGTATCCAGAACAGGATGGTTTTGTTAAAGAAGTCATACTTAGGTACAGAAATAACACTTTTAAAAGTAATATCACTAAAATATGCCGCAAACCTATAACAAACGAGCCAAAAGATTATATTAACAAGAAAGATGATGCTGTTTCGACAAAAACATAACTCACAAAATACTTAACCAACTAAATGTAAACCAAAATTCACCAGGGAAAATAATCATGCAAAGGCACATAAATCCACTGTCTGTGGAAAAGGGACTCCCGCTACCCATAAAGGAAAATCAAACCCCAAGAAAGCCGCCTCCCAGGCGAGCAAAGGGTGGCTCTTAGGTAAGTTATCTAGCCATTAACGATACTCTCAATTTGTTGCATACTAGGCCACGCGCAAGTCCAGGCCCAGATTATCCGATTTAATCTCTCGACGCAGCCATATATTTGAAATATCTATGCAAACTTGAATTGGTAGCCATGAAGTGGACTTTAGTGATAAATTGCAACACAACGAGCTATTAAAAGAAGATCGAAGCTTTTAAGAAAGCACAAAGCAAACTAACCACAAAGCAATCCTGGAATAACTTCAGAGGCAGCTTACCAACTTGATCGTGGGCAATAATCCCTGTGATTTAGGAGACACAACAGGCAATTTCTTAGAAGACAAGTTTAGGAATTCTAATCCAGTGCTAAGCCAACCAATACGAAGCCTAATTTGAGAAGTTCAACAATAACGAAAATCATTTTTTTTTTGTCTGACCCTGCAATCTTTTTCTGGGACCAAAGCTCTCCCAACTCGTTCACAGTTAATTTTTAACGTCCTACCTTACGCCGTCACCAGCCAAATCGAGGACGCACAGGTTCTATTTTAAATCCATCTGCACATTGCATTGCTCCAACCTGCCTGTACTGACATGGACGATGGTTCGGTCCATGGATTGTGCACTCCAACAGGGAGTCATCAGGCGTTGAAAAATACCTTTTGCAACTCTCCCCCATTGGGATTGGAACCCGGTATCTCCCGTCCCAAACACCGCAGCTTTAACCACTGCGCCAAAGCGAAAATCATCTAATGTCATTATTGAAAATCCTGATGCTGAGTAATAAGTCTGGTAAAATTGCAACAGTTGGCGCCACAATCGCAAACCCAAGATGTGATGTGACAATACCATCATGTGGCAATACCAAATTTAATTTTAAAACAGAGTTCAGTTTTGACAGCCATTGAAAACAGACAACCATTGTTTTTTTGCAAACATGGAAAAAAGTGAATTTCGTGTGTTAATTAAACATTGTTTTTTGCGTGAAAAAACCATTATACAAACCAACACAAAACTTGATAAATATTATAGGGACTCTTCACCATCGATTAAAATAATTCACAAGTGGTTTACTGATTTTCGTTGTGGTCGTACAAGCACAACGTTCAGGACGTTCAAATGAAGTCACCACACCAAAAATGGTTAATCAAATCCATGATATGATATTGCAAGACCATAGAGTGAAAGTGCGCGAGATAGCTGAGATAGTAGGCATCTCAGATGAACGTGTGCGCAATATATTACACGAACAATTGAATATGATAAAGCTATCAGCGCGTTGAGTGCCGTGTATGTTTACAAACGACCAAAAACACACACGTGTGACAACTTCAGAAGCAGGTTTAGTGGTGTTCAAGCGAAATAAAAAGGAGTTTTTGGGTCGTTTCATTACTGTGGATGAAACATGGATCCATCACTATACACCAGAGACCAAAGAACAGTCTAAACAGTCTAAACAGTTGATTGTTACTGCCGGATCTGCGCCGAAGAAGATTAATGCGGTTTTATCGGCCAACAAGGTTATGGCACAGTTTTTAGGGATGCACGTGGCATAATCCATATTGATTACCTTCAAAAGGGGAGAACAGTCAATGGCGAATATTACTGCAACTTATTGGACCATTTCAACGACGTTTTGAAAGAAAACCGACCGCATTTGGCGAAGAAAAAAGTTCTCTTCCATCAAGACAATTCACGGGTGCGTACTTGTGTAGTTGCCAAAATCCATGAATTCCGCTTCGAATTGCTTCCACATTCTCCAGACTTAGCCCCCTGTGACTATTTCCTGTTTTCGAACTTAAAGTAATGACTCAGCGGAAAGAGATTCGGCTCTAATTAGGAGATCATCGATGCAATAAACTCCTACTTTGAAGAATTGGAGAAATCTTATTATTCAGAAGGGATCGAAAAATTGGAAAAATGTTGGACTAATTGTATCGAGCTAAAAGCCGACTACGTTGAAAAATAAATTTTTGTTTGGCTGAAAATATTATTCCTTGTTTAATTTTTACCAGACTTCTCACTCTGCCCTCGTATATAAGCAATCATACAATCAAGCTAGTAAACCATAATTCTAACCTAACACAATAATATCAATGAACAATCTGATAAAATATCAAAAAATATTAAGACTATAAATGGTACAACTGATATAGTTCATAAACATAATTAGCTTATTTGAAAATTAGTATTTTGTTTGGTTGAGGCTTTGCTTATTTCCAAAATTTTCCAGCTATGACCTTTTCGCCGATAAATTCAATACTAGTTTAAACTGTAGCGACCATTTCGTCCACATTCATATAATTCGCTAGCGCTACATGTACACTGTACATAAATATATATAGCATAAATTAGCATTTACACATAGCACTCGTATGCCATGGCCTAATGAGATGACAATTCATTTTTAAAAATTCCTCATCAGATCGAAACTGACCTTTTCTTCACACAACCTCCCATTTTGATTAGTTAAAATACCGACACAACATCCACCGTCATTATAAAATGTTGGTTGAATTCTAAGTATACTTTAAACAAGATGTACAGTCAAAGCATCACCACACTTCAATAATACTCGCAACAGATATTAAAGTTACTAAAGTTCGACAACTCAAACAAGTAGTTCGAAATTAAACGTTGCGGGTGGAATGATTATAAAACACTTTAACCTCGAACAGCATATTTGGCTTACGAAATTAACATCGGAATTTCTCATTTATCATAAAATTTTCAATCCATAACATAACAGCAACATATACAAGATAAAAAATATAAAAAAAAAATGATAGTTTAACACGAAATACTGTACAATTTTGTAATTTTGTTTTTGCCATTTTTTTCTCGAGCTTTATAAAAGCGAATGATGCTGTAAAAAATGTATTTTCCTACTAATTGAATTTTAATGACGGAATTTTTTTTTTTAACGAATGTGAAACTTGAATTAACTTTGGTACACAAGAATACGCTCTTATAAGGGGGCCTTATTTTTTGGGTGTTCGCCATTCTTTATTAAAATAGCGCATACGCGACTATGCAGTAAAATTGTTTAGTAGCAGCAATCATGTTTAAAATGAATTCAAATTGAGTAATTAATTATAAAACGTGTTGCAGTCAAAAAATAATTTAATAAATTGAAGATTAATTATGCAGAATAAAAGTTAAAGGAGGAGCTAATGTAAAAGGACAAATTGGTTTTATTTAGATTTATGCTGTGTGACGATGATGGGAGTTTGTCTGGAAAGACAACAGAAATAGCGAGCATTTATATATAATTATTCCGGTTTTTCAAGACTTTTTGGGATTAAAGCTACTTAGCCCATATAAGCTTCATGAACAGCTACTTAGCCCATATAAGCTTCATGAACAGTGAAAAAACATCCAGTAATGCCTAACTAGGGTGCAAAAAGAGGGCATAAATGCATATGAATAGCATTTAAACATCTTCGAAAGACGATTTGCCTTTATGAAATTCATTTGTTTCCTAACCCAATTCATCAGGCTAGAAAATAATATGCATAAAAAGTTTACAACATTGTTGCACCGACCCCAAGCCTCAATTAGTTTTCCTGTCTAAAACTCATTTAGTTCATTAATCTAAATCACGTTGCTGGATTTACCCAATTAACCTGCCATACTAATTCACAATAGTATACTTTCAGGCCAAAACGTTTGTTTCAGTTGCAACTGAAGCATTTCTTCAAATGTGTAAGCTCCGAATATATACATTACGGTTTACTGGTTTTATGCACATAAACTCGATAAACTCGATAAAGAAAATTTTCTAAATTCTAGCAATAGAATTTTGCTATCAAGAGCCTTCAATTCACGATGCTTCAGGTGGATTTCCAAGAGTGAATAAGGAAATAAGTGATAAACAGAGATAAACAAGTGATTTGTTAAATGATTTACGAATCTGTGAATGCCCACAATTTGTAACAATTAGTGACAGAAGTGGGATTTTGCAAAAGTTGGAAATGCCTAATATCAAAATGTATACGTCTTAGGATTGGAGAGATTAGTCGGTGTTGTGGAACCCTCCATACATTAGGCAACAAGATCGACCTTTTTGTGAGATTACAAAAAACAATAAAACGTAACCTAGGCGAAGCTGAAGAAGAAGCGAGAGAAGACCCAGAGTCAACAGTATCACAACCATAAACACCAGCCAGACTAGAACCACTATAGAAGTTAGCCCAAAAATAACATCATTACACCAAGAAAACGTAAGTCAGTGACAGGAAAACAAGAGAGCGCAGAGGCAAGTGGCTAAAATAATACTAGTTGTTCCAGATCAGCCACCTATTTCTGTACAGTTAAAGCCTCATTTGGACATAGTGGGTCTCCTAAAGTCACTGTTAGCCAAACAAAGCTTTAAATTAGGCGCTCGGTTAAACCTTCAGTTGGCGGAACGAGGTAATTATACCATTTAAACTACTCTAGTTTAAAGGCGAGCGATAAACAAAGATGCAAACAATTATGGTATAGATCATAAAATGCAAACAATCACAGCTAATATAGAAGTGAACATACAAGTCCGACAGAAGGAGCGTTCTTTGAACAACAAGCGGATGTCTTGCAAACCATATCCACAACAGAAACGAGCAAAAAAATCTTAAAGGAGATGGAACTACTGCTCGGCCAGAGCCAATTTATTTACTTTTACAATTTATTTGAGAAAACTAAACTGGGAAGACATCGCCAAGATAGAGGCTCCCATTGAAAAGAGGGTGAGATCAACTCAAGGCTTCCAAAGCAATGCGATACGTTAATCAAGTTCTTGCTCGCTAGACCTTAGATACCAACAACCAATACATTTCATGAGGGATGTAAGGAGCCCGTGACCAAGCGATCATTAACGAAGCCTGCAAACCAAGGAAAGAGAACTGAAAGAATGCGACCGAGGGACGCACAACGAGAATCCAACAGGAACAGTTTGGTTGCTCTCTTTCCTGAGAAAAAGGAAAACTATGTTCCACCAGCTTTGCGAAGTGAAAATTGGTGAAATTGGTGTAAAGGCCCAGCTTGGGAAAAATTATAACAGCCTAGTTGTTAATGTCACATTAAATTAGGTGCATTGTACATTTACACTAGAAACTGGAGCTTCAAAATCTGTTATACGTTCTGAAATATTACCTCAATTGTAAGTTGAGAACGTGATTTGCTATAGTCTAAAAACTACTACTGGAGACGCTGCAGCAGTAAAATAATGAAAAAGCCTTTCTGTAAAATTTGGAGGAATATGTTTCTTGCATCGATTTATTGCTGCCAGTGCAACTGATAAATGCATGTTTGGTTTAGACTTTCTGACTAGGCACCAGATGGCACTCGACTTGGATAACAAGGTTTTAAGTTGGCAAAATGTAGCGGTTTCGTTAAAAATAGCATGTAGCAAATGAAATGATAGAAATTCCACCAATGTGTGAAGCAACCATCAAAGCCAGAATAGACGGCGATTCTAAGAGTGGCAAGATAGAATTAATAGAGCCAATAAACATAGCGAAAAAGAGCGTCTAATGAACGTGAGCCCGAAAATAAATGTCATCCATAATAGTTCCGTAACTGGCAAAGTAAAGGACATCAATTACATCACAAACTGCTACTCTCATGAACACAGTTCTCGATCACTACACCGAAAAAGGATACAGCATTATATGCGCTCGCTGAGTATTCACCTTCAAAGGAACAGTCACGTGCAGACGTAGAAGCACTAGGAGAATTGTCTTAGCCCATAATGTGGTAAGTTTATGTGTTTGGACATCCACAGATCCATAAGGTTCTGTATGGATCGATAAGGTTCTGTATCGATTATCATAAAAGTGGATCTTAAAAGTGAATATTGGCAAGAAGCAATGATCCCGGCAGAAAGCGAGAAACCGGCGATTACAATGGGGAATGGATTGTATCAATCTAAAGTCATGCCTTTCGAACTATGCAATGCTCCTGCTACATTCGAACGATTAATGGAGAAAGTTCTTCAAAGGATCAGTTGGAAAATATGTTTAGTGTATTTGAAAGACATTATTGTGCTATGTCGTGCATTCAATGAGCACGTGAATAACATCAAAGAAGTTCTCCAAACCAGCAAAGCCACCGGGTTGAGGTAAAATTCATCGAAATATAGCTTGTTTAAAAATGAAGTAAACTACCTGGGACACAAAATGTCCAGTAACGAGGTGCGTATGAACCTAAATAAGTTAGCAACGGTAGATGATTGGCCAACTTCACAAAATAATCATGAGATGGGAAGTTTCTTTGGACTATGCCTACCATTTGTACAACTCAACTTTGCTGATGTTGCACGAATCTTGCGTCGCCTTTTTGAGATAAGTCAACCATTTGGTTAATACCGATCCCAGCAATACTGATTTAAGAGCAGTTTCATCATAAAAGCAAGAAAACAAGGAGCAGGTCATAGCTACATAGTCGTGCATTATCAAAATCTTATAAGACCTGCTGTATAACCCGAAGAGAACTGTCAGCTATAGTGGATAGTGTAAAGCACTTCCGTATAAGTACCTATACTAAAAAGAATGTATTCTTTGGACCGATCATACGGCATTAAAATAGCTAATACAATTATCGAGGGAAAGGTAACAAGATGGATTGAATGACTGCAAGCCTACGCTCCTTTACACGGAGCATAGACGAGACATGTTACATGCTGACAGAAGGCCTTGCACATACCAATGTATGAGTTAAACAAGAAGAGAAAAATTAATATGCATCACGAAATTGAGGTGAACGTGGAGCAGCAGTGGACAAAGGATCAGCTTAAACCGAAGCAGGAATAAAACAACTCTATTGCACTAATAATCAAATGCGAGTAGCTGAAGGTATAAAACCAAAGTCGCAAGAAATTGCATCTGAAAGTGCAATTGGGCGCAATGGCAGTCGCAAAGCAAAAACGAATGGTTATTGATTAGATTTTGGGAATCGAATGATCACAACATCAAATTATGCTGCTAATGAACCAATTACCAAAAGGCTATATAACTAGGCTATAACTATACATTCCAATCCAGGATGAAACTTAAACTCATCTATATTTCAAGAGTTGTGGCAAATTTTCAACATCAAGAAGACAAGAAAAACCCCTTTAGACCCTCAATCAGATGGAATGGTAGAATGGTTTAATCGAACACTGGAAGTAAAATTAGGTAAAGAAGTTAATACCAACCACGATAACTGAAACCGTTGCATACCACTGGTTATGAAGGGATATCGTAGTGCGTTAGACGACACCTCAGGGAACTCTCTATCCATGATGATATTCGACACAAAAATTCGCTTACTATGTGACATATGAATTGGCTCTCCTAAGGGAGGGCCGGTATCGATTCAGATATTGAATCGGCCGCAAAATAATACTACATAGCCGATCTAAAACGAAGGGTGATGAGTTTTCATGCTGCCGTTAAGAACAACATCGCAAATAGCATTGATAAAATGAAGACGCGATACGACTTGCAAGTAAAAAGTAATGAATTTCAGGAAGGAGAGTTGGTTTGGCTATACAATCCTAAGAGAAGGAAAAAAAAATCGTAGATGTTAAAATCAACGGTGTTGAGTATAGAATACATTTCAGCAGTAAAATAAAAGTGGTCCACATCGATCGATTAACAATCGATCAATGGATGAATCTGTTGGGGTCGAACAACATTAAGGCAGTTGTAATGTGACGAGTTCCACAAAACATTTGTAAAAAAGTTCAAGGTTAGATTCTCGGCGCAATATCAAGTTTTATTCTGTGAATATTATTTCTACACATGTGAGATGTTGCATTCTCTACTATTACAAAATGATTCAAACTACAGTACAACCGAATTTCAGGATTTACGACGATCATTCGAGAAAAGGGAAATGGTCATCAGAGAAAAGAGTAATAGCCGTTAAAATGGTGGGAAAAATAACCAAACGAAACATTGACCTCCGATTGTGACAAAACTGGATTCATACGACAGACAATGAAAAATTTGAAGATCACGAAATATGAAATAATATTTGCATCAATTGGGCTAAAGGTGTCAGTTTTTGATTGCATTGTTTGTAAAGAGCTATCAGACGAACTTAAAAAAATCAAATTGGAATTTTTTCGTAAATATTTGAAGAGAATAAAACCACCAGATATATGTACTCTATAAAAAAACTATATTAAATAAGTTTCTACCTCCAAATAGCATATATAATGATCATGCTATGTATATTGGGTCAGACGTCCCGGCCTATTATGAGATCAAACCCAGGTGCAGGAGATACTGTTGCAACAGCTTAAACTGTTGCAACTTTGGGCACACGACAAAAACTGTAACATGAATTCTAAATGCAAATATTGCAGCCTTTAACACACTAAAGGCCAAGAATGTACAATAAAGGATAACGAGGCTGAAGTTCCCAGTGTGAATTACAAAGGTAGTTCAGCTGATTTGTTACGCTAATTCAGTGATTTGTTCAAAACAATCAGAGTTTCTTCAGATAAGGTAACTATTAATCAGAAAAGATCTCCGAAATCATCATCAGATAAGTTCAATTAGTCAACAAATAAATTTCCAAATCTTGTTAACCCCAGTCAAGGTGTTAAACATGCAACTAGTTCGGAAGTCTACTAACAACCCGAACAACCATCATTTGCTGAAGTATCCCAGTTTTACCCATTGTCTACAAACACGCGCCAAGCTGATCAACAGAATACTTCGAAATTGTACTCGTTTACGAAATTACTCTTAATTCTTGAGGATGTCTTGGAGGGTCTCAGGACATGTCATACTCCTGCCGACCAGGTTCAAGTTATTATTGCTACAGCAGTTAAATTTGTCTGTAAATAATAATAATCGGAATAGCTTTTCATATTCCCCATTACAAGATATTCCGAAATGATCGTACTGACCATGCAAGTGGTGGAGTCGCTATGGTGGTCAAGAAAACAATATAAGAATGTGTTATTCCGAGCTTGGTCCAGCAAAGTACTGAAAACACATCTAGACTCTTGTCTCTATACCGACCAGAATAATAAAAATAACATGGTGCTATACTCCACATTCCAGTCAAAACAACTTTCGACATGAACTCACCCGTTTGACGAATGCTAATTTGAACTTTATTCTGGGTGGAAATTTCAATTGCAGACATTTTTGGAATTGAAGCAGAACAAATAAGGGCGGTCGCATCTTGCTCAATTTCTTTAACAGCAACCCGAACCATATTTTACAATATCCAGATACACCTACTTATTTTCAAAATAACAGAACTAACAGCACATTGAACATGTTTATATCAAAAAGTGCAGTTTTAGTCACCAAAGTAGAAACAAAAAATGAACTAAATTCCGACCATCTGCCGCTATTGTATCTAGGAATGCCTCTACTTCATACATTGACCCTTCTGTCAAGTCGTATGATATGAAATATAACTTTATTTCTATCAGATGATAATGTTGCTGATGGTTCAGCTCCTGAACCAAGTAATCAGACAAAAAATATTTGATATAATCAACAATAAATGGCAAAGCAAACTAAGTCAACTAATTAAAGGCTTCAAACCCTATTAGCAAACGGTGCGATACATAAAACGAAATATCCTTAAATAATCCAACTGACAATAAAAAAAATCTTACACTCCAGAGAAATGAGAAATTCTAAAAAATAAAATTAAACAAATAAAAGCCTTAAAAAATTAACGACCACTCAGAACAAGTGCCAAACAATTTCACTGTTTCTATTGATGAGGTAAAAAGTATCATTCATTGCAGTTGTCGATTCAAAACACCCAGGGTTAGACACAATTTTAAATACCACACTAAAACGTCTACTAGATTCAGGCTTTCTGTTTCTTTCTAAACTATTTTGCAATTGTTTAAGATTTAATTATTTTCCTAGTTGTTAGAAAATTTCAAAAATAGTAGCAATTCCGAAACCTGACAAAAAACCCTTCGGATGTCAGTAGCTATCAACCAATTAGTCTACTTAGTTCGGTAAGCAAAGTTTTTGAATGCGTAATCAAAACTAGGTTTAGTGATCATTTAGATACAAACAACATCTTGGTATTGATCATAAAACGGTTAACGATTTGTAATAAATTTTTTTAATTCTAATTTGTATAAATTTAAAGTTTTGTGTCAAATAAAGTGTATATAAATTAAATTTTCGGCGATTATATGACGTATTTGTCGTAGAACGGTTAATTCAATTGATTTGTAATATTTAATCAAATTTTATAATATCTTATTTGTATTATTTTACAATTTTTATAATTTCATATTTGTATAAATGTAGTAAATTAATTTATTGTAAATTTCAGGCAAAAACTAATCCAATTTATTACAGCATACGGCTAAGAGCCATTAGTTAATTAATACATTCTGTTTTCAGCTAACCTTTGCAGATAACAGATGAATGGTGGCACACTGGAGTTGCTGACAAGAGATGCCCGTATGCAGAGCATTTTACTAAAATTGTGGTTGTCTTATACTAACAGTAGTTCGAATATTGGCTACCGGGAAACCGGAATTCTGTCATTACTGACATACCTCCCTTTCCTTACCCCAACAAAAATTTACTAACTATTGGCCGCCATGGTGTCTGTAACCGGGTCGATCTCAGTAATTTAACTAATATCCTGCCTTTTCCTTCCAAGTTTATGTAAAAGCGGGTGCGCTCGGCACAATATCCGAGATATCCTGCTTAATACTTGGTCGGAGATCCTAACTTAATCAAAATCAAAAAATTTTGATACAAACAACATCCTGATTCCGCAGCAATTTGGTTTTTGTAATAAACATTCATCTATCCATCAAGTTCATCGAATAATTGATTTTGTTAAAACACTAAGAAATGTAAAGAAATCTTCAGGAATAGCCCTGCTAGACCGTGAGAAAGCGTTTGATTCAGTGTGGATAAATGGTATTATACACAAACCGGTTAAATATAACTTTCCTATGTATGCAATAATGCTGATCAAATCGTACTTTCAAGATCGCAAGTTTTATATTCAGATCCTTAACTCTAGGTCCACGTTCAAACTCAGAGTTCAAACTTAAGTGATCTACAGTGGTCTATATTAAGCCCTTTATTATTTTGCATTTATCTAAACGATATTCCAATAATGGTTGACTGCGAGATTGCAGTTTTTGCAGATGACATATCCATATTCACATCCGACATACTGAAGCACGAAATTATTAATGATTGAATAATTACTTGAACGAACTAATCTCCTACTTTATAACTTGAGGCCTGAAAATAAACACAGAAAAAACGCAAAAAATCTATTTTTTGAGATGCAGGAAGCTTTCTAAACTATTGCAAGTTAATAGAACTATAAATGGCCAGGATATAGATTGCGTATAGAAGTAAGATATATTGGCATCCTCCGGGACCCAAAATTGATATTTGAAAATCATTTAAATTTCGTTTCAAATAAAGTTTCGAAATTGCTACATACACTTTATCCGACCTGCCGCCAATTGAACCCATAACCAGGTATCTTTAAAATCAAGCTATGCCTACAAATCGAAAAATTAAATGCAAAAAAGTTCGGTAATTTTCCGATTAGTCTCGCTATACTGAAAAAATGATCAACAGATACTTTACTATTCAATATTATAACAATATATTTCTATTCTGACGTCATGTCTAATAATGAAATTTAAAATTATTACCATCTCGTTACCTAGGTCTCTAAAAGAAATATTACCAATGATGCCGAATTTATCTCTATAATAAAGCAACGTATAGCCTTGGAAACAACGAATGTTCCCAACGAAAAACTTTAATGGCTGTTTTAACTATTTCACGTGTCAATCCACGAATCTTTCAACGTTATCGGTTTGTAATAATTGGTGATTTTATGAATGCGAGTTACCGAAAAAAAAACAATTGAATCAAAATTCTTTGATGGTACACAATATCTCTTGTTTCTTAAACCGGGTGAAGGATTCACATTATTTACGATTTTATAAATGTTTTACTACCCTCACAAATTTATTTGTAAATAAAAATTTTTAAATTTTTCAATGTTGTGGTTTAACCATTTCAATGTGACGTAAACATGAAATAAAAATTATTTTGCCGGGGTGGAGCAAAACTTTTGAAAATTTATCAACCAAATTTTAATGGGAAAAATCCACTAAAAAAAATCTTTGGATATACAACAAAAAGTGTTATAAAATGTTAATTAGGATTTAAAGTAAAATTGACAGTTTTAATGATTGATGAATCCTTCTAAGAAATTTACATTGTACTAAAATCGTGGTTGGAATTTAACTGTCACTATAATATAATTCTGTTAATTATGAAATTTGATTTTTATTGATGTACAAATTAAAATGTTCTCTTTGTTTTGATGATTGATTGACTTGGAAGTTTTTCTAAATATTAATTATAGAACTTGTTCAGGAGACCACATCACGTTTGGTATTGACATAATTTCTCCACATTAATTGTACGATATTTTAATGAGCGAAACAAAAAAAAAAACTTAACGTAAAGTGGTTGCAGATTTAAATATAAAAACTGCATTCAGAATAATGATGACACCTGAGACAAGATTGTCTGGTAAATTTAATGGATTTTTAATGTTGCAGTTTTATCTGTAAAATATTTTTATGCACAGAAAAGTTTTTAAATTGAAAAATTTATCATTATTGTTATCTACGACTAATGGAAAAATTATCTATTTTTATAATTGCACAGACCGATTAGTAAACTGATACATAGTTGTTTGTTTATCCTTGTATATACACGTAACGAAATTGTATTAGTCCCTGTTAATCTGGTTACGGCATTCACCTATTTTCACATGGTACCTTTCATTTGGTCATACCTAACGGAGTTAAGGAATGCGCACAAACTTAGCAATGAGCATAGGTCTTATAACTTCGTAAAAGGAGTCACCGGACTGTATCATACACCTTCAAAACTAGGTCTATCGCCATTCGAAATTAGAATGAATACCAACACGGAGACCCAACATCGAAGCAGTGCTTGACACTTGGAAAGAAAATTTCTCTGATTAGTTCAATGTACAACAATTGTCAAATACAGTATTTGAAAGATGTCAAAGTTTAGCCAATGACTAAAACGAAACTATTCTTCTGACGTTGATTGCATTAACTCCGAGCACTTCATATTCGGATGGGTTACTATATGATACTATCCATTTTACCTTTTTCGACTAGTAGAAGAAATCAAAATTATGTCTGATGCATGGAAAGTAGAAGCGCTATGCACTATCCTTAAGAAAGAATATCGTTCAAAATACGAAAACTATCGTGGTATAGCGAAGAGTCCAGTAAAAATAGAAAAATTCATAGGAGATTCAATGATCAAAATGTTCAAAATAACTGCCACGTTACTAAAAGATGCTGGAGAGTTATTAAAATCGTTAAAAGTGCCGATACAGAGAGTTTCAGAGCAAATTACACCTACACCATCTAAAAAGAAACATCAACAAATATATATATATATATATATATATATATATATATATATATATATATATATATATATATATATATATATATATATATATATATAATAATTAGAAAACAACTGTAAACCTGGTGCAATAAAATGCATAATGCAATAAAAAGTCAAAATGGTGTCCGCATATGTGTTTGTTGCAAAAATAATTAGTCCTGGTAAAAAAAAATCTTGTTATTGAGAGGAGAAGGTCAAATTTTGGTGTCCCTTAAGGCACAGGGTGTTTAAAAAGTTTAGTAAAAAGTTCAGTAAAAAAGAAAACACAAATAAAAAACTGAAACTTTCAAAAGTAACCTCTAACTTTGGAAAGCAACGAACTTAGACATTTTAACTGACCATAGTGTTATTATTGGAAAACATTTTTTTTTATCTGCAAAACAGTAAGCAATGATTTTTAAACCATTTGTTTGAATTTTGAAAAACAAAAATTAAATATTTTATTAGTTTTGAGAAATTATCTGTGTCAATGTTGCGATTTGTGAATCCTATAGTCTACGTAGTTTAAAATACATAAATATTATGATCGCACAGTTCTCAGATGAGCAGCTCATTGATATTAATTTTGTTTACGGATTGTACGATGGTAATGCATCACGAACTTGAAACTTCCTCAAGAGGAAGATTAGTACGTAAAAAAATAAGTAAATAATTTTTACTTTAATTTTTTTAGTAATTTTAAGTAAATAATATATGATAATGGCGTAGTAATTGTATGGAATTTGTTGTTTAGCGAGCTTACTACTAAAATAGTAGTCGGCAATTTGTAGTTGGTTTATCATAATATCCACTTAAATATAAAATATTTTTGTGTTGCACAACAAGAACGAACAACAAAACAATGTTCTGGGTGCATTCGTTACACATTTGTATAAATGCGAAGACTGTACAATTATCATACAATTACAAACGACTATACAAATACATACATAATCCTAGTGAGGATAATTCGGCTGGTAAATAAAAACATTAGTAATAATTACATTGTAACATTTATTTTACAGATCAAGAGACTTGTATAATGATAAAATATAAAGGCATTTTCATCTGCACGTAGAGATGGTACAAGTAAAATGTAATTTATATGCTTTGGCAAATCAACAAAACAAGCCAACATTGTATCAACATGGGAAATATTTTTTATACAAACAAAAAACTTTTCTTTGGTGTTTTGTTGGAAGCAGACATATTTCAAATAACCACATAGCATATAATTATACACACAGAAAATTGAAGCTTTTACAAAACACACCAACAAAAATAATTTAAGAATTTTATCTTTGAAGCTTTTATTTTAAAATTTAACTTTTTGTTGTTTTTTTATCACTCATTCTAGATACGAACATTTAAAGGTTAAATATTCATCCATCAAAATGAAGTGAAAATATGAAGTAGGTTTTCCATAGGTTTTTTCCAACATCCACGAATTTTAAAAAAACTGCGGTAAGCTATAATTTTGCGTTATGGTCTTATGAATAGTTTTTGGAGATAATTATTTGCACCTACAAAATGCATATCATGTGGTAATTCCCTTCACATTATATGGTGAGAGCAGCTCAGAGGCTTTATGTAGTGAGATTACTTACCATCTGTGTACGCACTGTTTTAGTGCTCATAAAGACATTATATTAACTGACCCACAATAATTTACACCATCTTGATAAAATAGATGAATGTATTGCACTCTTTCTGTTCGCAGATTCCCCATAATTTGGTTTTGGCTTCGTGGATTGTACTTGATACACTTGAAACATTTGGTTACTATGTCTCTGGCTAAAACATTGCCTTTTATTATCCAATATCTTCGCCGGATGACACTGGCGAGTGAATTTACACCAAGGTGGGTGTGGCTGTTTCATGCCAAAGATTACTGGATCCAACCTTCCACTCGTAGGGCACCAATATCATCTGTGAATGGATCAAAACTAAGGAATTTGCTATGTCGTAGTAATATAGCATTATATTTGGTAGCACATCAATTTATGTAGGGAATTCCAATCGTTGAATCGTTCGTATAAGCATCATTTGTGCAGCTTCCATCTATTCCTATTCCTTGCACTTGCGAGTGATTTATTATGTTCTTTAAAATGCTGGAATACTGCCTGACGATTGCTAATACCTTGGTCATCTTCTCAAAAATAAATACCTTTTAAATGAAATACCTTTTAAACAAACTATACATAAAATTGTTGGTTAATGCGGCTCATATAGTAATATGCAAGGGACGTAATTCTTCGCTTTCTTGTGTCTGCAATCTTTTTGATTGTATGATCTTTGTCTGATCAGCATCAATTATATAACATGGTCTTTAACAAAATAACCGGGATACAGCTAATTCATTCGTGCTCAGACCTCTAGAAACAATATCGGCTGAATTGTCACGCAACGTGTAACCAGTGTTCCCGTCTGTATAATAACATTATTTTGCCGATTCAATTTACCACGAAAGAGGTCTAACGCCTCAGATGCGTTGAAAACTAATCCAACACAATTTGAGAATCGATATACAGCGCGATTTGCAATACTCATTTATCAAATTCATCAAGTTTGTCAGCAGCAATGTACCAAGTATACTGCTTCATCGGTGATAAATACGTGATTTGAGAGCAATTAAATTTGCCACTATCCCACTTGGAGAAAGTGCATCTTTTCAGTTTAAACTTTGTATCCTGAGATTTATATTATTTCACCTTTATGGACAATAATCGGTGAAGAAAATAAGCGTCTTCGCTTGTATCCCGTATAGTTCATCATCATTCGTCATAAATTTACGAAGCAGCGAAATCCATGAGTCATCAATTGTTTTGTTAGCTGCTACATTTTTGACTTGAATTTTGATGTTAACTCATCATGTCGTCAAAATATACATATTCTTATATGAGTTGTGCTACCTCTAGTTTACTAGACCACAACTTTATGCCAATATGCCTTAAACTTCTGGTGGCCATAAAAACGTTAATCCCACCCTGCTTATTTTCCACCCGCTATCCAACTAAATATTTGGCTGTCAACCCACTTTTCAACTTATGACTCTTGGACTTGACTTCCTGGAAAAATATATCCACTCCCAATAGTACGTAAATTTGGTCACATCTGTTATAATTCGGAACCGCTAGCTGGAATCTATCAAGTATTCTATGATCCGCTTTCGATAAATTGAATTTTTTCGATATGCTGGATATTTTTGGTAGAATAAACATCTGAGCTTTCAATTAAGCCTTAATATTTAGCCTGCTATAAATGATGACTGCAATCCAGAAAACAATAGCGCTCAATACGTCTACCATTAACATCTGCTATTTTTTATCTTAAATAAAGCAGTTGATGAGAATCCCTGTAGGGCCATCTGGCTTATGTGTTTTCTTTGCGTCGCCTAATTAACTGTGACCGGATCAGCTGTATGGGCTTTTGGATTCATTTGTCGGACTTCTTAAGATGCCTTTGCTCCATCTAATAGTTCGTGCAGTGATGTGTGGTGTTTCATATGGCAGTGTTGGGTATTTCGACTTGAATTTACACCCTCATGTACTTTGTGCCTCCATTCAATCAACCACTTGAGACATCTTGCTTGTTGCCATGTCATCACATGTGTTTATTCAGTGTCCATCTCTTTTGCAAATGAGAATAACCCGAATAATCTTTCATGGCGTCCAGCATAGAACGCTAGCAGCTCGTTAATTGATAGAAAATCTTGTTTGGATGTTTTCCTTACCTACAAAGATCTGTTTTCAATATTCAGTTAGTTCAATGCAATATGTATTACCCAGGATCATGTTTTTACGCAAAAAGTTCCAGTGATTTAAGCCTCCTAATGGACTCAGCCAGAGCAACCATAAATTTTCTAACATTATTGGCATTTCGGCATTCCCAAAACAGAAAGGTTTGCCATTGCATGCATACACGTATTCCTGTTTCAGCGCCAATCACAATGGCGTCCAGTTCACGCCTCATAGACAACAGAAACATGCCAAAGCAGAACAATATAAAAGACATTATCTCCTTTTGGGGCATAGTTAATTATTATAACAAGTGTATTAACCACTTTATTCTGAAATCATGAAATGAAAACTATCTTATCGTTCATCTAGATGGCTTTGAACATTAAATAACAAATTTTGAATAACAACGCAGATTCATTCAGATTGAAAATAGGTCCTCTTAATCGATTTTGGTGGTTGGAAGTTTCATCAATACCTATATGGATATAAATTTGTGTTGGTTACGATCAAAACCATACAACCCGTCTCATAAGCACGGAAGTGCTGATTGGACTCTTTTGGTTGCCAGTGGCACCTGACAAAGAATTTGAAGGTAAAAAAGATAGCACTTTCCAAGTTAACGAGATATACGAAGAGAACTTTTCAAATTTATCGATTGGCAACCACAGAATGAGTTAAGAATCATCAAACACAAATTTACAAAATTCACAAAAGATGGTTGGCCAGAGACTGTGGAATAAGATTTAAGATGTTTTGTGACAAAAAAAATTGCAATTACATGTCTTAACGATATTTTATAATTTTTTCAGACTGGAAGCACGAATATAACCAGGGTGGCGAGAGGGTTTACAAATTATGTGGGACACTGGGGTGTTGTAGGAATGAAGCAGCTTGCTCGGTGATATGGTTGGTCGATGAAGTGATAAAATTAAATGCAAAGTCCTACAAACATTGTCAGGAGTCAATTTAAGTAGTAAAACAATTTAGTAGTTGGCCGACTGCAACAAAACCATGAGACCATACTCAAATCGAGTTCGTCGGTCTATTTCTGAATCACGTCTGATTATTGCAATGACTTATCAGTCATTAATTCAACTAAGGGTCTCTCAAATGCAATTGTCAGTGATAATAACCCAGTTTTTGTCAGGACATTTAAGGCACATCCCTAACAAAAGTAGTGAAGGAAAGGATACTAACTGATAATTTGATCATTACATTCCTGAGCACTTATCCTTCATCGCCTGACAGTAACCATTAAGAATGTGATGTGGTCAAATGTTGTCCATTTTTAAAACATCGAAGGAGGCAATTAAGATACATCAGAATAAAGTACGATCAAGACCAGCATTGAGCCTAAGGTCACTATCGAAAAATTTAATTTTTTATCGAACTCGCTACATGCCAATGCTTTCATCGTATTAATGTTTATAGTTAGTAAGCAGTATTGAGGACCACTAAATTTAAACCGAACCCTTGAAATGTGAACTGAAATGAGCATTCTTAATGGTAACTAAGGAGTTTATATTCTAAAAGCGTAAATCAACACTTCAACACTCATGTAGTCTTAGTTATGACAAAGTGTCATAACTTAAATCACATAAGTGTTGAAGTTTTTTCTTGAAGCACAGAGTAAAAGAGATATAAATTAGTCTATGGATATCAATTCATGCAGGCCCACAAAGATTGCATATTCAGTTTTCGAACTCAACATATCAATGGCATTTATGATGTGTAAGTTAAGGTTCGTGCTCTCTATGGCCACTCTCTATGGTGCTGTATATTTTAATTTGAGTGTTATTTTATTCTTTTGTCAAGAGATGGCATTTTATAATTTATAAAAATATAGTTTTAGTAATCTTCGCGAGAAAATGAATACGAATCGCTTTAGTTAAAAAAAATAAAAATTAAAAAAAAAAATAATGGTGACTGAAAAAAGCGAGCAACGTGGTTTTATAATATATAAAATAAAAGGGAAAGAGATTGCGACAACATCAGAAAAGGAATAGTGTAAAAAACATTTAAAAAAAACTTTTAGTGTATACAGTGAAAAACGCAACGAACGAACGAAGCAAAAGATAAGGGAATGCCAACCAGTGGAAAAAAACTAACCCTCGCGGAACGATTATTGCTGGCATCAACAACATGTGACGACTATACCACTTCCAAGAATGAAGGTATGGTTTGTAAAACTAGTTTAAATTTTTAAAAGCCTAATCAACAGCGGTATGAAAACTGTGAAAATAAAATTTGTGATGAAATACCGGAAGGTAAGGGTAGTTTGGATAGTGAGTGGCACCTTTTGGCACGAGAACATTATCTCATTATTTTCGGAATAATGGATAAAACAAGTTGAATCTCTAAAAGAGATATGTCAAATTGACGAAAGCTTGCTTATGTTTGCAACCCCTGCGAAATTATTTAATTTACAGTGTGATAGTTTCAAAACGTCTAAAGGCGAATTTATAAAGAATTTCGAATCGAAAGTAAATGAAGTCAAAATACATGATCGACTGCAAAATTCAATTAAACGAAAGGGTCTACCGTCATTGGAATACTTTTACAAAATGAAAATGATAAGTAAAAGCTAATCTATCAATGAAAACGAGACGGGTAAGACAATATGATACTATTCATTATTTTAATTGTGGTGAGGAGAGTCATTTTTTGCTAAAATGTCTAAAGTAAAAAGGTCAACGAAGGGAAAGGTGCGGCGATTGTCAACGAGTGCATCCGAAAGGTTCTCCTATAAACTGATCCTAAGACGTATCTATTCAGTTTTGAAATTGTACAAAATGTGAAGTTAATGCGATTATCGATACGGGCAGTCCAATAAACATAATTAAACGACGAATTATTCCCAAAAGTATTCAGTTGGAGGACAACAATGGGATAACATAATACCGGCGTAAACTAAGCAACGATAATAATATTTCATGTTGTAGCTGACGACACAATGGGTTTGATTGTTTAATTGGCGGCGAATTTCTCAAAGACTCCAGGGTAAGTAGCAATATTTTGACCACTTCTGGTAGCGATTCGATAACGATTTGTCCAAGTATTGAAGTGGAACCGGCGATAAGAAAAAAATCGTTTAAGGAATAATTGAATGTAGAATATTCCTCGGAATTATGACACGAAACTTGATTTTAAGGTTGGACCTATATATAACGACATCGGGAAAGACAACGGTATCAAACAAAAGCGTATTGCGTTGTTTGATTAATTTAATAAACAAAATTATCTCCGATACGAATCATGAACTAGGCATTCATTTGACATGTGAAAACCGATCTATGCTTTACCAAAACGACTTTCTATATATGATCGGTAACTGTTTCGCGAAATACTAGACGATTTGTTTAAGCGAGGTGTAATACAACTAAGCACGAGTTTTCTTTTAAAAAAGAAAGATGGAAAACAACGTATATACGTTGATTTTAGTGAACTGAATAAAGTAACGCTAAAGGAGCGGTTCCCTTTGCCAGTAATAGACGATTGTATCGATAAATTGCGTGGTAAAAAAGTGTTTTCGTTATTAGACCTTAAAAACGGATTCCACCATATAGCAGTTAAAGCAGATTCTATTAAGTATACGGCATTTGTGACTCCGGATGAATAGTTAGAGTATCTTAAGATGCCTTTTGGGTTAAGTAATACTCCATATGTGTTTCAACGATTTTTCGCAACGATCTTTAAAGATTTAATCGATTCAGGAGACGTTATATACATAAAGGACATATTAATTGCGACCGATAACATAGAAAAATGTTTTATAATACTTGAGGTTTTTTCATTAATATACAATAACTGTTTAGAGATTCAATCTGCAAAATTTTGTTTTTTTCAGTCGAATATTGACTGAAAATCAGTCAATATTTGACTCAAAAAACAGTTTGGGGTATGAAATAACCAAAGACGAGATAAAACTGACATACAACATATTGACGCAATTATCCAATGCCAAAGAACGTCCATGAATTTAATCGTTTTATAGAAAAGTCTATAGCTTCTTCAGGCGTTTTATTCAAAATTACTCCATATTAGCCAAACCTCTATACGACACGTTAAAGAAAGACGCTATTTTCAAACTATATAAGAACGAACTTGACGCTTTTTAGTTATTAAAATGAAATTCACCCATCACCTACTTTGTCTTTATACAATCCTAAATCGTATACTGAGCTTCACACCGATGCTAGTCAAATAAGATTTAGCGTTTCATACGATTTAAGTGGATCATGATGGTCTATTTGAAACAACGAAAAAGTGATATAAAAACATACTTGCATTTGTGGATGGTTTTATTAAATATACAAGACTGTATACTTAACTAAAACTACTTCGACAAATGAGGTAATACAACATTTGAAAAACTATTTCATTCAATTTAGTGTTCGTTTACAACTGATTTCGGTTCGAGGAAGTTGTTTTAATTCCAACGGCTTTAAAGATTTTTTAGACGAAATTGGTATTCAGCATCTGCTAACGGCCACTATTTCACCTCACTTAACGGTCAGGTTAAACGTGGAAATCGAACTCTATTATTTTATACCTATAATTATACCTATAATTTCAAAAATTATAGAATTAAATACTATAATAAATGGGACTCAGTACTTGGCGATACTGAGTTTGTAATTAATAATACCTTGAATCACACAATAGCGACTACGCCAAGCATTTTGGTGTCAATCAGGTTAACAAAAACTATTCACTGAATTTATTTATTGAATCTCAAAATGAGGGTCGCCGGTTTAATGGTGCCTTCGCGGCGTGTAATATGAAGCCGTCTGTTGCCGAGTCAGATATGACCGAGTTCCAGTGTTCTGTGTTCAGTTGTAGTTAAAAAAAAAGAAGAAATAAAAAATATTTAATGTTGACAGTAGAAAACCGAGTAACGTTGTTTTTATAATTTATAAAATAAAAGGGGATTCTCATCCACATTGCGACACTTTATTTCTTTTTAATTGAAAAGTTCAATATAAGGATATCGATTGACGAGGGTGTGCAGTTTACCTCTATCAATTAGTAAAATTCTACGAACGTATCAACTATAAATAAAAATTGTGACATTTTTGTATACTCTTCTCAAAATAGTTTCTGTTAAAATACATATTTTGGAGTTTCCCATTATTTTCATACATCACCGAGCTGCAATATTCCTTCGTTGGCAACACTGGCAGTACACAGTTTATCATTGCGAGAATAAAGCAATATTTTGTGTAATGTGTAATTTATTACTTTCGAAATGGATGTATCATCAATAACATAAAATAAAAATCATAAAAACGAATGCTGTATATATTATTCCAAAAATTTTCTATAAGCATATTATGCTGCTGCAGGGTAAAGAGTATGTTTATTATGATAATTTATTTCACTTAAAACAATATATATTCAATATTTTTTAACGTTTGTGAGCGCTATATGTGCGCTCAGGATTGGAATATATTTTGTAAAAATAAAATATGCATATTGTGCTTGAATTCTATAAAAATCTACTTACATACCGACTGTCCAAAAAGTGGTTGGTTCTGAAATCAAGCACTGGAATGAGCGTTATAGCAACATATATCGTTAAAACATATCTCCATTGAAAAGTCATGTTAAAGTCAGCAACACTTTTGACCTGTAATCTGACTTAGGAAAACCAGTTACTATATGATGTCCATGGCCGATGGGTAAAATTGTAGTTTTCAAACGACAAATTTAACTATCAGCACCAGTTTTGAGTTTCACAATCTTTTATATAGTTTCTATAACCCAGTGCACGCAACAAAATAAAAAACAAAATAACCGTAACTGGACAAAAACTATAAAGTTCTCTCAATAAAACATTTGCTATCACTGTCAAGGTTGCAATCATACCAATAATTTTATTCCTCCAGCGGATGGTTAATTAAGCATGGTGTTTAAGAAGATAGAGTCCCAAAATTCTATATTGTAGAATTTGTTCTCCAATATTTCCGATGGTTGTAGTTGTGGGATGCTTCATGGTTGTCGTCAGTTATTTCTAGGTGATTCGATAGTTCGCCTGTTTTCAGATAGTACATTTTGAGCTCATTTGTTAGTATAATATATATCCGCAAATGCTACCCAGTTGGTATAGCCCCCCCCCCCCCTTAAAATAAGTATCTTCTATGGAAGTTACCTTAATCTCCATAAGTTTTTTGATTTTGCTTCTTCTATTTCTGTTGCTGTGACAACTACCTGTTTATAGTTTCGTAGTGGGTTTCTAAAAAGTATTTAGAGTTTGATTCATCTTCATTTGTTGCGTTGATGCAAATTTTGTCATTTAGTTTGACATCTGCATCTCTTTTTTCCATTTATTTTAGTTTGTAAATCAGTACAGATCTGGATTGGTTGGTTTTCGGTTCTAATATGTGATCTCCTGGTATATAAGGTTCTTATCTTAAAGTCTTAACGGTTCAGCATTTGGGCGCGCCTTGCCTATGCGATGTCATTATTTTGAGTAAATGAATTTGGATGTCTTATTGTTTCTCTGCGTGACTGGAGTCATGCAGTCAACATGTGTTGCTGTTTTTTATAGTTAGTTGTTAGTGATAAATACAGCATACTTAAACTGTAGCTTTGAATATCTAGAATATACATAATAATGTTGCTTGATTATTAAGATTACCCCCGGTGGGGGTATGACTAATATTGAGAGTTGGAACACTCGATTGAATAGTAATTTTCATTATATTTGTCTATCAACAGCAAAATTCCGCATCGATGGAACTGATGTAGGAACCGATTATTGGTGGAAAATTTTGAAAAACGGCTTTTGTTGATGAGCCTATATTTCGCCCTTCTTATATTGTACATTTCTGTCAAGTATTTTAAATTGTTGCCACCAAGAAGTTTGTTGGCTGCTGGATTATTTCCTGTTGTGCTTCTTAATTCCTTTCTAATTGGTTTCAAATTATAGGAATGATGGGAGGATCTTACCATTTTGAGAATAATTTGCTTTGTCACGTCTATTATTGAGTTTTGCAAAGTGCATTGTCTTTCATAACTAGCGTTGTTTGAAATGTGTAAGTTAAAGCTGTATGAGGCATATTTTGATGGAACATTTCTTTCACCAGCGGATTACTCTTACGGATTATTCCTTAGTAAGCCAATTTAGTGATCATTATTGACATCAATAATATATACATCAGTCAATGAGGTTTGTTTATTTTTGTGATTCAATAAGTGTTCCTTCTTTAATTTAGTATCACTAATAGTGCTTTCGTAGCGTTCAACTTTTATCTGCATTAAAACGCCAAACATATAGCCAAGCACGAAATCTACTGACCTCTCTCTGTTCACAAGTCCTCTTTTAGATTGTACATATTTATGAATGAGTCAATTATGTTGGTTTTTAGTGGAGATCTATGTGTTCATTTGTTGAAAGATTACTTCATGCATCTTCTGCCTGTCTTATTTCTTATGCCTTGATCCTAGTAGAATACTTCACGTTTCCATTATGATGTTAGCAGCTGCAGTAAGCCGATTTCTTAAAAAAAATTTTTTTATTGTAACTTGTATTTCTGTATCTCTGTATTGAAAGATCCAATTACTACACAAAGTTTCACAAAACATAAAAATCGATTCGCTTTTGTCCTAAAAATTGTTGTCGTTTTTAATCTGGTACTGCTCGCTTCTTCTCCTTTTTTAATATCAGACAGAATAGTTAACCATTTGCCATCTTTGAAGTTGCGACAGGTATTCATTGCGATATTGTTTCCAAAAATATTGATCAAGTTTTGTTAGAAGCTACGATCTTGTAGCATAATTTGTATTTGTTATGTTGGGTATTGCCAACAACAATATTTCTATTAAAAAGCAACCTGGCGTTAGTACAGTGTAGACTTTTTTGTCAAATAATAATAAGGAGAACGGCTTTGAGCAAGCTTCAATCAAAGTTAATACCGTCGAAAATTTCCCAAATGTAAATGTTTTTATTCTAAGTATTCCAATAGCTCTTTAAAGGTGTTGTTTAGTTGATTTTATTCCTGGAATATGGGGAATATGCCACTCAGTTCAAGCTGCGATGATTTTAGACACTGTTTCCTTAACCTTAGATTCTTATTAAAAATTTCATTGAGAAGCTTATGATTAAATGAAATCTTATCTTTATCACGTTTATCTTGAAATCTTTTATAAGTCTTCTTGTAGTGTGCCTCACATTCTATATTCATTATTGTTAGTGCACGATACGGATGTTACTTTTACTTCAAATTCCTAACAATTCCCACAATTATTTTTAATCTTTATGTATATATCAGCTATTTGTGAAAAGGTTCTACACATTTTTGACTGGCACCTCATTGTTTTAGCTTAGACGACCAGAATTTATCGATATCTGTGTTTAAAGAAACACATTTCTGATACTGATCTCTTTTTATTCTTTCAAGAACTATTCCACAAGATATGTCTGCATATCCCAAGTTGGATCTGTAAGAAGCTTTTCAATTAGAATTTCGTTTTGAAATCGCACTATGGTTTTTTCTAGTAGTGGTTTTGTGTCTGTTTTTTAAACTAATGCTTGTGATTGTATTTTTAAAATAGTCATGGAAGTCCGGGAAGTATGTCAATTGTAATTCAGTGGTGAGATTTGCCTTATGATGGCGAAATCTTGAGACCTCTCAAAAATGGCAAGCCTAACTTCTGTGCTGCGTTTTCCATATAATGAACGAGCCTTTCGATCTTGGGTCGATTAATGTTCGTAGTAAATTGAAGCCACCATGGATGTTGCTGACTTTTATCAGTGCTATTGCTAATAGAACAGGATTATTTTCGTTGTTTCGCCTTTATGTTGACTTTCTCCTTGCTGCTCCTTGCTGCTTGTTGTTCTCATTGTGTTAGGTGCAGTAACATCTAAAGTCTTTCTTTACAGATGAAACAATTAATATTGTTACTAAAGATTATTTTTAATTAATCAAAATGTTTCAATTTTATAATTATTTTGACAGAATACGCATATCATGGGTGTATTCAGTGCCCAATGTTAGATGTTGTTGAGCTGTTATATATTTCTGTTAGAACTTGTTGTTTTTAAATATGAAGAGCTTTTAAAAAGAGATATCTGCACTCTTCAAGAACTTCAAAAACGGTAGTACTTTGAATGGTTCTTATTGCTCATCTAGTAAGTACTAGTATAAGCTAATTGGAATCGCATGTAGGCACTCAGTTGATATTGTGTCGTAAAGCATGTTAAAATATATGTGCCAAAAAAACACATATGAGAAAGAAGATGCTCTTAATTTTCCTTCAAAGTCCTTTATTTGAAATTGCAAAAATGCCAATTAAAAATAATTTCGAAAAATTGTAAAGAAATAGTAAATTTCTGAACACAATTTTCACTACCTCATTCTTATAAATAAAGTAAGCAAATATTAAAATTAAATACTATAGTGTCAACCGGAACTAAAACATAACCTACCCCTAGGATCAGTTAGACCTTATAAAACTTCCATTTACAATCCCACATCAATACATAACGTCAATATTAAAGTCGTTATATCACAAAATAAAATTCAACCAGTCATTCCAAAAATCAACTATCCTATTATTAAATAGCACTACCAGTTTACAGAATTTCTGTGTAATAACGTGCAATGACCACCAATTATAAATGCCATAACCCAACAGAACACTGCCTTTCACTTCATCGGCCAGCCCAAATATAAGTAACATCGTGATATGTAATTAAATAAATTTAAACCAATTTAAAATACAAGTGTACAGTAAGTACCACTCGACATCGTACCTAACGAACAACCACTGAAATCTATCATCCAAGCGTATGTTCAAATTATAAACAGATCGATTCATTCACTCTCGTATATCCTCTCCACTAAGTCACCTCTACTGAGGCAGAAATTGTAAAAAATAAGAAAGAAATGTTTGCCCCTAGCTCAGTTAAAGCAAACATGGATAAAAAGAAAAACAAAGGTGAAGATTTGCAAAGAATGTAATTCAGTCAAAGAAGGGCCCACCGAAAAACAAGAGGCGAAGAAAAAGATACCCAAAATTAAAAACAAAACCAGATGTACTTCTAATTAAAGCGGGAGAGGTATTATGTACAAGTGCTGCGTGCATAAAGAGTACATGTTTATCCATGGTTCATACGCCACATCAGGATAGCCGATGTTCTTTTGAAACTCCAAGTAAATATGACCAACAAAACTAACTTTTGCTAGACATTGAAATGTGTCCTTGGGGAAACATCCACGGTACGGAACTTGCAACCTAAGACCACATTGCAAATCAGCGATTTATGTTGCCTCTCCTCTGAAGAGGAGGTGAAAGAAGCCGTCAATTGAAAAATTAAAGGATTTAAAGAATTTAATGACGAATTCAAGTCACTTACGAAACCTAATTTGAGAGATCAGCAAATGGCGTTTGTGGAGATCGGCGCTCTCCATCTGCATATAGAATCTTGTGTTTGTTGGACTCAGTGATCAAATCATTAGAACGATTACTAAGGCCCTGGCTCATTGCAGAAATTGAGGCAGAATGAGACCTATCCAATAAGCAATACGGTTTTAAGAAAAGTTTATCTACTATTAGTGATATTTAAGAAATGTGAGAGCCTTTTTGATGGCATAAGAACAAAATCATTAGTCACGAATGCTAGTGTAACTTGCTTCACTGGATGTGAAGACTGCGTTTAATTCAGCGAGATAGGAGGATATGTGGATTGTATTGACAAACGATTTCCACGTTCCAGATTTCCTTTTCCGGATAATGCATAGCTTTGCAATCGAAGACTAATATTTAAGACTACGGAGTGTCAATGCAGCAAAGAGATCAAAGGAGCTACAACTCAATGATCAGTCCTAAGACCTGACCTATAAAACGCATCAGACAATGGTATCATGCTTATGGTCAGAGGACACTGTCATTACCGTCACCGTCACCGTCACCGACAGTAATAGTCGCCCAGAACATAGACGATGTTCAACGCAAGTTAAACCAGATTATGATACGAACTACCACATGGCTAAAGCTCATGGTTTGAGCCTAGCAAGAGCAAAACCAGAACTAGTTTTGCTAAATATAGACGACACATTGCAACCACCTTGCTGCAATCACCTTGGGGTTCATTTAAAAAGTTAAATATTGGAAACCGGATCAAGTATTCTTTGGAAAAGGCGACAAAAATGACTATTGTACTGAGTTGGCTGAATATCAGAGGCTAAAAGAAGTTACTAATGCCGGTAATAAATTTTATCCTTTTGTACTACTGTGAAATATCCCCAGACATCCTTAATATTGGTCAACACCAAAACAAAATGGCAGTGATACATCTTCATGACGCGCTCAAAAACTAAAGCTCAAACAGAACAGCATCTGAAGCTGCTGTTCTGGTCATCTTAGGAGTGACGCCAATCAATCGAATGGTCGATGAAAAGAAATTAATTTAGACAGAGAACGGTCAAGAAACATATTATGTTGTGGTAGCAGAGGAATTAGCAAGACGAGAGGCGTGGGAAATGGACATACTGATTTATTAAAATCATCTCTAAGTAAATCGATAGATAGCACGGAGAAGTAAACTTGTTGATGATACAATTTCTTACGGGTCATAGCCATTTTTGCAAAAATTTGCACACGGTTGTGAAGCTGGAAAATCAGAACACACATTTTTTATTTAAAAGGTTGAAACAAGAACGGGAAGAAATGAAATGTAATAACGGAGAGTTGACTCCTTATAATATTGTGGGTATCATGCTTTGAACCCAAACTGGATTATAGGGGAACAATACATAAAAAAGATTATTTGACTAGAAAAACCAGCAGTGGACAGCCATCACAGAACATGAAAGACGAATACTGAAGAAGAGCTAATACGGCTACATACGAAACACCATCCCGAAGTAATATCCAAAGTAGTTCCAGGGTCACCCATTATCTGACAAAGAGGAGGTTTTTAGAGGGTACATAAGGCATTTTACTCCTCAACTTAATGAAAAAAAACTACTGTATATATAGTAAAAACTAAGGTACAAATTTGAATGATTTGGCGAATATAATCGAAAACACCCGGAAACAACATAATGATAACTCGTAAGACTGTGAAGTGGATTGATTAAGAGTGACCTATCAAAAACTAATGAACAAATACAGGTTTAATAATATTGTATAGACATAGAAACAAAAATTACTCCTCGCTTCCTAGCGTTAAAATTGACTATTTATTTTAAATATTGGACACTATACAGTGACTGTCATTCATCATAATAATGACTTAAGCTATAAGACACAGTGAACCACCGCCCAGCAATAGTAAGTTTGAAATCATGTGTTGAAATCAAGTGTCACTTTAGATGTATAACTAAACAATTATTGATGTCTATAAGGAGCTAGTGCAGTTATAGTTTAGTAATACATAGTATCCTAGCCTAAGTTTTAAAATTGATAAATTCTTAAAATACATGCACTATTCCAAAATATTAGAAAAAATATGTACGAGGATCAACGAAATTACTGTGTGGAATCAAATGCACTCCAATCCATTTTAAAAACTTTGAAGCAAACTAACTTTTTTATCAAATTCAATACTGTTGGCTTCTCTAAACAAAAGCCATCGATGTTGTCTACAGGCAAATAATGCTTTGTATGACAACATTAAAGCTTAACACCAACAAATCATGACAGTTAAAGTTGCTTCTCAGTGGATTGCGCAGTAATCTTGTAGCTTTGGTCTCTCTCATATGACTAAGACGATAGCACACATACAATGTAGAAAGGTAGATGGATAAGTATACCCCTATTTAATTTAAAAATTATTTAGTAAAGTTGGTTTTTAATGCCTTGGATATGATGCAGCCCCCTAATTAAAATCAGAACCAGTTCAGTCCAAGGTAACAGTGCCATTTGCAAAAATGGCACATGGTATGTTTATCATAAAAGAAAATTCAAACGGATGCCACATTCAGCATCTATATACGCCTATGAAAACACACTTACTATGCATCGAAATATCTAGCCTACATTGAACGCATCTTGAATAATGTGATACTATAATACGTTGAATCTAGGTAGCTTATTATATAAGAAATAGCTATTTTAACACGGTCTCCCTTAATATAACGAACTAACATGGTTGATAAGGTTCCTGATACAGTTCCGTCCAGAACTATTTTGACACTCGTTATGCGACTACAAAGGTATTTCCTAAATATTATAGATTTTTTAGCCACGTGCTAAAACATTACCTGATTATGATTACTCTACCGAATCTTATCGTATATATAATTCCCACTCGGATAATTTTTATGTGCACGATGTAAGTACGTCATTTAAACAATATTTTTATTTATTTCTTTTTTTTATTATTTTTGGTCATTAAAAGTAAATAAGATTTTGAAGGCGATAATATATTTTCACGGTGCTAAAAATGTTACTTCTTCGATGGTATTAAAAGCGCAAAAATTGGTCATAAAATTAAATAAATTATGTCTTAATATAAAATTTAATATTTTTGTTATCTTAAATGGTCGTTTCTTTGTTGTTATGTTTGGAAAAATGAAAATGTATTCACATTTCGAAATAAAAAAAAAAAACGAAAATCATCTTATTAAATTATCGGATGAGAGATGAGATATGAAGATTACGTAGTAACGCGCATATAGGGAGATGAATGATTTTGCTTCTTTTATATTCATACTTGATCCAAATATTTTTATGATGCACGGAAATTATATTTCAAAAGTTTAGATTGTTACGTTCTTGGAGTTTAATGCCGGTCGATATATCTGATGAAGTGCAATTTCGAGGAAGGCTATAAACCTTGAATTATAGTACAAGATTAAGAATCACCAATATATATATCAGTAAGAAATAAAGTCGTACGACCATCATCATATAGAATGGAAGTGGAGGTCGTTGAAAATACATCTTTAATGTTGGTCCCAAATTTCGATGAATATTTTCAAACTTCCTTAAAATTCAATATGGAATATAATTTTATTTAAATGGAAGCTTGAGCAAACATTCTTGAGGCAAACATTCTAAAATTAAACTAGTTACGATTTTACTATATGACCTACATCAACTCTAACCTCAAAAGATCGGAATTGAAACTAGTAAAATGTGGAACGGCTGGTTGGTAGACTGTGTTTCTCAGCTTAAGATATATTTAAAGCCTTCGTCAAGGTACAATGTACATTCTTACAAATAATAATTCATGACTCACATGGGTGTGGAAATGGGGAAAATATGCCTATAATCTTTAAGCGTTTACTGATCTATTTGTGCTGCAACTAAATAGCTAAAAAATACCATTGACATGTATACCCTTTTTAAACGTGCTTTTGTATAGAGGATTACCGACATATTAAGAACTTGATATCATAACATAGTGTTTGCTGAGTGCCTAACGCCAAAAAGCTTTTTATCGTATAATAAAGATTAGCGGGTTAGATCCTCATGTTCACTTGCCAAGATTCGTGCATGACCCTTACAGGAGACTGAGTCTAGAACAAAGCAAAATGGTAGTAAACAAGGAGTGTTCTAAACTAGATGAAAACAGGACAAATGTCCCTGGTAAAAATTAGACCGCTGAAAATAAACGTGTAATATCATTAATTTTAAGCCGGGTAAGCATAAATCAAACTTAAAGTGATCAAAACTAACAGTAAGATCCAAAAATGTTTCAAATTTAGTAAATAAACTGCCAACAGAACTTACAGAACATTCACTGAGCTACAGTTTAAGTTCAACATTTTTAAAGTGAACTTTACGTTTCAATGCTTTACGTTATAAGCAATTGCTTTACAGTGAATATGACCTTAGAAACCTTGGTGTGAAATTTCTACTTGGGGCTTAGATAAAAAAAATTGGTTTTGTAATCGCTAGTCGTACATGTAAGCTTTATTTACTTTGGAGCTGATTTGCTGTTTATGATTCTTGTTAATGTGGGCACCCACGGATGATAACGAATCCAAAGGTGACGGGTCATCTTACAACAATCTTGATGATCTATCATAATCTTGTTAGTATTTTGTGGAAACTAATCATGGCCCTGATGACGTAAACACTTTTTGAAATGTGTTTATGAAAGGATCGTGAGGGCCAGTCGATTTTTCACTTTTTGACATTATTCAACGAGGACTTATGGCAGATTTATAGAGTAAAGTAAAACTTATATCGTCATAAAAATCCGAAACATCTAGCTGCACCAATTGCTTTTGTTTATGTGTTCAGCCCAAGATAGTTGCTATTATATAATCAAACCCAAAATCTCAAATGTGTCAGACGTAGCCAAGCTGGATTAACCAATTAGAAAAGACAGCGAATAGCCATCAATTCGGCCAGATAAAACACAAAAACTAAATTTGTTGGAATTAAGTTCAACCCTGTATATAGGCTTCACCTTGTTTAGTAATACTACTGAGATCTTGTGTAGGGCGATCCTAATTCCTTGCAATTCTTACTGCGAGAGTATTGTTTCGCAAAAACACGAAAGTTACAAGTAAGAAGTGAACAGTAAGTGAACTGTCATCAGCATAGGATTACATTAAGTTGAGAGTTGCTTCGCTAGAAGATTATCGATACAAATTAGAAAAAAAGTCAGAGAATGGACGGGTCCCTGAAAACACCAACGTTTAAAAATGTGGAATAGAAGTCATGCAGTCCATTACCACTTGGATTTTGAGAAAAAGAAGAAAATTCTCAATCCATAAAATTAACGAACCGTGAAGGTCAACTGTTCTCAATTTGCTAAGATTTACAATTTGCTAAGAATTTGCTCTAGAGAAGAGTGATAGTGAAGGGTTAAGTTAAAATCAGCTACATTAGAGTTTGTAGCAAATTTTCGGGTGGGAAGATTAGCTTTTTCCAGGGCAGTAGAAAAAATATTGTCTTCACCTTTGAGAGGTGGTAATTTTCAAAAGGTTTTCCTCGACTTTACGAGCAAGGAACCAAAAATTCCGATTGCTATAAGTCCGGTTTAAGACTTACCGCAATTTTTATCTATATCCTTCTTTCCATGATCTTTTTTAGCTTGTAACACCGTTTGTGTTGCCAAGTTTCTAGTCACCTTAAATTCAGCTAAATTTATATTCGACGGATCATTTACATATTTGCGGTGAGAGCCTTCGTTATTGGTGGTTGCTGTTCTCTAGTTTTGATTGTGGCAAGGATTGGCTGATTTTTTTAACTTAGAGAGCCTGGACCAACTAAACTATTCCATTCCTGTGAGAATGACAGTTGAAACCAGAATGGCTGCACGGCCGTCAGTATCAATTACCGAAAGCAAAACAACAGTACCATTCGAACTCTTGAAAAAACTTATTCATTCTTACCCAGTCCACATTTTTTAAGTGACATATTTGATGTGTAGGAGGAATATTTACTTGGCATTGCCACGACGTTGGCAATTCCGCTGTACTAAGTTGGTGGTCAGAATTATCTAAAAGGGAACTGATGGAGATATTGTTTTTCTCCGCAAACGATGTTAAAACAGATACAGTAGATGATCTGTATCGTTAACCCAAACTTGTATTCTTGCAAGCTGATCTACGAGCTGTGTTAGTTGTTTAAAGCTGCAACCATGATGTACCAATATTAAAAAAACAGTACAGTAAAATGTCAAAAACAAACGGCACAGATGTGCATATAAAAATTAGCTCTCCTGGAATACATTATTTCGAATCTTTATTTCAGATCTTAGATTTCTATCAAACTATGGCCCAATTCAACAAGATAGCTTATTGTTTGCTTTATGGTGACAGTGTTGCAGTCACAATGTTTTATTATAGTAGAAAACCAGCTATGGGGAATTATTGCAATTCACTCTGGTGTTCAACCAAGTAATGTTTGGTCCCTGATTTTCTTTCATCTATGGTATATTGCGTAAAGCTGCAATATCTTTAGTCCAACCACGCCATGTCGTATGCAGATAACATTTTATGATCGACTATTGGAAATGATTTTACAATGTTTAGCTTCTTGGGATCAATGAGTCAAAAACAAAATGATCACGCAAGATTTGTTAAAACTTAGAAGATGGAATCAATTTGAAAAGTATTGACCACACACTTATAAGAATGAAGGTATACTTTTTGGGAGGTAAAATTAAAGCACAACTTGACACAGGCAATGGTACTATTAACCAAGTAAAACAATAGAACATACGCTAGATGGACTATCATCTGCGAAGTGATTTTATATGGATAAGATCGTAGTTTTATATTTATTGACAGTGCAGATAATTTATGGATCTTGTGCAGTATGTTAAAGATATGTCTGGCTTTGTTAATTCTTTAAAGTAATATCCTTTTCAGTGTCGTCTGTTTTTGCCACTGTATAACTAAGGTTTTTTTAATTTTCCGCGACCTCTTCAATGTTTTCTTGATTGAGGTGTATAAGTCTTATGACCTTGGCCCTTCTGATGTTGATTTTGAGATCAACTTCTTGTGCCAATTCTGTTAACGAGTTCTACTGTTTTCCTCGGAATGCCAATTTCGCTATAAGTACCTTCTAAAGGTCAAAGACAATGAAGAGTAAGTACAACGGTGAGTTTGTTTGATTGTTCAATTATGATCGGAATTGTATTGATGTCATCCGTACAACTCCTTCAAGGTCTAAAGCCTGGTCATTTCGTATATAATTGTTGGTTACAGGCAAGATACGCTCCAGGATTATTATGCCCAATTATTTTATTTTGCTGTAGAAGCGCTGTAGAGTACTTTCTCTCATCCACGATTTCCTCGTGTTATCTTAACATTCGAGTACACTAGTATGATTATCTTGGCGAAGGCTTCTTCTATTCGTGACAACTTTTCAACACCTGTACCAATTTTGTTTTTGGTAATGTTAGGTGGTAGGGCTTCAGTGAAGGTTGGCATTCCCCAAAATTTCTTCTTGTTGTCTCTTGTGTATTTTACAGCGGCAAGTTTTACTTTGAATGTTGTTATTACTCGTTGGTGATCGCTGTGCATTTCTGTTCTTCTCATTTCTTGCAGATAATTTGATATCTTGCAGAGATCATATAAATTGTTTACCATCATTCGATCTATTTGGTTTGTTTTATTTCTGCCTCCAAGTGTACTTGTGTATGTTTTTGGTTAGGGACTTAATTGCCAACAATGATTTGTGATGAGCATATCTCCGTTTTTGTTTCTTGTTAACTCATTCTACTTTATCCATGATTGACGTCATGCTTGTACTATCGGTTCCAATTTTTGAAATCTTGCTGGACAATTTTAATGTCATTCCGGTATGTACATTAGATATTGTAGCAACTGCTACAACTTGCAACTGCTCATAGGATTTATCTTTTATTGTGTCATCAGCATCTTGCGTAGGTGTATAGCACTGAATAATTATAATATTTCTTTTTTTTGACTGCTGTTATTATTCGGCTGCTTACTGTTTTCCATTTTTCATTCGAGTAGTGCATTTTTGCTTCTAGCTGTTAGTATTCCTATGCCTTGGTCGTTTGTGGCGTGTCTTTCAGAATACATCTCGTAGTCAGATCCCTATTCGGTTTTTCTAGCTTTTTTCTATCACTGCATTTCTTTTTCTACTTTTGCCAGCCTGGATGTTAAAGTTCTAATTTTCAATTTGTGTCCGAATCCAATTCGGGCCAATGATCGATATTTTTGTATGCGGATTGATATTATTTATTCTTCTAGTGATGATCGTTTCTGTAATTATTTTTAATTCTGACTAATGAATGATTGGTCTAATCCAAGTCAGTTTCTACGGCTGCTGGATAAGATATACTGGCCTATTAGGAGAGGTTTTCGATTGGGTTTTACTTTTTCTTATTAGTTTACAGAACTGTCTCAACAGATTCAGTTCCTATGTTAGCTGGCGTAATACCAATTGATGTATTGAAGCAAAGCAGAGCTGCTAGTATAACTTAAGAAAAAGGCATGAGGTGAGCTACGGGAACGTGGTCGAAAAAAATAGAAGCAAACCATATTGATTCACTCAAGACCAAAGTGGAAAGCATCCATGGCAATAAGTCAATAAAGATGGAACAATTCGATGGATGGTAGGACAACTTTTAGTTTCCTTCTAAACATCGAAGAAAGGTTGGATTAAAGCTTAAACATACTGCACCCCGATGTAAAGGGGCATAGCATTTTATCTAAAAAGATTCCATTTAAGCAAAATTAACAGCTATGAGAGCGGCCATGATGAAAGCATGAACCACTTGATTTACAGCTGCAATTTTGTTAAAGACGAAAGAAACGAACTAAAAAAGACAGCAGACTAACTCTGCATCATCAAGAAACATCATGGCTTTTAAAAGGTTCTGTATCACTGTTCTAAGCAATAAAAAGTGTTAAGTTCCCGAAAATAAAAAATAAATGGCAGGTATGGTAACAGTTTAATCAACCTGGCTAAGTATGCAAAGAACAGTTACAAAAACTAAGCACGATAGCGCAAAAATGTATAAAGGCTTAGGTAAGAGACATTCTCACTCACGGTTTAAAAAAAATTTTTAAAAATTCCCAGCTATATATATATATATATATATATATATATATATATATATATATATATATATATATATAGTACGCACTATAAATGCAAAAAAAAAAGTGCTGCCAGATGAAAAAATTACCCTTTAAGTGGAAAACTTTATATTATAACATAACGTTTTATGTATCCCAACCACAACAAGTAAAAATTCATACAACTAATATATTTATAGACTGACAGACATATATCTTGTTATCAGTCTCTGGGCTGCTCGAATAACATTTTCTCAGAATATGATAACATGTATTATGTATCGAGGCTTTGGTAATTAATTTTTTTTTATTTTTATTTTTCGGTTTCTCGCTATAGACATATATGTATTAATTAAGGCAATCAGATTATATAGATGTTCGTGGAATATTATCCGGGTTGTATTTAAGGATACGAATAATATGTATCAACATACTTGAACGATGAAAATTTTAATTTATGATTTTGAAAAGAGATCATCTAAAAGCTAATTACATAAATAAATTATAAAAACATGATTTGTAATTTTGCGATATGCTCACTACCGCATGATGTATATATAATATAGAACCGACCGAAACCGTATACAAATAAAATAATTTCAACAGATGTCGGTTTATCCCATTTTCTATTATATAAAGTGATTATGTATACTGATGCTGTGTTAAAATATCAATAGAAAGTTTTTCTTTTTTTTTTTTTTTTAATTTTATTTTTCGGTTGGAAAATCTGAAAAATCATTATAAATTTATTAAAGGTTTAAACCCTTTTCATGCTCTTATCCCTTTTTGATTATCGTTTTTGTATTTTGATGAAGAAAAAATGTTTTTTTGTTACTGCTGCTGCTGCTGGCGGTGGCATATTATCAAATATTGATATTAAAAGTTTTATAATTTTATAATAGTTATGGATTGTGCCAATATTTGGTTTACTGACGTATATTTGAAATCTATTTATCTACCAGTGACATGATAAAGTCTTAAACGGGTTAAAGCTATATTACATGTAAGGCATTGATTTAGTTAACCCAGTTCTTCGTAGTGGAATGTAACTATTTGACTTTACATAGAATTAAAACTTCATGATTGGAACAATTATCATGTGCTTAGATTCCTCTATCAAAATTTATTCGCCAGCTTTCATTACCATCTATAACCGTTCAACACTCGTACCCAAAACTGTCATTTAAGTTAACCGGGTAAGATAATTATAATTAGAGATTCGACGGATTGAGAACACTCCTTCAAATATCGTACCACCACTACTAAAATCCTTTGTGTTTTGGACATGATCCATCCTACATACTCTAAGGATACCCAGGAAGCACAGTAAAATGTATACGAGTTAGGTATTATACACCTTGGAACACTAATATTATTTAATGGTGTGATACCACCATGAGATTTCCATTCTATAAGTGATATTTTACGATTGGAATATAAAATTCATCCCCATTAGTGTCCCAGAGCACTAAGGCCAAAATGGGTGTATCTATGTTTTCTTCATTTGATTCTAATAGTTGATATAGTAAAACGCCAATTTTCTAAGCGCTGAATTTTCGAATGGTCCTTGTTTAATAATTTTTTCATGTGACCCAGATTTCTGTACTCTCTCATAAACTTTAAGTATTCGGTATATTATGTTGGGATTTCCATTAACTTTTGTTCTAATACCTTGAATTGGCTCAATGAATTTGTACTTTAAATCTCCAAGCTATTTAATATTTGATTTTACAGGAAGTGCAACACTATATCGTGTTCTGCCAATTCAACATAAAACGAAAAAGCACTGAACTTGTTGGTCCGGCGGCAAATGAGCAGTATTATCTTTGGTAAAATTTAAACCTCTAGGTCTCTTGAAAACTCTGAAGTTTGGGACTTTATATTTAATTCAATCTTCTGTCAAATTACTATATGAAAACATTGTACCAATGACTTTTTAACATTTGACATACTCTTACAGATACGAAGTTAGATTGCGAGCCGCTATCAAGAACTTCTCTATATTTTTGTTTGTATCCAGCCACATTAAATACCCATATGACTGATGTATGAGGCCGTTCCTCTATCGCCTTCAAACCATTTGCTTTTGTAGACAATGTATTTGATATTGAATTCTTATTTGCTGGTGAATATAATAGTACTTTGTTATTTGTACCACTAATACCACATTTAACTGCAGGTTGCTTAATGTAAAGTATAAAGTATATATCTGTTTATTAGGCTCTAATGTTAGACTGTAATATTCAGGTTAATAAAATGTACCTCTTAGATTAGACCTTCACTTCTAAAGACTGTGGTATGTTTTGAACTATGGCCTTACATGTTTGTTCTTTTTTTATCAAGCTTTAAATAGCAAGTTAATTCTATGAAAGTAGTCAACAGTTGAGTACTCATTGCAGAAGCTAAATTGATGAAAAAATTTATATGTTGGTAAAATGTTAAGTCTTTTTAAATAAAAATCCTCCAATAATAGCCTGTTTAGCTATTTATTTGCTTTTGAAACCAAATATTGAGTTTCAATAATATTACTAACCTATACAGATAGGTAAAACTGTTCAGACTTAGGCGGAATGAACTTGCTGAACTTATTTGCACATTTGGTGTTCCGCCTGCTTATATTCATTCATTGTGATTTGACTCGCTAGTGATACATCGTCCAAAGTTGTTAGTTTCTTGGTTTTGCATAGGGTAAAAAATCATTTTATGTAAACGGAGTTTCATTTCCGTTTCATTTTGGTGAATGATGGTGCAAAAGCCGGTGTAGGACTATCTTTGAATCCATCCACCAATATACAGGAAAAAGAGATACCTTCATGGATTCAATAACAGATTTAGTTAGGGTCGCCAATAGCAAGGCACCGCACAGCTCGAGCCAAGAAATCGTCTTAATCGGCGTCACTCTTGTTTTGGCTACAATTAACCGAACGTGTACAATCGTCAACTCGTCAACTGATCTACAATAGAGTGCCGCAGCTTAAGCAGTGATGCTTGCATGTGCAAACCCGTGAAGTTCACTCGTTGGCTAAGATATTTATTAAGCGACGAATGTCGATCTTCTCTAGTTGCTATACAGATTTTATCATCACCTTCATGTCTATAATATAGTTTATTGTGGCAGCAGTTCATCCCATTCAATATGCATTAATCATAACTGCTGAAATAAAGATTTTATTAGAATGATAGCCGGATAGTATCCTTTTGTGTATCCCAATGAAAACCCAAAATTTTGTGCTCATTTGGTTCACCCAAACATTCCACTGTCATGTCTCGGTAAACGCTTGATTATGAAGAAATTAATTCATATAAGTTTAAAGCAAATTTGTGTAGTGGAAAACCTGCTGCATTAATGATTCTCTCGTTATCTCGAATTAATGATTTAGTGCCGCTAATCCCGCTGAGCAAATTATCTAGATACTAATTCTAAAACTCAGTTATTCAAGGGCTTATGCAGCTAAAAACAGAGAAACAGTTGTGCTATATGTGACGGCTAACAGCCAAAAGTGCTTCATCTGGTCAGTGGGGTTTCCACGTCATACATAATGTATTGGTAATTGCAGTCTCATGCATCGACTTGTATTTGGCCATAAATTCGCTCTATGTTTGCCATGAATGCTACTGGATAAGACGACATTAGAAGAGAATACTCATCAAGTGCGGTTGGATCATGGCCCCACTAACAAGTTGGAGTTATGCGAGATAATGTGGTAGCTAAACTATCGAATTCCACTCTGATCTTCGTGCTTGCATTGGTTGGCTTGACTACTGGATGGTGAAGTAAATAACAGTTTTCAGCTGAGAAGTCAAGTTGGTTGGGTTGGATAACTGCCATACGGCCGAGCTGCTCATATTCTTCCATGAACGATTTGTACGCAGTTCGAAGACCATCTTGACGTTGTAATTTTGATTCGATACCTTGATGTAGAAGTTTGAAGAAGTGGTTCCCAGAAGAATACCAACATTGAAACACTGGTGTTCGAGAGGATTGGCTATGTGTAATGAGGTTAGGTCATGACATGTATCTAATACTGAAGTTTTTAGTTTAGGTAATCGCAAAGTGAGCTGATCCAAAATGAAAACGTTGACCTCCGAAATAAAATTTGCATCCACTCGCGATGCTTGCGATGAATGGAGCGAAGTGTGTTGTTTCCGTTGACATATGAAGCAACCTCGTTTCGATGAGCACTTAATGGACATATGACCTTTTAATAGACACTTGAAACTTACTCGAGCGTTGACAATAATTGCCTCTTTTATTCTAGATTTAGGCCAGTGTATTGCACGCAGCCCTGCAGTTTATATTGTTCATGGCATTTGAGGCATCAAAGTGAAAAGCATTGGTGGCAAATGCGGCTGCACCTGTTACTTCAGCTGGTATATGGTATGTTACGGTGGATAATTTTGATGGCCTACGTTTGTGTGCCTTCTTCGAGATTTTGCTACGTTATGTAAATGAGCCATAGGTTTCTTTTTTCTGCTTCTTGACCTAATGCTTTTAACCCTCTGATGACCTCATCAGACGTATTGCATATTCTTTGCATTAACTTGACTCACTCTGTGGTCTGTTGACTCAAGAACTGCTTAATTTGTGGTGTAACCTTGAGATTTTGGTTGTCGTATCGCACACAGACTTTCGTCCAAGAATCCAGGTAATTAACCGATGTGATTGGAATATGCCAATTACACTCGGTATTTCAATTATTGGTAGTTGTATTTCATCCTTTGAAACAGCAGAGAAGCTTTGTTCTCTTATTCAGCCAAGCATTTACAATTGATGCATTGTAAAGGGTCACAAATTTAACTCTAGCTGCGTAAAACCTGCGGTAACCATTTAGTTGCGCTCGTGAACTACTTTCGCAATAAGGCTTTCATTTTGGTAATAAGAACAGTCATAATTAAAGAACTATAAATAATTAATGGGAGTGAATTACGCGTGCTGTTATAGTTTATGGTCCGTGAACGTAGAAATAACGATACACTATTTTATTTACGTGGTGAAGGGCAGTAAATTCAAGTTCACATTTTATTATTTTATTTTTTGATTTTACGGGATTTTATTATAACGTCAAGTTATCTAAAATTCAAACCTACGCAACTTCATGGGATGTTAAAGATAATGTGAACATAAAGGTGCACGTCGAAATATTGGCAGAAATATGATATGATTTTCGTTCATTGGTTCCAAATCAATCAGATGATCAAGAATGCGCTTGAAACTATCAGATCCCTATTATTAAAATTATAATTTAAGTAGAATAGCATTAACCCAAAAATTGAGAGGCTAATCCAATTTTAAAAAAGCTAGTGGATTAACAACGTATTTGGATTCAACCTGTTTGCTGATAACGGGACACGTGTTGAGCAAGCAACAAGTGTAGATGTTAAACTTTCCAATATATTAGATCCCAAAAGCAGATTGCTCTTGTCTAGAGAGGCTGTTCTGAGCTTCTGAATAATCGAGCAGCTGAGCTGGAAGGGGCACAATTGACAACAAAACTTAATTAAATTGAAATCAAACAATACCATACACTTTAACTATTCCACCCTCGATCAACGTGTTAAATGTTTACAAAACCACGTTTTATATCGATGTCCCGATTTTAGACAATAATCGGTGCTAGCTCGTACCGAATTATTACACAAAATAGCTTTGTCACAATTGTTTAAACTCAGGGCACTCAACAAACAATTGTATATCTAAATATGTATGTCGCTGAACCGAAATCATATCACATCGTACCAGAACAGCACAATGTGTATTATTCATCAGCGAATACAGATCAACTTGGTTCAGATAATCTATGCTATTTATAAGAATTATCAATCAACCAAGATCAATCGGCGCCAGAATCCCCTGGTGATGACATCAAACAAATATCAACACATTGCAGTATCAATCAATAATTGGCTTTCACTCTAAGGCCGATCATCTATCAACATCCAAACTTCAATCACCAATCAGCCACCAATCTACGTTCGAGCTCCAATCAACAATCCAATATTAATATACGGTCCAGCTACAATAACCATATTATACCAATAAGTGAAACTCAGCAATCATTCAGTATAAGACAATGCATTTTACCAACAACTCTGGTTTACGTTAAGGCCAAACTTGTTTGATTCGTGCTTGATTCAAGCTTCCAAGCCTCTTTCATCTCAAAAAAATGTGTTAACTAGCTTGGTTTAAAGAGAGCAAATGCAAGAATTCCGGTTACGAGTTTAGCGTCAGTCAAACCAGGAACCACAAACGATCTAGTCAGGATAGATTTATCTTCACGGTACAATAATAAGGCATAAAAGCCGAAACAATTACCGAAAAGGACTTTCCCATCGATTAAAAAACAATTTTCGGGTGTATCTTGGCTGGACCTATAAATTAATTACAACAGAACCACCAAAAATAGCTCATCTTACTTCATTTCAATCCAAGGTCAAAGCAAATGTAGATTAAATCTTACCAAAATTTTGGATTTCTGAACAATTGAGTGATATTCGGTGTTATACGCCAGAAAAAAGGCAATGTGAGCAATCTTTCATAAACACCACCTCTCGAGACTAGTTTGGGTGAATTGTAGATCAAATTTCCTTCAAACTAAATCCATCACTTTTGCGGCATTCATTTCGATCAGCGATATCCAGATTATATTCAATGTAAAAGAAATTTGCCAAGGATGAGAGATTTAAAAAGGATTATATGGCAGTTCATGTCCAAATATGAAAGTTTGGGCCATACGATACTGATTCCACCAAATTAAATATATGATAAACCTGCTAAAAATATTTTCTATATCCCACACCATGCCATTAGACAGGAGAGTAGTACGACAACAAAACTACAGCCGACGTTGAAAAAATGTTTTGGCAAATTCGTGTCGATGGAAAATATTGTGATTACCAACGTATAGTTTGGCAAACCTGCCATCAAACCCAGTCACTCATTACCGCTTACTGATAATTACAACGGCCAGGCTTAAGTTTCATTTCTAGCTTCGCGATCACTACAACAGTTGCAAAATTGAGACAGAAGCAGATTATTCAAACATTACAAATACGAAAAAAATAATTTTTACATGGCACAAACAATCCGCAATAACATAATCAACATTTTAGAAACTGGTGGACTACATCTTCGAAAATTTCCGCTAACTCTCCTGAGTTTCTTAAGGGTTTACCAGTCGAAGACCAAGAAATCACTCCCCTCAATATAGATGAAGATACAACTTATATTAAACTTTTTGATATTCAATGGAACCCTCTACAAGACACATTCTCATTCAAAATTAATTTAGAGTCCCTAGAAGTGCACACAAAAAGAAAATTGCTCTCTGAAGCCGGTAGGATTTTTGTTCCTTTGGGCTGGCTTGCTCCCGTGACAATTTTGATTAAAATCCTATTCCAACAACTTTGGTCGAAAATCTGTCTTAGGATGATACTCTACCAAAAGAAATTGCCTCCAGAGATGGTCCAGGATTCGAGAACAATCTTCTTGTTTAAAACAAATTCAAATACCACGCAAAATTTTCACCAAGAATTAATAAGGGATTAGAATTAATTGAATTTTCAGATGCTTCCGAACTCGCATATTGTACTATCATTTATGTTCGTTGCCTTACCGAAGAGGGTGCTATAAAGGTTAATCTATTAACTTAGAAAACACGCGTTGCACCTATAAAAACAATTTCCTTGGAAATAAACGCTTAGAATTAAATGCCGTCGTGATATTAACTAGATTGATCAAATCCGTAACAAAATCTTTAAATATTCCAGAAAAAATATTAAAAAGCGGCGTTCACTGACTCTACCTTAGTTTTAGCATGGCTAAAAGAATTTCCTAAAATTTGGAAAACATTTGTCAGTAATTGTGTTTCAGAAATCATGATTTTTGGCCTCGTTATCACTGGAATCATATCCGCACAACAGAAAACCCATGCAAAATCATAAAATTACAACCAGGGCAGGATTCATTGGTCCGAGATCAGAGATAAAATGACCTTACTCCGTTGTAATGAGTTCTGTGATGTAAACAATTGTTTACTCAGCCAACATTCAAAGAGTCGTTTACCTTAAAGGGTTAACTAACTAATGTTTCCTTGGCATACTAGTTGAAGTTATTTGTGTCTACATAATAAACCACATAAAAACGAGCATTGTGTCCTCAGTGAATTTCATGGATTATTAATATGGTGAAACAGTAATCACCTATTAGTAGGCACTTTTTTGATTTAAGACTGCCTTTATTATTTAAAAACGCAGATTATTATTATCATTACCAAGAACTATAACCGTACACCGAATCTTAAACTATGACCTTGCGCAGTAAGTTGAACGTGACTAAAAAGTAAAAATCCATCAATATCCATCTACCACCCAAACCAATATAATTGGAAATGCACGAATCCGTAATATGTAATTCTTTCCATATCATTTTTCAAAAAAAAAATTTTATTTCGAAAAACGTTTTCAAACAGCTAAGTAGACAACCCAAAGTTATATTATGTACTGCAGTATACATAAATTTGTACCGAGAAGAAACCAAACACAATAATCATCATCACGTAACAATTTTGTTTAGTGGTTTTTCCACTCTAAACAATCATTTTCCACAATCTTCTGCAAATTTATAAAAAATGTTTACGTATTTTTACAAAATACAACAATCTTAACTATGGATTTGGTAATGTATTATGGTGACTAGTGAGAGTGAACGAGATGGAATATATGGTACAAATCTTTGTCATCCGAATAAAACTAAAATAATCGTACCAAAAAATCTTTTAGTTTTAAGGGAATACAAATACATGGTAATCCTAAATTGTGAGACGTGATGATTATGAGATTTAACATTGATTCTTGGTTGCATATGTATGAATACGAGTATGTTGTGAAGATTTATTTCCAGTTAAGACTTTTTGAATTTTTCTTCCATGAATTCGTATTAGAAAATGGATTAGACAATTTCAGTTTATAGGTGCATAAATTTATCTCTATATATGTAGGTCCATGATTTGTGTAAACGAATTCTTAATTACTATATTCTACAAGTAATAATATTATTGATTCATCTGGGAGTAGAGTACTTTTTTTTTAAATTGTATATAATTTCTAATTATTTTGTCATAAAAAAAATTATCTTAATTAGAATGAATTAAATCAGATTTGTAATTCATATATATACACAATGCCATCGGGAAATTGTTTTTCTTTTAATATATTGCAAAAAGGACTTTTTTCTTTTAGGATTTGTGATCGGAATTATTTTGGTTTTCATTTCCATTTTTAATTTGGTGAGCAGTACAAATTCCCAAACAAGGGATTACCAATTTAAAATTCCTTTTTTAACATTTTTTTCTGTTCATTTTATGCCGATTTGTAAAGGGATTTGCGATAGAAATTTTGCATTTAAATTATGTCTCTAATTGGTTTTCCATAATTTTAGTTATGTTTGATCGACCATATATTCAAAGTAGGAATTAAAAAGGTGTTAAGAGATTAACAAATTTAGGTCTAATAACACAGTTGTGGATTATATATTTTTAAATTAAAATCTGCTTAGCAAATTAGAGTACTAATTGATTTGGTTGCAATGAACCATGGGGGGATGATCTTTTATTGAAAATACGCTATTATGTGAAAATACGATTATCATGCTCCAATGGCAAAAGATTTTTAAAAGTTAAAACCAATCACACAAACTTTGCTCTTAATGCGGTACAAAATTTCAATATTTCAAGGGATTTATGCGAAGAGAAGACGCTAAAAAAGCATATCATCAACGTTGATAATGGTAAATTTGTTCTTTCGCAGAGCAACCACCGCTGCACACCTCAAATATACTGCAACTAAAATGGCTGATGAACAAGTCGGATGTTGCTGAGACACACGATCTGTGTATCCAAGTCGGCTCTATTCGGAAATATCAATTTCTATATGCCACGTGCACAAATCATTTTTTGTTTCAATTCAAAGATTTCCTTGCATTAGATGTCGGTGGTCGTAAAAAGTTTACAAAGCGTAACAATCGCTGTTATGACTGCCTTAACAGTCGTGAATCATTTTAAATGCCCATTCCGTAAAAGATGCTACACATGTGGAAGTTAACACAATTTCCTACTTCATGATGAGGAAAACTCCTTGAACATCGCTCAACCGCAAAATACACTGCCTTCAGAGAAAATCTGCTGCTTTCAATATTTCCGACTGTAATTAAAAATGTAAGAAATCATTCTGTATAACTAACCTCGTGTCGTAACATTTGGGAATTAAAAGGCAAAATGCTCGTGTAACCGTTAGCGGTTTAGGAGAGTTTTGTTCACTTATATCAAAGAATACAGCAATCTTTATCATCAAACTAGATCGCATGACCGAATACAAAGTTTAATCCCTCGTAATGCCAAAAATCACTAGCAGATTACCTTAGCAGAACCAAATAAAAACAAAAACATTCTTGGAAAGAGATTAGCCGACCTTTAACTTCACAAGATATGGGATTTAGATATATGCTTAATAGAGCAGATCAGATTTTTACTGTACCCAAAGATGGTCAAATTCACACAAACTCACAAAAACCTGTAATTCAGAATACTATTTTAAGTTGGGAAGCTTTCGGGAGTTCAAATGACATGGGTTTACATCAGCCTTCATCTATGCATAAACATCAGCCCATGTGCCAAGATCACCAACTCAATTTTACCGATTGTACAATCCTGCTTATTTGTATAGGAATCGATTTCAAGAGCATTGTTCGCACGACGAATATCCAAAACATATTTCGACAAGTTGTCATGTCACTAGAAGATACTGTTTACCAAAAAATTTAGATCCTTCCAAATCAATTTGTCATTTTAAATTTAATTTGATGACCTATAAGCTTGGTGTCTTTATATTTCTTGGCCAACAGAGCCATCATACAAACAGCAGAAGACCACCAATCATCGTCTTCGGTATAGCAGCAAATGTCATTATACAGGACATGTACATATATGACGTTATCACTGAAGAGGAACTATTGCAATTACAAACAAATGTTGTTTTAATACTCGAAAGCCACTTTTTCATTTCATCTCAAGAAATGAAAACCCAATTAGGAGCAGATCAAAAGAAATGCTTCCACGAATAGTCCAGAAGTTCGTCTAAAATAACTGCAAGATGTAAATCCAGAAACTACTATCTTCCTATGGTTTTAGGTATATAAGTTGGAATACGCAAAATAATTGTATATTTACCTTGGATCTAACAAACTCCGAGCAAAGCAAAAAGAGAACTGTTTTATCGCAAGATAGACGATTTGGTGACCCTTTGGGATAAATAGATCATGTGGTACCTCATAAAATATTTATGCAGATGCTTTGGGCTGAAAAACTAGATTGGGTCGACGTTAGAGTATTTTTGTCGGTAATACTGGAGTCACGTGCCTTACGCCACACATTGCGCTACACCGGGCTTATCTTCGAATCAATCAATTTGCGGTGGTATGAACCCTCGTGACCTCATAATATGGCCGAGTATTGGCCAACTCGAAACGTTCACTATTTTAACACCAAAAATGATCGACATGATCAAATCATTTTCAAGTACGTTCAGGACGTTACAACGAATGCTCTGTTGTGTCCCGATTTGTTGAATAAACGCCTCCAAACAAAAGGAATTCCAAATAAGTGGCGTTTACCTTCGACGAGAAGAGCTCTTTCACATTCTACCTAAACTTTCATACAGCGAACAACGAAAGTACCACTACGAGAACATAGTCGGACTACAAGCAAACGAAGAAGTGAAGAAGAGTAGTATCTTTATATCACTAAATCCTTAATAAGATGTCAATCGCGTAATGTGGGTACCTGGTTATAGACTGCAGAACAGCTCTTGTCCATATTCCATCCAACACCCCATTACCTTTCACGTGACATACATGAAGTTAGTAAAAAAGCTAACTATATTTACTGTTAGACGACAACATGGAAAAATTTCATGATTAAATCATGAATTTAGGACGCCCTCACAAAAACAAAAGTTGGACTTTAACTAGATATTCAAAAGGTTGCAACAACTGTCTATGGGTGAAAAGTGGCTCTGTAATGAAAGAAGTGTTATCAACCACCACTTAAACAGTAGTAGGTTCCTTTGGCATATGTTGGAAACTATATCTATAAGGTAAAAAGGGAGCCAGACGAGCTTAAAGAAGCCCGTGGTGAAATATGCAGAGGAATTATAAGTGCATACGCAAATACGAATCAGTAAAAGTAATAGTCACTTAATCCTTTCATTGACGAAGAAGATATACTTTAAGTGGGAGGTCGTTTATAACGAACTGCAAACTAGATGTTTTTGCTAAATAGCTTAAAGTGCCAACAAGGTATCATGAAACAGTTTTACCAAAATATCAATGAAGCTATTAATTGCAAATGATAATCTAGAAATACAAAATTGAGGGACACAATTAAGTCTGGCCTACTAACGATCAGTTTATTGGTTAACATATTCCAAACAAACAGGTTGTTCGAAAATCAACAAATGCATAGTACTTCGTTATTTCTGATCTACTATCAAGCAACAACTATTAGCAAACCTATCAAAAGAAAGAATAACTCCATCACGTGCTTTCACACGCACTAGAGTAAACTTCGATTTTTTTTTTCATTTTGGAGTCTCAAAAGGTAGAGGCACACAATCCTGCAAACGATATATGTATCGGTAATTGTATGCTTTTCGACTAAAGCGATACAATTAAAAACTAAAAATGATTCAACCTCAATTGCCTTTTAAGCGGCATTCAATAGGTTTATATCACGCAGATTTTATTTCCATATTTAAGATTAATTTTTAAGGTACGCTGGATGAGTGCGGAACAATATGATATTTTATACCACCCTACCACATTTTTGAGAGTTTCGGGAATCAGCCATTAATTCAATGAGACAGCATCTCCAGCAAGATTCAATTCGAGAGCTCTACCAACAATATCCACAGAACCAAAAGAATTAGCATCCACAGAGCATAATGATATTAACGCCAAAATTTTGTTTACTGGCGACTCTCTAGTTGATTAGGTTGGGTCAAACATATTAAAATAAAATACTTTAGGAATGGCTGGTCAACTGACTACTGATATAAGTAGTCTTCAAAAACGAGATAAATGGAACTTTAAAGAACCAGAGGTGAATATAAATATATATGTCCTCCATATATCAAAGAAGATAATATTCAACTTACAATATGGCCTCTTAACGTATTTTAGAGCTCCATCCTAGTAACAATAGTTTAACGAGAGTAGTGACAATTCAGCAGTGCCGGTAAATTTAAGCGTCCTATGCTAAAGGTTTGATCGTTTTCTGTATTAACGACACGGCAACTAAAAAAGATAAGCCAAAAACTTGAAGAACTTATATACCTGCACAACCTCCAGCAACAAACTGCTATCATTGTTTCTGCTGAGCCATGTAACAATGACAAATTTCACCAAAAAAACAGCAATAAATGACGTTCCGTACAATTTAACTCACATTATTAAAGGAGTACTCGAATTGAGGTTAAATGCAATAAACATAAGAGAGGTGCCATAAACATAATTGGAAACATAGCAGGTGATATATTTGGAGTACTCAACAGTCGTAATGCAGAACGTTACCACTAGGAGATACAAATTTCCGAAGGTATTTATTACAGCTAATCAAGAACCACTGTTAAAAATTATTGATCATTATCATAATTTAAGTATGCGTGGCTAAAACAGAAAAAGAAAACTTGATAACTTGTTTTGGTTGATGAGCGTATTGCAACGGTGGTTGAAATTGCTAGAAAAACAAACGATGGTGTGGCAAATTCATTGCACCGCAAAATTATAAAAGGTACAAAGCAAAGCATAGTTGTAGTATCGACAACTGTGGAAAACGGCATCACGCGCTATTGCATGTAGTAAAACAACAAGCAGTACCAATGAAAGTAGTGAGCGACAGTAATGACAATACAACGCTACACATAAAAATGTGCCCCAAAAAAAAAAAATTTGCTATCCTATATTACCGGTGATACTTTACGGTCCAAATATTGAACAAATTAAGATTTTCTCATACCTAGATGATGGAGCAAACGGAACCATAATTGATTCATCAATAGCTGATAAACTATTCCTCGATGGTCCAACGAGTGACATTTGTATAAAATGGACAAAAGAAGTATCAACAACTGAATATGATTTAAAACTCGTTAACTTGAAAATATCGCGCATTATACTTGAAAATATGTTAACTTGAAAATATTTCAATGAAGTGCCAATAGACACCTATAAACATGCACAGCCAATGATTCTACCGGGGCAAAAAAAGCCTGGCTAACAGTGCCGACTGAAATACGACAAAATGGAAGAGGTTCGCCAATGGCCACATAAACTAAACTAGGTTGGGCCGTTTATGGTGAGCTGACAAAAGAGGAGATGCGAATCAACGTGCATCAACAGATCGAAGCAGATGGCGAGATCACAAACCACAAACTACACAAGATGGTGAAATCATTTGATGCTTTGGATTTGTGAGCAAATGGTTGAGTAATTTACGGCAAGTGTTTGAACAGATTGGTGACGGTAGTAAAACTACCGGAAAATCCATATCTAATAAAGATTCTATCAGAGAGACGGTATTGGGACTTCTGGTGGGATTACCAAAATGTTCGATTCAAAATCAAGTTCAACAAAAACCGTATTGACACGGAAATAATTGATGGTACAAAGGCCCCAACTAAAAGGCAATTTCTCAGCATAGTGATGTCAATGTTCGATCCAGTGGGATTGAATTTTACGATACAAGCAAAAATTGTGCTCCAAGAGACATGGCGTAGTGGTTAGAATGGGAAGAACCCATCAGTGATGAATTCAGTAGCATATGGCACAGGTGGTTAACTCAACTAACTCAGGTTGATGTAATTTTTCATACTGCGGTGCTATGATAGCGCGCATACGCAGCCGTAGCTTATATCAGATCGGAGCAAAATAGTAGTGTGGAGGTATCACTTATACCATCAAAGTCACGTGTGGTGCCAAACAAACCATTAATCACAATCCCTCGTTTAGAATTGTTGGTGGCAGTTCTGGGAACGCGTTTGGCCTAAACAATCAAGAACGGACATGATATTATGTTTGAATAGCAAAGAATCGCTGGTAAGACTCAAAGACAGTTTTAAGCTGACCCAATACTATCTGATGCTCGACAGTATAAAAAATTCGTGGCGTTCAGAATAACTATGTGTTTGGAAAAATTAACCAAAAAATAATGGGATTGGATACCAACAGGCCAGAAAATTGCCGTCGAAGCTACGAAGTTTAAAGACAAAATTAATCTCTCAGCTAATTCAACATGGTTAAAAGGCACTCAATTTTTGTATGAGGAGCAAAGTAAATGGCCCAGTAGTAGCGCTGAAAAGGAATTTGAAACGGAAGAACTGCGCATCAATATACACTATAACCGAAGCACAGTGCCAACATTAATGGTTGTTAACGTAGCTAGCATTTTGTCCTGGACAACTGCAAGGAGGGCTCAAGTGTACTGCAACCGTGCTACGACTAGGTTCCTGAAGGTAATCAAGAACTGTGAAGTTTGTAAGGGCCCGATTACACATAATGAAATAGATCGAGGAGAAATTAAATTATACAACAGCGTTCAATATACGAGATACCACGACAAATGTTGTTAGATAATCCAAAATTCTGGGTAGATAAAACGAGCACCACTACCCCCGGCACGACTGATACTATGTTGTAGACCATTCAGTTATGTGGGAATAATTTCGGTCCGATAATGGTAGCTGTAACACGCCATAAACAAAAACGATGGGGAGTCTTATTTACGTGTTTGACTACGAGAGCAATATACATGTAGAAATAGCGGCAAACCTAACAACAGATAGCTTTATACAAAATTTAATTTGGTTTAGAGCACGTAGAGGAAACTCAATTCAAGTATTTACAGACAACGGCACGAATTTAAAGGGTGCCGAAAAAAACTAAAAAAGGAGCTTTCGACTTTAAAGTATATGAAGAGGTCCACGAACGTTTGTCAGAATTTAGGCTTTATCCCACCAGCTTCACCTCACTTCGGTGAAGCATGGGAAAGAATAGTGCGAAGTGTGAAACGTAATTGGTATAAAGCAATGCTGAATCAGCGGTTAAATGACGAGATATTGCAAACAGCAGTGGCAGAAGTCGAAAATGTGATTAACTCGAGACCATTAACCTATTTGTCTGATAGATCAAAGCTGTATGCCAACATTGATTCGTCGGATCGTGCGTTGTATCGTAGTTGGTTAATATCACAAAGGATATCAAATTACGTAAGGAAAAAATGGATCAACGTGTATATGCACTACCTGACAAAACGAACGACGTGGTTTGGCCCAGGAAAGGAAGTAAAAGTTGATGACATGGTGATTGGCGTATCCAAAAGAAATAAAAGAAGACAATGGCCGAAGGGTGTCATTATCAAGGTAAACAGATCAAAAGATGGACATGTACGCACAGCTTTAGTAAGAACGGAGTTAGGAACGTGCACGCGACCAGTTGCATAGTTAGCGATACTAGACATAGAAGAAGGTAAACAGCTGAAATATGACATCTAAGTACCGGAGGGGAGTGTTAAAAATTATTGATCAAACCAAATTTGAAAAACCAGAATCAAGACAAATTTAGTTTTAGCGCTACTATTAAAAAGCGAAGCAGAGACAACACATCATTTGAAAATTTTCGGACCTTTTAATAGGTCATGGCGGTTTTGTCTGCGGCGAGGATCGAACTCAAGGCTGCGTGAACCGATGGAGAAGTCAACAAATCATTTTACTGAAGTTAAAATTTAAAAGGTATTTTTGCCTTAAACATATTTTTCCAAATTTTCATCAGAGAATAAGTAAATTTCATCCATGGCTTCAGTTAAGTAAAGCTGTTCTTATGAAATGAGTCCCAATGCTAACCTATTACAACAAGATATATAATATTACAAAAAAAAAACGATTCAAGATCTAAAGTACAATATGACACAAAATTGTCAATCAACACCTTAAACGGAAAACCCTTCATATAAAACAAGTTATTGTTACACCATCTCATATATGGTATGTACACCATCCTTTGATGAAACAAGATTGGAAAATTTTATTAAAATTCATGAATTTTCACAAATGAAATATTGTATAATGAAAGGCTGCTGTATATATCATGTATTTGGATATAGATTTTCCAATCATAAACTTTTTCATTTTGTTACGGGCATATAACCGAATGAAAAATGAAATAAATTTTGGAAAATGGAATTGATGTACGCAGCGTGGGTGGTGAGACCAAATTGATTTCTTTACGGTCATACGATTTGATAGGCTTTTGCCATACATAATTTATTCAAACTTTGTCGTACAGGTTTATTGTATATATTTTAATGAAAAATTTAAGAGTTTTCCATGAAAATATGGATCATAAATGTTTTATTTTTTGTGTAGAACAACAGGGATTGGATATTTTAAAATATGTTGTTGAAAATATACAAAAGTCTTTTGTTACGGTTAACTGAGTTAATCGTTGATTTAAATTTTAGGACATCTCGATATATTTCAATATGTATAGTAATATACTGCTACATGACTACATGAATATAGTGTCCAGATTTTTCCAGATCTCATTAAAAAATCAACCAAAGCCTGAAATGTTGTTGGCTTGATTTTGAATATTATCAAGGGAGGTTATACGTATGAGCACTTACTCAAAATTGATTGGCGATCTTTTCCTAAAATAATAGCAAGGAAAAACCAAAACGTCATTGTGAAGGGAGGCATTGTGAAGCTAGAGGTCACTCGGGAAGAAATTTAAGTGTTGTGCAAAAGTGTTTGGGATAACTTAGAGCGAATTTTGGACGGTAAGTTTAGATACCGCAGAGTTGGTCTAATGCAAACGGCTAAGAAATTAAACATAATATTGGCTAAGAATCAGATGATGAATGGCATAAATGGCTTTAAGTAGAATCTTCAATGAGTACAAGTGAAGGCGCTTTTGTTGGCAAACCGAACGCATTGAACAAAAGAAGCAAATGAGAAGCATAATCGAAAGGCATTCGGTGTTACTCGGGCAACAAAAAAGGTAATAAGTCTCATGATTGCCTTGGAACGGAAAAGGACAATAAAACCACGCCGATGAGAGGTTCCAGCAAATCTTCGGTATTATTCAACATATAAATTTTTGGATTCAACGCAACATATCACCATGAACGAAGACATAATTTTTTCAACACGGAAAACGGTCTGTGACTGACAGGGTTGGGCGTTTTACATGTAAAAAACGTTTTCTCCATTTTACATGTAAATAACGTAAATTACAAAAAAAATGTGTATTTTACAAAAATATGTAAATTATATTTAAAAAACGAGAATCCGTCCAGAAATAATTTAAAATATTGAATAAATGATACAAACATTTGTTTATAAGATTAACTTCCATTAGAAAATCCAATTAAACATTTTATTTAAATGGTTAATCATAATTATTTTCAACTTTTAGTTATCTACATTGAGACTATAAAAATCACCTATCCTTCTACATTGCCATCTGTTTACGTCTTAAACTAGTTCTTATATTCGACAAAATAAACAACTAGTGACATAGTGCCATCTAGCTACATTTGAATAAACTAAAATAAAATATTTTTAAGAGTGCATATTTCTTTCGATATGTAGCGGAAAACTAATTGCAATTTGACGTTTAATCATAAATAAAATAATTCTCTGCAGTGAAATGAATGAAGTGAATCTATACTTGTTTGACTGACTTTTAAATTTAAATCTTTATTAATTTCAAACAGGACAAAATCAACCAAATTATCACTACCCGTCTCACCCTCATCAAATAAATGTATGCCTGAAATTACTAGCCCTATTCTATCCATTCGATAAAATGCCTATGCATTATGCCTTTGATGTCCAGTGTAGTAAAGAGGTAGCGAATATGATTATCGAATTTAAGCGTGGAACTGTAGTGAATTTTATTAATTCAATTTAATTTTTCTTACTCTAATTACAATTAATAATTTTTCATAACCTAAGTTTGCAGCAATACCATTATACTAACCTTACCATAGAATTAATACTAGATAAATTTATTAATACATTAATAATTAAATTTGGGAAAAATATTCTTTTTGAAACCCAGCAGTTACCTACCATTCAAGGAAACCCATATGCTAACTCCTCTCACGAAAAACGAAGCGTTCATCAAATTACATTTATTGATAGCAGGTGTCAAGATTTCATTGTCAAAATATTTCTTATCATTGGGAAGTTGCACTTTATTTTACATTTACACATATGTACAAATATCACAATAAATAAACACAAATACAATACACTGTAGTATATAGTCAATTTTTCTTTAATTAAGAGATTTGGTAACAGATGGCGATAATTGTAATGAAAAAGTTGATTTATATTTTACAGTATGTATAAAATAATCGTTTACATTTTACATACATTTTACATGTAAAAAACCCAGTAAATTACATTGTGTAATTTACACGCCCAACTGTGGTGACTGACATCACGACGACAAACAACAGAAAAAGAAAGTTGAATCGTGCAGCACGGTTTCTTTATTAACTGATGTTAATTGAAACGCAAATAGCATTAACGTTAAAGGGGTTTTGTGCATTTCGGACTAACAGCTAATTTATTATCGGTAAGTCAAATGACAAAACTAAGATAAGTCGTTAAATCATTTTCTGATCGATTTGAAGGTATACCTGATCGAAACCGAAAATTGTTGGTCAAAGCTTAAACTTTACCACGCACGATGAGATACTCATCGATATTGATCGCATAGATACTCATCGATTACTGCATTTTTCATCAAATCGAAAATGAAGTGTTGACCAAATTTTGAGGGAAATTTATAAAAGATGCACAGCTTCCGAATAAATTTAAGACTTAATCGATATGAAAACAAGTTATCATTATGAAATAGAAAAAGTGAGTCCGGGAAGTGGTCCATATAGTGTTAAGAGGCCACGTATATTTAGTGTAGCTGAACGTAGTAGTAACGTACAGCTGGATGAAAATATACAGCTGGATGAAAGGGTACAAAAGTTCTTAATTGTAAAATAAATAAAATGAAAGAAGCTAAGGCCACTATTTAGTCGATCCTGAAGTAGCCTTTTAGTTTTTTATGGCTTATAGAAAAAAAGGTAAAGGAGTGTGAAAAGATCATCAGTAAGTCTAGTAATTTTGATATTTACTCAATCAGGGATGGCAGCCAATCAGGCTGCTTTTTCTTGTAATAACCCTGAAATTGTGTCCAATAGCGCAAAGAGTATCATTAGATTTGTCTCTTAGTATCCCTTTCAGGTAGTTAACGGACAATCTTCTCTCGGATTTCATATGACCAATATGTGGTTCAATGGCGGATCTTCTTTTTAGGTCTTTTTTTAAAGCTGGTGTTATTCACTTTTGACCATTTATAAACACTTCACATTCACGATCTGATATTTTATGACCTTTGTATCCCTTGTCTACAAAGACTCGTTCTATCTTGGTCCCACTTAATTGTTCCGCTTGTAGTAGGTTTTGTTGTAGGGTATGGCGCGCATATGCGGAAGAGTGTAATACGCCTGTGGATAGAATTAAGCCCTGTTGATGGGTTAAGGTACTTTACAACCATTTTCATAGGGGCGACCTGATTTACCTTTGCTGACGCAATAGACAGCAGGTTCATGGAGACTGTCAATTAATCTTTGCTCTTTTTTGTCTGGTTTATAATTCGTTTGCTTAATTGATTGATTGATTGATTAGCGTGTACGGCCAAGGACTAACCAGGAACTCCTGGAATGCGGGACACAACCGTGTTACATATACCAAAACCGAAGGAGTGGATGGAATTTGTTAGTTTTAGACAAAACCGACTCGACCCATTGCAGACACCTAATATTAATGCTAAATGCCGATATTGCAGCCTCACTCATCACGTTGATCAAGAGTATGCTAATAAAGAGGTTGAAATCAGACATCACTTTGCCAAATCACACTGCTAACTCAGTAATTTGCCCAAAACGAGCAGAATATCTTCGCATAAGAGAAGAAACTAAACGGAAAAATACTTCTAAGCCATTCCCAAATTTTAAGCTTGTAAATGCCAACTTTTCAAACCTTGTTAACCAAGAACAAAGTCATATGCAGAGTACATCGATACTAGTGCCTATTATGAAATTACCTGATTCCAGCGTTCTAAAAAGCAGCCCTCCATCAACATACATCCAGAAGATCAATAAAATACTAACAAATTATACTCATCAAATGATACTCATACTCAATTTTAAGTTATTTTAGCCACAACCATAAAATATGTCAAATAAAAAATACTTTTTGAACAAATTTAATTTCGATATAATGTTAATTACAGAAACACATCTTAAACCAGCTCTATCTTTTCATATTCCACACTACCTGATTTATAGAAACAACCGCTTTGGTTAAGCTTGTGGAGGTGTTGCCATTGTTATTGCCATTGTTAAGAACACGATCAAACATTCTTTTCTTCCAGTTGTTGCAGTGCAAAGCATTGAAAATACATCCTCTTAATGTTTCTACACGGTACACTAAAGGTTAATTGCTGCTACATTTCCAATTCACACCACAGGAATTTGAGACATGATCTTAACCGGTTGACTGCTAGCAATTGTAGCTACATTATTTAAGGCGATTTTATTTGCCGTCATTCATACTGGAACTGCAGTAGAGCAAATAAAGGAGGACCTACTTCCTTTAATTTTCTAAACAGCACATCAGATTGTGCTGTACGCTTTCCAGATACACCTACCTACTACCAAAATAATAGATCTAATAGCACAATAGATTTCTTTTTAGCAAGCAGTTCAGTTCCAGTATCCCGAGTTGAAACAAAAAACAATCAAAATTAATTTTGATCGACTTCCTATACTATGTACAGTTAGCATACGTATAATTCAGACCTACCAGTCAGCTAAATGTCATAACTTCAAAAATGCAGATTGGTTTACTTATTAAAAAAATTATGGATCTTGTTAAAGGATCTAAACCATACTGGCAAATAATAAGGTATGTACAAAATAAATACGTCTCCATGGTACCCCTTAATAACCCACAACATAATAGTTTGATTAGCTGTGCATCTGAAAAATGTAAGATTCTTGCAATGACATTTCAAAATCGTTCGAAATACCTTCAAATGTTATAGAATCTGATGAAATAAAATCTAGCATCTAATCTATTTATGATTATGTTGAACTCGACATTTCAAAATTTATTGTATCTGCTGAAAAAGTAAGAAGTGTTATATATACTAGTCATCCATTTAAAGCTCCAGGGCCAGACACCATTTTTAACATTACTTTAAAACAACTTCCGGAATCAGGTGTTTTACAACTTACATGCATTTTCCATAATTGTCTCAGACTCGAGTACCTTCCCTCATCCTGGAAAATTATAATCCAAAATTATAGCAAAAGCTAAGCCAGGAAAAAATCTCAGCAAAATCTTTGAATTTGTAATAAAAAATAAAATAAACGATCACCTTCAGCTAAATAAATTGTTTCTATATAAATTGAATTCGGTTTTCGATACCAACACTCACTCCTCCATTCATCAAGGACATCGTATAATTCAGCATATTAAAATACAAATAAACTGTAACAAATCCACAGGAATGGTCCTCCTCGTCTTAGAAAGGCTTTTGATTCAGTTTGGATAACTGGTATCTTACAAAAATTAGTTAAGTTCAAGTGTCCTATGCATTTAATCAAACTATTACAATAATAATTTAGGAATCGTCAATTTTGTGTTCAGGTACTCTAAATCAAGCCTAATGCATATTTCTTCAGGTGTCCCAGAAGGATTAGTCCTGTATTATTATTTTAAACGAAAATTTCCTTTTAATTTGAGCGACAAGATGATGCATTTTTTTTTACAGAAATACATAATATATTTACAGAAGCACATGAAATACCCAAGTTTCATCATTATTCATTGTTAGTTTCAAAAGTGTCGCAACTAATCGCTTTATTGATACATGTCAAGAACCGTTGATTTATTGAACAATTTGAAATTCCGGTTTAATATGATATCTCGATTTGGCTAAACTTTACTTACAGGGAGGGGGTAACGGAAAAATCAGGTAAGGAGGGTATTTTTTGATAAAATTGTTTTACAGGATTGTTTATCTTAATTTTTAAGGAGGTTTTATGAATTTATTAGAATAAATGATATAACAGTATGAATGTGGATCATGAATGAAAGATAGGTGAATGTAAATAAAATAAAAGTAATAATTATTGTAATTAAAAATTAAATTAAGAATTGTAAAATTTTAAATGTAATTAAAAAAAAAGTCAAATTAATGAATTTAGGCCAGATGGCTCCTTCCTTGGAGCTAGTGCCATAAAATAAACTCATATAAAAAAAATTAATTCATTTTTATAAACTTAAAAAAGAATAATATTGTGATAAAAGCATACAAAATACAGTGACAGAATGGTATTCTCATGCAAAATAAATGTATACAACAATAAAGCAAAAAAAAACGTATATTTACTACAGATCACTTACAAAAATCAATAGGAAGAGTAGAAGCTGCAGGACTTTTTCATAAAATGTCCGAATTTAAAATGTAATGGTTTAGCCGTTCCTTGCATCGAACTTCTGGTTCATTATCGAAATAAAAATGTAAAATATTATGTAATTTATTACATAATATTTTACGTATGTTGGGAGGGCCCGAAATTGATGGTGTGCCTAGGGCCCAAAAATTTCTTAATGCGGCCCTAAAGGCAGTAAAAAATTATTTCAACATCAGACAAATTAAAACGGTTGCAAACATTTTCAATAAATTTACAAAAAACCTAATCTGAATCTGTGTTTGAGACCTCAACATTGTATTGAAAAATTGCAATTGATTCCATAGCAAAGAAACAACAGCAAAAATGTTCATAGAAAAATTCAACAAAAAATAATACTAAAAAGATATAATCGCTCACCTTTAATTTTAATGTACGGAATAATGATAACCTTGATTATTTTATTTTATTTTTTTTAACTCCCGTTTTTCATCACGCCACTTAATAATGTTTTTGGACTACATATGACCACTTTCGTTGGCATAACCGACTCCCACTACTCTGTACTACTTCATAAAAATATAACGACAATGATAATTTCAATACACTGATAAAACATTATCAATACCAAGATATTTTCACATAATTAATATCCAGACACTTTTGTAAAAACAACATTGAACCCGTAATCGACTTTTTCACGTTTTCCACTTTTCACTAAAAATTTACACGATCGAACACTAAACACTACACTACTTTAAAACTCTTCATATTTACGTAATTTAAGTAAATAATCTAGCACAAATTTAATAATATTTAATAATTTTAATAAGATTTAATTTTATTTTGGCACGTCCAGTGCTCGGCCACACGAAAACTAAAATACGCGTAACAAATTCAATTTGTTTGCTAGTATTAATTTTAAAACTGGTTTGGTATTATAATTTTTAGGCGATGCGAAACATTGTCATCACGGACTTTTTCGAAATACAACAAATCTGGCCTATTGCACTCTACCAAAATTATTATTTGGGAATGGGTTTGGGTAAAATTTATATACTTCAAGATGTTGAGCGATATCTATTTCAGTTTTGGGCTTGGCGATTTTCTTTTATATAAAACGCAATATTTATTTGTGCCATTACGCACTTCTGGATGTGACCGTTACTTATTTTGTTTGCAATTTATAGAAAAAAGAACGAGACACAATATATCACGATGTTATGAATTTTGTTCACAATTTTAAGCTCCTTGTTGCCGAGGGGCATTTAAATTATTCGCACCTATAAATTTACTTAGAATTTTACCAAAATTTGTTTTCGTTGTTATAGATTTTAGTACAATAATTAGTACCTTCTACCATATCAATTAGTGGACGATATTTGGCCCTTCTTGAAACGTTCCTTTCGCTACAATATTACCAGAAGGGAGTTCGCAGAATTGTGTGATACTGCATTTAAAAATTTTCTGTGTGATTTTTAAATCTACTACACGCACAAGATCACCATCTCGCGTATGTATTTTAGTTACCCAGCCGAGTTTGCATTTGAATGGCGGTTCACTGTCGTCATTGAGAACTACGTCTCATCAAAATTTGGTATTGGTTTGATCCATTTGTTTCATTGCTGGATAGATCGAAACTATTCAGTGGGCCAGCGATTCAGGCTGTTTGGTAGATCAGGCAGTGTTAAAGCTTTGAGTGGTCAACCAATCAGAAAATATTCCAGTGTATGACACTCTAAATCAGCCAGGCTGTTACAGTGAGTGGTTTTTGTGAGTTTCGTTTGGCATAGATGAATTTAGCTAGTTTTACAGTCGCTTCATGGTTCGGCCACCGAAATTAGAGGTAACAAGTGGCGAGAATATCCACTCGATTTCTGCTTCTTCACACTTTGAAAGCAATTCATCATTCAGTTTAGCTTCAGAGCTAAACTCTGACTTGGCTCCGATAAAATTAGCCCCATTATCGGAGTAAACTCGTTTATATAGTCCTCGTCTGACCACAAATCATTTAAGGCAGCCTACAAATGCTTGTGATGTGAGGTTATAGACTGTCGGAGTTTACCGCCGTTGTGAAAGTGAACGGAAACAATTCAATAAAATTTACGACGACGGTATAAAAAGCTAAAGCAAAGCTAATTTGTTCGGTTGTAAGTTTCCCGATTGTTAGGTTATAAGAGTTGTAGGCAATGACGTCTAATACTTTGAAAATCAGTGAAAAAATCTGTTGATTGACAGCTGACATATTTCTAACTGGAATAATCTTCTTCATTTCGGATGATTCTGCACATCTCGGGAGTAAATCACGCAATTTTAACAAATATGATGCTTTTTGGAGTAAAAATGATGGACCATTAATCCATTAGAGTTTGGAAAAAACCTCTCAGTGCCCAAAACTTGATATATCAAGTGTTTCATACCAATAAAACGTTTGATCTTCATGAAAGCTTAGACTTTCGGGAACCTTGTTGGCTAGTTAAGAGAGTATGACCTTTATACATAATTCGAAGTGGAGTAACGTTGTCTTTTTGAGTGAAGCTGTGCTAGACTTTGAGCACACGATTTTTATGTAGAGCATCATTCATCACACATGGATGAGGTTTTCAAAATGTTTGCAAATATAAGTGTGTAAATTTTGGGGCTGCGATCTCAATTTATTTTCAACTGCCAAACCGACAGAATAAGCAGTTTAACTAAGACTAATACAGATGTCATTAGAACGAAAAGAGTATAAATGCTGCGAGTGTTATGTGAGAATATTGCTCATTTTGATAACGATGAATTATCATTTAGGTTAACGAAAAACTTGAAGTGGTCGAACGATAGACACCATAAAATTCCTAGTGCTTTAATCATGTCATATTCGTCAAATTTTAGATGAGCCTCTTTGTAGTCAGGAATGATGTCTTCAAAGATCTTGGAAGAATTAGTAAACTACTTCCTCAATAACATATCTGCTGTTTGTAGGCTGGTTGAGATTTGATTTTTCAGCGCTCTATTGCGGTAGTAATTAAACATAGAAGAACTATGATGATCGAGAGCCAATTGATGGGGCATCAAGTAGCAACAAACGGTGCTGAAGTGGTGCTATACATCACATTGTTTAGTTTATAGGTCAAAAATCGTCAATTAGAGAATTTTGCCACAAGATAAATTGAAATTTTGGTTCATGTTCGAGGACTTGTCAATTTTTGGTAATGTCACCTATTAACACATTTAGGGTTCGCATATGATTGAAAGCGAATCACAATTGCAAATAGATCACTCCGTACAACTGATACTTATAGCTTGGTAACTTGGTCTCCAAGTTGTAGAATCGCCTCGTGGCCTTTTAAGTCACCAAGTATTAATGGATCAGAACGAATGTTTTACTATAAATTGACTCTCTTTGTCACCCTCAGTGTGATTTAGTTGTGATGTAGATTCTTTCACACTCAGATTTTTATAGGGTAACAATGGCTTAACGGAGTAAGGAAGACTACCGATAAGCCAAAAATTCTTTGTTTTGTTACTTAAATTATTTGGATATTCTATGGTCAAATGGCAAAACTGTTCTGCAAACAATAATGGTTAACTAAGCCCAACAGCCTTTCGAAATCAGGTCAATCGATTCATGCCAATGTGGATAATTAAAGTATATTTTACTCACAAATAAAGTGTGGTTTGTCGAAGGTCTCTTTGAGGATGCCTCTTGTAACTTCTTAATTTTCATTGAAAATATCAACTGCTGCTACGTGGCCAGTGATAGCCCTATTAAGCGCCAACTTTACACATTATTATTTAGTGCTTACTGATAAATAGATAAAAACTTTGATAAAACAAATTGATAAAAACTATGATGGATGTGCTGGTTTTGTTTTTGATATTTCTATAAGTAGTGCCATCTTTCGGCAAAAATTAAAAGGTGACGTTTTGGGATTTAAGCCTCTTGAAACTAATTTGCTGATTATTATTAAACTAGTCGGAGATTATAAAGCGTGATAAGCGCTTACAAACCGTGTTCAGTTAAACCATAGTAGGTCAGTGAATTAATTACTATACTAAAATTCCCATACTAATCACTGCAAACGCCAACTAAATTTTTCACTGCGCTACTGGTCGGATATATGTATTTACTTTACGTTGTCGAAATAAGCTACTGTAAAATACATGCTCCAGTCATAAATATTAGCAATATCACTAAATGATGTATCAATATAATTTTACGTATGATCCACACACAATGCTACAATAAACAAATGATTTACCGAGCTGTCAAAAACAAGATCTGTAAAACCAAAATGTATACAATCAGGTCCTATCTTTTATTGTTATTTACGATTACATTAGCGTCATTAAGCATCTCAACTATACCAAATAACCATCGATGGAGTTACAATGTAACAAATTTTTAATGTGATTAGCAAGATGAAAATATTTGCCCATCTTCTGTTGGTCAATTATTGATTTAGATACATTTTACTGTTATGTTCGAAAACGTGAAATATTTTTGTTGGATTACTATAAACAACACCAACACGTATTTATCCATTTTCAGGAGGTTTGGTTTACCACGTTCAAGCTAAATCAAAAAATCTACAGTTTTACATACCTAATACAGTAGATGATAAATCTATTGGTTCTATTTAAGTGCGATAAGTCAGTAAGCTTAACTTTGAACATTTTCTTAACTTTAACAATAAAATAATTTTGCAGGGGACTTCAATTCTAGCCCCACCAAGTAAGGTATAGTCTAAACAAAAACCATAATGGTCATGGACTTCTAAATTAAGAAGTTTATTGCAATAACTGCAATATTTAATTAAAAAGTTCTCATGAAGCCACATTCCCAAGAAGGAACTATGTTCTTAATTTCATTCTATCTAAGAATTTTAATTTTGATCAATATAAGTGCTTTGCCTAAAGTAAACCGCAATTTTCCAATCACACTAAACAGCATTCTAACTAAATGATCATTTGCTAATATCGAGTTTTCCAATAGGTGCCTAACAATTTTGTACCTTTGACATTTTTTCATGATCTGTCAACGTCAAAACGTCAGTTAACGAGCAACATTTGAAAATTATTAAAAATGAATACCGCAAGTTTGGGTCGGTTTTCGGCACTAAAAGAACGCTTATTCCATTTTTCGGTCATAATAATTTCCCCACCAGAAAGATGTGTGTACACCATAATCGATAAATTCAAATCAAAATACTCGCAACTTAATGTTCCTGTGCAAGTAAGACAACGCATGAGCCAAATCAGTCGCTTCTATGCAATTCACATGAATTTGGAATCTCTCCCACAACATTGTGGTGAATTTTGCTTAAAGATCTCGGCTTACACCGTTATAAGATCAAAAAAACTCAAGAACCGAAGGCTTTTGATTATTTGAAGAAAATCCTAAATTTCCTAAAGCAAAACATGCTTTATTGGCAGTAACAAATCCACATATACTTCAAGAAACTTCATTACAACAACAAAACATGATTATATTTCTTCGTAGGTCAAAATGATCGCTAAGTTACGGTCAAATGGAGTTTGCTATCAAGCAATTTTGGAAGATTATTTTTTGTCAAAATTGGATGGAATTGACATTAGTGTTATGTGGTTCCAACAAGATGGTGCTACATCCCACACAGCTGGTTTGATTTCTTTTTATGGGGTTCTATTAAACCGTTGGTTTATGCCAACGTTATGCAACGTTAAAGAAGCTAAGAAACCATATCAAACGTGACATTTTCAACATTTTTTTACCAATATTTGTGAAACAGTGGTGCAAAATTGGCTCTACAAGTTAACTCTATATTACTGACTCTGGATTACTGAGTACAATTACATATATAGGAAAAATCACAGTAACAATGACATCAATTTATTTACAAGACCCTACTTTTATTGAGAACCTACTTTTATTGAGGAGATAGTTGTAAATTTTTGAAGATAGCTACAATCATAAAACTAAAAAGGTCACATCTTCTTAATTCAATAATGAAAGTATATGACACTGAGTTAAGCCAAAATTTAGTTCAGCCAAAAATGTGCACTACTTATCTGCTATCATTGTACAAGATCTTCACCCAGATATAATGTTGCTTGACAGACATTTATTAGAAATGTACGTCAAACTTATTGTACCTTCAACTGTCATTATTTAGCCAAGATAAAACTTTATACATGCATAGCAAACACTAGAATCAGAGCCTCTTGAAAACAAGTTAATAGCCGATTTACTCACGGCCAAAGCTGGGAAATTTACATCGTTCCTTAAAGTTGGGACAGACTATGCTAAACCTATTGAGGTCTACATAAAAGAGCACAGCGACTAATCGGAACCGCTTATGCATATTTCTCTGCCTAAACACAACGACCGTTCTAAGCACTACATTTTAAGTGTTTTTAATAGATTAACTTTTCTTGACTAGAAATTTGCTTTAAGCGATCACGACACTTATTTTTTGGGGCTATATCAATCAGCTCACCCATTTCTACGAATTCCTTAAATCTTTCAGTAGTGATATATAAAATTATCAATGTAAAATCAAGATTAACTGTTAATGGGACCAATGTTCCAAATCTCTATAGAATATAGTTTACTGCTGTAAAATTCACCAAGTTCCATTTTAAAAGAGTCACCGGGCAGGAAAAACTTACGAACAAATTACTAAGCTGCTGAGCTCGAATCATAAATAGCAAGCTGCTCCATTTTTCATACATTAAAAGGGCAAACAAATCATTGGGCATTTGACATAAAACGGTTAATTTAATTGATTTGTAATATTTAATCAATTATTTTTAAATCTATCTTGTATTAAATTTAAAGTTTTGTGTCAAATAAAGTGTACATAAATTAGATTTTCTTGCGAGTATATGATACATTTGTCTTAAATGGTTAATTCAATTGATTTGTAATGTTTAATTAATTACATATTTTAAAATCAAATTTGTAATAATTTTAAAGTTTTGGTAATTTTTAAATTTTAGCAGCATGGAGGTGAAATAATAAGTATGAAATTCACAGCCGAAAACTAAAGCCATCTGTTACAGCCTACGGCTTGGTGAAATTAGTTATGCGAAAATAATAAATTTTGTTCTGAGGGAAATGTTATAGATTAAAGTTGAACGGTGGCACAATATAGTTGCTGATAAGAGTCGGCAAAATGCAGTTCAACTTCAGTTAAATTGTGATTGTCTTGTGCTACTAGTAGTTAAACATTGGCCACAGGGAAACCGGACCAATTCTGCCATTACTGACATATCTTATTTTTCCCTACATCACAAAAAATACTAATTATCGATCGCTTAGGTGTAAGTAACCGGTTCAAATCTGTAATAATTAATCTTTCTTCCACTCTTTCCATATTGACGGGTGTATGGTGGAACCCGGCATTTAAAAGAGTTCCTGGTTTATCCTTGGCCGTACATTCTAATCAATCATTTAAGAGGGTTAGTAAAAAATCATTGTGTTATGCCTTTTTTTAGTGTTTTAACAAAAACATCGCTCTCCTTCAATTATTTTACTGACGTCACGAATCTACAAAAATAAAGTTGATTTCTATTTATAAAAATGACCTTCAAAACATTTACCAAACTAAAAAGCAATAAAGATTAGAGCTTTCAGCTTTGACGGAGCTTGTTGCTCAAGTTTTTAACTTTTTAGTTATATATAGCTATATAGCTATATCGATATATAGCTATATCGGCTATATATACTGTATAATTATAAAATCGATTTGCAGTGTATCATATGAACAAAATAATTTACAATTAATTTTCAATTTCTTTAATTAAGCTTCATGTCATGTGAAATTAAATAATAGTTATTGTTGTTATTACTAATTAACAACAAAAGTATAAATATTTAAGTATATGATATATGCACAGCAATTATTATTTGCATATATGTTTCTAATGTATATATTTATATTCTAATAAATTTCTAATTTATATTGTATATAAGGGGAGAGCATTATAGTCATAGAATCGATATGAAAATGAAAGACAGAGATCTATATATTTTTTTAATGAGTTCCTTTTCTTTTGAGAATGTTCAATTCATATAATACTTAAAACTCTTAATATTATTAGCTTTTGTCTAATGAGAGAAAGTCATTTGAAGGCACCAATTGTAAGGCAACCAATTGCTATGTTCTATTACGTATTAACCAGGATATTTTTTTTAAAAAGCAAAACAAAAAGATCCTAAATCATAGTCTCATTTATTGAAATGCAAGCTTAACTTGACTTGTAAGACCCTATAATTTGTGGTGAATGGAAATATCCAAGATGGCCAAAACCATTAAAGTATCTTTCGTTAGAAGTAAGGATTGATTACATTTTGCGTCCAATAACCAAGTTCCTGCATGTATACATTCATGATACTTTCATGATACTTCCATGATACTTTTTGAAATAATATATACTAAACTGGAGCTAGTATTAAAAAATCGCAGGGTATACCAGACGCACAAAATAGATTCAAAAAGCCACATGGAACCATAAGTCGTCTTCTTGATTTCGATCGATTATCTTCTTCCATTAATACTATTGTGGCGAATTTTATGTTCGTAATTTTCGTAATCTTCATTTAAATCAGTCTTGTAATTGGAATCCCAAAACCACTGCGACATATGACAAATACGTTGGTAACTAAGAAAATGGATGTTAAAATAAATCAAGATCAATTTGGGAAATTAGTGACTTGCCTTTTAGTAGATATCCCGCTGTCAGAACCCCTAAATTAGCAGGGTTAGTTGTTATTGGGGTCAAATTTCTCGAGTTTTGGGCTGCTTTCCCTTATGCAACTGCATTGCTCGTATGAAGAGTTATTTAAATGACGCTTAGTAAACAAACCATCGAAGCGTGGCGAGCGAGCTGGTATAATCAGGAGCTAAATGATGCCCTCCGAGCATATACACATAATATGATCACTTGTGTCTCGCTAAAAAAAAGCATCCTATGAATCTTTTCTAGCTATCGACGGCTTACAACGAAATTTGTATGACAGTATAACAAACACCACGATGACCAATGAATGTGTTAGATGTTAAGTCATTTACTTGCTCTATATGAAGGGCCTTGTGGCCACAGAAGTCATCACCCAAATTGATGAAGCTTTCCGCAGACAGTTCTCAGTCTAACTGAGCTAGGAAAATATCCAACATCCTCGGGTGGCTTCAACATGTTCAAAAACATGTTCAACATGTTCAAAAACATGTTCGCCGACTCATGTGCGTCACATTTTGTGTCGATGGATTTGTAAGTTTCCAGGCTACAGAGAAATTCATGTAAAAGTTGCTGGTTTATCAAAGTGATAGCTTCGTTTCTTGGAGCAAAAATGTTTCTTTGGCACAGACAAGCGTGATCAGTGAAGTGCTCTGCCACATTTGGAAACACCACGTGTTTCAGTTCTTGATTTTCGATAATTATTCAAATGGTTTGCATGGATATGCATCCATCTCGAGAATCTGAAGTAACAGCACCATTTCCTAGTTGAAGAAGATTTTCCGCGAATTGCTGGGCAAAGGGATTACCGGACATAAAATCGCATGTTTGTTGATAGTCCAAATCTGTGAATTTAACTCCAAATATAAGATGGTTCAATGCAGGCCTTCGTTTTATCTGCCCTCGTTTCACGAGGAATAATCGGCAGCGTCTGTCGAAAGACATCGGCAAACACTATAGTGATGCCTACCATTATGTCAGTGTTATGTCTGAGATTTTTGAACGTGATATCAAGTGCTTCGAATGTGACTCTCCAGGGCAACCTCGCTTCTTTGTCGAACTTTCACCAAAAGAAGATTGATAAGGAAAGTCTTTCCTTTACCCCCAGGAGTATCCAAGAAGAAAATGCTACCCTTTTTTCAAAATCTGCTCTTGTGATCTTGTCGAATATTTCCCTTTAATCTTGGCCCAATTTTGGCACACTCTGCTCAAAGTGTCTTGTCAGCAGAACTGTGTCATAATTTCTTTTCATTAGTTTTTCACTCGGTAAGGCAGATTAACGGTTGCAATTTGTTTCAGAAAGTCCAAAGCTTTTCAGGTCCGATCCGCCCATCGATACAATCTGATCTTCAATGTAGATGAAAGCTCTGTTGAAGATATCATCTCCGTAGTCCTTGTAATCCAGATCCATGTTCTGTTCTTATATATGGGCTTGGTGTAGTATGTCTTCTGACAGGTTTTCCTTGTGGTTCATCCATAACTGTTGCAAAGGAGACAACGGCTGCATGTTTGCAGCATGGCAGCAAAAAGGTTACGCAATACCTTTGAAGACCGAGAATCAGCTACTTCCAATGCTCTGTTCAAATGAACATCGTTTTCCAGAAGTCTTTTAAGTTGACAAGCCTCTTGGTTGCAAAGTAGTGTGCATGCTCATTGTGAGTGCAAAGCTTGAAGATCGTCAACAGTGTTGTTTCGGGCTTGTGCATGTTGGGCAGCATGTTTGGTCGTGAAGAAGACTCTCTGTCCATTTTAAAAGTGAACGCTTAGATGAGCCACTGTGGTGTGACGCTAGAGAATTGGAAAGCTTAGTATTCTCAATAGTGCTTGGTTGCTGCTGATTTATCTTCCCGTTTTATACTGATGAATTTCATACAGGTTATTCCATTTGTTGGTGACTTTGAACAGAGCCATGCCTCATCCTTTGTTGACATACATACAGACATACTTTATGGACTTAATCGAATTGCAGAATTCAACGATGATAAGCGCATTAAAAATTTTCGTCAAAAAAGGTGAATACGGAACAATTCAAGAGTTGTCCACAGATTTCTGATCGTCGAAAAGGAATTTAAGAGGTGAATTCATCGTCTTCTGGTGTTCTACGACGATAGAGCGGATATCCGTAATATTTCCAGATACGCATTCGAGTAGCACTTGTACCAGTTCTAATTCGCTGTAGTCTTGATTATCTTTCGGAGCCAGTTTGTTTTCTTCTTTGATTGATTTCTCTTATTTGATGCTGTTTATATTCTCTTTCGGGGGTGGTTTCCGCGTTTCCTTGTCTTGCATCTGTCTGGATTCTCTTTTAGGGGTGGCCTGTGCTACTCTGGTCACTCTATACCTGTCTCTGTCTTGCATCCGCCTGGATTCTCGTTCGGGGGTGGTTTCATCTTGCCTTCTTTTTTTTTTCTTTTTCTTTTATTTTTTAATCCCAACAATCTTTTTCTGGGGCCGAAGCTCACTCAACTCTTTCGCGGTTATTTTAACGTCCTACTTTACGCGAACGAGGGCAAAATCGAGGACGCACGAATACAGGTTCATGATTTTTGAATATATACATCTGCACAATGCATTGCTCCATGTCAGCCTGTACTGACATAGACGATGGTTCGGCCCATAGATTCAGCACTCTAACGGGGGTCATAGTTGTGTTCATCACCGATCGTAACCAGGTGATGAAAAATCCCTTTTGCAACCCTCGTTGGGATTCGAACCCGGTACCTCCCGTCCCAAACACCGCAGCTTTAGCCACTGCGCCAATTGCTCGGTTTGTCTTCTTCTTCGATTCATTTCTCTGCTTTCTCTTCTTCTTGTCGCAAGACATTTTTTTTTCTAGGAGGCTGTGGTATAATTTTTAAAATTTTAAGTTAAGTTTTAAATTAAATCTATTTAAATATATTTTTCAACAGCATATCAGCTACCACTACTATGATTGTTTTTAACAACACAAAAATATCTTCAATCAACAAACAAATTTGTAATTTACAGCCCACTCCTTTAGGGTTAGCTCAAGTTTTAGAAGTATGCTAAAATTAATTAAAGAAAACTAATTATAATTTTAAAATTCGAAGAACAAATTTTCCTCATAATCCGTTAAAAACTACCTAATGCTTAAAAATATAATGAATGTCAAATTGTCAAGTTGAACAAATTTTCAAAAATCCAAGACAGCCACAAAATAATTTCATGAACTAATTAAATTTAAGTTGACATGACAGAAACTTCATCGAACAATAGGTCTCAGTCTTGTAATCTAGAATCATTTCAATTATGTACATTTAACGTTGTTGTTGCTGCTAGTAATATGTATAGATGAAAAATGAAAAATGAAAATGGGAAAAACAATGGAGAAGTCACGTTTCGTATATAGAAAATGATTGTGACGATAGCAGTTTTTAATGGGAAAATTGAAATAAAATTTAGTTTTTATGTGATCTGTTGTTTTGTTATGAGTCTACCATAATTGGTATACTTTACGACACATGTGGCAAGTTTTGATATCAACGACAAATTTATAATGAATTATGTACTTATGTTTTATGTTGTGGTGATTATTTTTTTTTAAATTATTAAACACGCGCAGACACCTTTTTTAATGTCTATGCATTATCCAGTTCTGATATGTCTACATTCAGTGACTATTTTAAAGTGCCTCTTCACAGTCGGATGTCTCAATATATGTGATGCAAAACATTACCCTAAATCCATGTATACTTAGCCATTGCACCAATTTCCTATTTTAATTTTTTTTTAATGCACTGCTGAGTGTTTACTTGGGTCTTCGATATAATTGAATCTTCACCATAATAAAACCAAAATAATCTTCAATCACTTAGGATACAAAGTCTTTGAAAAATCAGTGAAAATAACACCAAACTGACTTTTACAATGAAATGCACTGAATTCTTTAGATGATAAGCGCAATCAGCTCCACCATTTAGCACTGATGGCAATAATTTGTGTGGACCATCAAGCTTACCTGTGTTATTTTGTGTAATTTAAGGAGAAAGCAATTCACGTAAACATTGTCCGTGATCTGTTTATGAAAGCATCTATGAGCGAACTGAAGTGGTTCATCTCTATACAGGGTAACTGCAAGTATATTTTCTCGGACAATAGGAAAAATTTCGTAAGCTCTTACTTACTGCAACATGACATCTATGAACATATGTTTAACAAGGATCCTGTTAGTGGTATTAATCAATGATGTGATGAAAACAAAATTGTGTGGCACATTGTATCCACCACATGTCAAGCAGCAGGCTAATCCTGTAAATAACAAATTCCGCATATTTTCGGGAATGCCACACTAACATACAAATAATTACTCGCAGTATGATAAAACAGTGTTGAATCATTGATACAACAAGCCCAGATGATCTGCAAGCATAAACTACCAGGCAATATTGGAAGACTTTTGATGGTCGAATCAACAAAGTGCATCCAACAATGAAAGGAGCTATACACCTACTATGTCCATTGCCGATGGATAATCTTAACGTCAAAATGGATGCTCATTATATGGAAGCACTTAACAAATTACGGTTAGCAGTATACGATTTAATAATTTATTAACAGTTTCAGCCATTTCCAATTCAACTTCGAAACAAATTCGGAGTATAATGGATATTGACCTGACGAAGTGTTGCATGGTCTAAAAGCTCTAGGGCCAGACGCCGAAACTCGTGATCATGTTACTTTATAAATTAGATGAACAAGGCAGAGATAAATGGGCTACAGAAACTGCAAACATTAAGCTCCCGTCGTGTGAAGCTAGCAATTGCCTTGGAGGAAGCAAAAGGTCGATTATAACCTTTGTAAACCAGGCTGTCATCAAAGTGAAAGTTATACCAAAAACTCTTATCAGTACCGTTGTGGCTTGCGTAGTGTGTCAGAATAACTATTATTCTTTATTCCAGTGCCCTAAATGTAGGCAATGAACAGTTAATGAACGAAGAACATTTATGAAAACTGACAATCGCTGCTTTAACTGCTCAAGCAAGTCATTCTGTTTATTAATGCCGATCGAAAGGAGAATCGAAAGGAGAATGCTACATCTACAGAAAACATCACAATTTGCTGTTATCTCGAATATACATCCAAAATATCATCAAATAAAACTCCGATGGAAAATAACCCACAACCAGAACACTCCCAGTTATTATTATTCAAAAGTGACCAGAAATTAAGCAACGCTCAACCACACTAGTGATCGTGCACTCACTTCAACCAGCCATGTTACCTTCTGGGACGATGAAAGTACATAATACAAATGGCAATAATAATATATGTCAACATTTACATCAGAAGTGTTTGGGTATATTGTTCCATTCATAACCTTAATATTAAGACAATCCAAAAAGTCGATTTGTTAAATTACCAGCTCAACAATACCATTAGCAGATAACAATCTACATTCCCCTTCAAAATTCAATTTGCTTATATGGGTGCTTATATGGATTCGAATTTTTCGAAATCCTGTAACCAGAGGAGTTAAAGGATCAAGGCAATTTAATCTCACAACACTCACTTCGGCTAAATGTTGGCTGGTAAAGTAAACCTGCTCAAGCAAATGTAATACGATTGTTGACAATAGGAAATTGGAGATGAACCTAAGAAAATTATGGGAATGTTAAAAAGTGTATGATAACGCTCTCCTACTATTGACCCTAAAAGACAAGGATTGTTGTTTTAAACCACCACCACAAAATTACCGGATATCCATTTCATGGTGAGATTACCATGTAAATCAGAAATATGGCCATTGAACGTATCGTTGTAAGAGAAAATTTGTAAGAGATCCTGAATTATTTGTACAATGCAGTGATTTTATGGAGAAATAAAAGAATCTTGGTCACATGGTAGAGGTAAAACTACCAACGCAACCATCTGAGTAAGTATATCTGCCACAACCCCATGATGTGACGAACAGAAACATCCACCACCACTAAATTACGCGTAGTATTTGACGCATTTGCCAAAACCAGTTCAGTGAATTCATTAAACGATAGTCAGTTAACCAAACTAACACTGCAAAACCTGGTAAGCAATATTTTAATAAGATTCCGAATACATAAGATAATTGTACAGCCGATGCATATAAGATGTATCGTCAGATCTTCATACACCCAAGTGATCGTCGTTCCAAAAAATGTCTTAGCATACTACTCTTAAAAAAACCTAAATAACTTTGAACTATAAACCTTAAATGCGAGAACGTCTTTGCCACCGCATTTGGCAACCTGGTACATCAAAACCATACTGAAGCAGAACTCTAATCTACATCATGATTTGTTAACATGCGCAAATAACGTATCTGAAGCAGGTAAATTGACCTAGCAGATTTTCAAATTGATACTCCAATACTAATTTACCCTCAGCAAATAGTGGCATAAATCTCACAGTTTTGATAGGCTAACCATCATGCATTTTCTTGATTTTGAGAATTTTTAAATTGTGGCATAAATCTCACAGTTTTGTTTAGCTAACTATGATGTATTTTCTTGATTTTGGAACTTCAGTGATCAATTTATCACCACCTTGATAGCAGCCAAGACGAAAGTTGCTACCATCAAAAATATTTCACTTCCTTATCTGAAGTTAAATGGAGCCTTGCTGTTAACTATTCTGTTGGTTCGATTCTAATATTGAACTTGATTGGCTATATCAGAACCATTACGCAAGCGGAAAAACTACGTAGTTTATTGCACCAGCAAGATTTTAAAAACGCTGTAATGAAACAAATGGCCCCATATTTCAACCACACTCAATCCCGCCATAGATTCTGTAATGAGAGGATTAAATCAACATAAATTAAAAAATCATACTATTTGGAGGACTGGATCTGAATTTTTGAAACTCGAACCTAAGGAGTGGCCATATTTCCAGAAACATGAAACTTCAAGCAAATGTTATTAACATCCTGGGTATAATCTGAAAGTTCTTTATAAAATTGTTCCAAGTTAAAACTATCCTTAAGATATAATTGTCCGATTGGCAAAAGGCCGGGCAGCCTTACTGAGGTTCACCAAGAAGCAATATTATGAAGCTCGAATGTAAGCCTTTCAGAAAGCCACTGATATGTCTCGAAAGAGCAGAATTATTTCGTTAAATCCGTTTCTGGACAAAAAAGGACTTCTGCGAATCCTTTAATATGAAATATTAGGTGGATTGGCATTTCAGCCTAATTCAGAAATATTAGGTGGATTGGCATTTCTCCCCAATAACACATTAACTTAAAAATGTTTGAATGCGTTGCTAGTCCAAATTGCGGGAATGCTTTACTCCTGACCTTTATGTACGGGAACAGACAAAATTGTGATCCATAAACACCATTGCATTTTCTGATTGGCGATCCTACCACCACCATATATAACAGAAATGTCGTATAATAGATTCACCTCCTGGATCGCAATCCAAAAAATAACTCAACTTGTTTAGAAGAGATGGTACCTGCACCTGGGATTTCCTACTAATTTAGACCATTTTTTATATGTCATAGTGATATTTAAACCAATTTCACATTTCACGAATTGTGTCCACGAGCACTAACATATAACTAACAGAAATTTTTCTTAATTCCAAACCAAAATGTTGACCTCCTTTCCCAAACACAATAAACCAACCGAATCGTAAAAAATGCTTGCAGGAGGATTACAAATATTGATCCAGCGATTTTGTTTTGTTTTTTTTCTAGGAATTCTATTTAATGTTAAAAAAAAAGGCAATTAAAACCCAGTAAAGTGGAAAAAATGAGATTTCATAATTTCCAAGTCTTAATACATCGAAATACTATCATCCCGATCATGTAAGTTAATTAAAGTGAAGTCGTACATTAAGATTATAAAAATGTGATAAAAACTTGTCATCTCCTCATATAATAAATCCAATCCATTTCGATAACTATATAGACGAGAGTACATGTCCATCAATCATAAGAAGTTTTTAAATTGTTGAATGGCATTTGGTATATGAGAGTATATTAAGTCGTAGTTCGATAGGCAAACAAAGAAAATGATAAGAAGAATACGAAATCAAGAAGAAATCTGTATATAGCACTATAAAAATGGTTGGAAAATTTCCGGTTTAATTTTGTTAACATTTTCATTATTATTTTGTGTTTTCTTTTCTTTTTTTTTTTTCTTGACAATTGTGTTTACATTGGGGAGTTAACGTATTGAGCTTTCTACTAACTATTTTATGGAATCAATATTATATAGTGTGTACATCATTTGTGTTCCGTTCATCTTGTGTGTGTGTGTGACGAACAATATCAATTTTCATGTCATACGTCTGTATATCTCTGTATCTCGGTATGGTGACAATATAATCCCCAAAGAAGCCGTAAATCATAATATATAAAATCTTTAGGTTTTGGATTTTTTTTTTTTTTTGGGACAAAACGGATTTTTGGTGTTCTTGGTGATGTTGTTTATTTTACTCGTATATAAACGTTTGTCATCTCAGATTTATATATAAATATCAAATACATATATAAAAAGATTATATGATGATGACATATACAAGTAAAATATTTAATATAGATGAACCTAAATGGTACATGGTTTGTGCTCCCTAAAGTCGTCGTTGTACAACTATAGTGCATTGTGATGAATCTTAATTGTGTATTACTCTTTGGTTTACGATAATGCGCAATATTTCGTTAAACTAGGTTTTACCGGGTTACCGGTAAATTGTTGATTTATTTTTATAAAATAAAGTACTTAAACGCTTTTCTAAATTTATCAAACTGACTGATGTCATTGTAGCTAAAACGGTATTTCTGGGGTTATCGTTACCACTTTGTTTTTGACTGTGTTTGAGTTTGTGAATGAGACGCCTTGCGGTTTGGGCAGTGTTAACCTTGATTTTCAGAAAACTATATAACAGTGGAATTTCACGCAGTCCCGCCTCCTTCTGTTGGATAACGGATGAAAACCACCTTTGGTGATTACAGCGGTATCGTCCGCAAGACGATAGAGGGTTTATACAGGAGTTCATCTTGGCAGACTGAATGATTCTCAATGTCAGGCATGGCGGATCCGAGTGTACTTATTCTTGTTTGACTTTGGGGCTGGCGTTGTTTGAAGTGACTGAGTTGAAAGAAACTGCTGGTCTTAAAGTTTTTAGGCTTTCTGCGTGTTCTGGTGGGAGCGGCTTGTTCTAAAAACTTTCCTTGAACTAGAAGGGATCTGATTGACCTAAAGCTGGACATATTTGGAATAATTTTTTGGGTTTGTATATTAGGATAGCTTTGACATGTTTCCGTGCTGGGGAAGAGGTGGTAGAGACGAGTGTATTCATTTTATATTCCTAGAGGATATACGGCGCTTTTTTTTTTAGAGGTTTATAGTTGATGGGGCTGGTAAGTTGTCAAAACCAGAGGCATTTTTTGAATATTTTATCACCGGAGCTAGGTTTGGTTGCATAGAATTATGTTTATTTGGTTATGTTTTGAGCTTGTGACCCGATTTTAAGATCTGTCGATTGAGAGGAGGTTTGGTTTGTGAGCCGAGGTTGTTTCGCGGGATAATTGACATTGATTGCATTTGAATGTTCTGTAAAATCATTTCGTTTGAGTGCTGGCAATTTATTGACCGAGTTTTTGTTTTTATGACTACCTTCCGCACTGAGTAGTGGTTTTGAATCTCTAAGTTTTTTTTCTCATGCAAGTTTGCTATTTTTTAAGGTCTTTAGTTATTAACAGTTCTGTAATAAATAATAAGGTGTATGTGATTTTGATTGTAAAATTATAATAAAATAAGATTATTATTATATTATTATATTATTATATTATTATATTATTATATTATTATATTATTATATTATTATATTATTATATTATTATATTATTATATTATTATATTATTATATTATTATATTATTATATTATTATATTATTATATTATTATATTATTATATTATTATATTATTATATTATTATATTATTATATTATTATATTATTATATTATTATATTATTATATTATTATATTATTATATTATTATATTATTATATTATTATATTATTATATTATTATATTATTATATTATTATATTATTATATTATTATATTATTATATTATTATATTATTATATTATTATATTATTATATTATTATATTATTATATTATTATATTATTATATTATTATATTATTATATTATTATATTATTATATTATTATATTATTATATTATTATATTATTATATTATTATATTATTATATTATTATATTATTATATTATTATATTATTATATTATTATATTATTATATTATTATATTATTATATTATTATATTATTATATTATTATATTATTATATTATTATATTATTATATTATTATATTATTATATTATTATATTATTATATTATTATATTATTATATTATTATATTATTATATTATTATATTATTATATTATTATATTATTATATTATTATATTATTATATTATTATATTATTATATTATTATATTATTATATTATTATATTATTATATTATTATATTATTATATTATTATATTATTATATTATTATATTATTATATTATTATATTATTATATTATTATATTATTATATTATTATATTATTATATTATTATATTATTATATTATTATATTATTATATTATTATATTATTATATTATTATATTATTATATTATTATATTATTATATTATTATATTATTATATTATTATATTATTATATTATTATATTATTATATTATTATATTATTATATTATTATATTATTATATTATTATATTATTATATTATTATATTATTATATTATTATATTATTATATTATTATATTATTATATTATTATATTATTATATTATTATATTATTATATTATTATATTATTATATTATTATATTATTATATTATTATATTATTATATTATTATATTATTATATTATTATATTATTATATTATTATATTATTATATTATTATATTATTATATTATTATATTATTATATTATTATATTATTATATTATTATATTATTATATTATTATATTATTATATTATTATATTATTATATTATTATATTATTATATTATTATATTATTATATTATTATATTATTATATTATTATATTATTATATTATTATATTATTATATTATTATATTATTATATTATTATATTATTATATTATTATATTATTATATTATTATATTATTATATTATTATATTATTATATTATTATATTATTATATTATTATATTATTATATTATTATATTATTATATTATTATATTATTATATTATTATATTATTATATTATTATATTATTATATTATTATATTATTATATTATTATATTATTATATTATTATATTATTATATTATTATATTATTATATTATTATATTATTATATTATTATATTATTATATTATTATATTATTATATTATTATATTATTATATTATTATATTATTATATTATTATATTATTATATTATTATATTATTATATTATTATATTATTATATTATTATATTATTATATTATTATATTATTATATTATTATATTATTATATTATTATATTATTATATTATTATATTATTATATTATTATATTATTATATTATTATATTATTATATTATTATATTATTATATTATTATATTATTATATTATTATATTATTATATTATTATATTATTATATTATTATATTATTATATTATTATATTATTATATTATTATATTATTATATTATTATATTATTATATTATTATATTATTATATTATTATATTATTATATTATTATATTATTATATTATTATATTATTATATTATTATATTATTATATTATTATATTATTATATTATTATATTATTATATTATTATATTATTATATTATTATATTATTATATTATTATATTATTATATTATTATATTATTATATTATTATATTATTATATTATTATATTATTATATTATTATATTATTATATTATTATATTATTATATTATTATATTATTATATTATTATATTATTATATTATTATATTATTATATTATTATATTATTATATTATTATATTATTATATTATTATATTATTATATTATTATATTATTATATTATTATATTATTATATTATTATATTATTATATTATTATATTATTATATTATTATATTATTATATTATTATATTATTATATTATTATATTATTATATTATTATATTATTATATTATTATATTATTATATTATTATATTATTATATTATTATATTATTATATTATTATATTATTATATTATTATATTATTATATTATTATATTATTATATTATTATATTATTATATTATTATATTATTATATTATTATATTATTATATTATTATATTATTATATTATTATATTATTATATTATTATATTATTATATTATTATATTATTATATTATTATATTATTATATTATTATATTATTATATTATTATATTATTATATTATTATATTATTATATTATTATATTATTATATTATTATATTATTATATTATTATATTATTATATTATTATATTATTATATTATTATATTATTATATTATTATATTATTATATTATTATATTATTATATTATTATATTATTATATTATTATATTATTATATTATTATATTATTATATTATTATATTATTATATTATTATATTATTATATTATTATATTATTATATTATTATATTATTATATTATTATATTATTATATTATTATATTATTATATTATTATATTATTATATTATTATATTATTATATTATTATATTATTATATTATTATATTATTATATTATTATATTATTATATTATTATATTATTATATTATTATATTATTATATTATTATATTATTATATTATTATATTATTATATTATTATATTATTATATTATTATATTATTATATTATTATATTATTATATTATTATATTATTATATTATTATATTATTATATTATTATATTATTATATTATTATATTATTATATTATTATATTATTATATTATTATATTATTATATTATTATATTATTATATTATTATATTATTATATTATTATATTATTATATTATTATATTATTATATTATTATATTATTATATTATTATATTATTATATTATTATATTATTATATTATTATATTATTATATTATTATATTATTATATTATTATATTATTATATTATTATATTATTATATTATTATATTATTATATTATTATATTATTATATTATTATATTATTATATTATTATATTATTATATTATTATATTATTATATTATTATATTATTATATTATTATATTATTATATTATTATATTATTATATTATTATATTATTATATTATTATATTATTATATTATTATATTATTATATTATTATATTATTATATTATTATATTATTATATTATTATATTATTATATTATTATATTATTATATTATTATATTATTATATTATTATATTATTATATTATTATATTATTATATTATTATATTATTATATTATTATATTATTATATTATTATATTATTATATTATTATATTATTATATTATTATATTATTATATTATTATATTATTATATTATTATATTATTATATTATTATATTATTATATTATTATATTATTATATTATTATATTATTATATTATTATATTATTATATTATTATATTATTATATTATTATATTATTATATTATTATATTATTATATTATTATATTATTATATTATTATATTATTATATTATTATATTATTATATTATTATATTATTATATTATTATATTATTATATTATTATATTATTATATTATTATATTATTATATTATTATATTATTATATTATTATATTATTATATTATTATATTATTATATTATTATATTATTATATTATTATATTATTATATTATTATATTATTATATTATTATATTATTATATTATTATATTATTATATTATTATATTATTATATTATTATATTATTATATTATTATATTATTATATTATTATATTATTATATTATTATATTATTATATTATTATATTATTATATTATTATATTATTATATTATTATATTATTATATTATTATATTATTATATTATTATATTATTATATTATTATATTATTATATTATTATATTATTATATTATTATATTATTATATTATTATATTATTATATTATTATATTATTATATTATTATATTATTATATTATTATATTATTATATTATTATATTATTATATTATTATATTATTATATTATTATATTATTATATTATTATATTATTATATTATTATATTATTATATTATTATATTATTATATTATTATATTATTATATTATTATATTATTATATTATTATATTATTATATTATTATATTATTATATTATTATATTATTATATTATTATATTATTATATTATTATATTATTATATTATTATATTATTATATTATTATATTATTATATTATTATATTATTATATTATTATATTATTATATTATTATATTATTATATTATTATATTATTATATTATTATATTATTATATTATTATATTATTATATTATTATATTATTATATTATTATATTATTATATTATTATATTATTATATTATTATATTATTATATTATTATATTATTATATTATTATATTATTATATTATTATATTATTATATTATTATATTATTATATTATTATATTATTATATTATTATATTATTATATTATTATATTATTATATTATTATATTATTATATTATTATATTATTATATTATTATATTATTATATTATTATATTATTATATTATTATATTATTATATTATTATATTATTATATTATTATATTATTATATTATTATATTATTATATTATTATATTATTATATTATTATATTATTATATTATTATATTATTATATTATTATATTATTATATTATTATATTATTATATTATTATATTATTATATTATTATATTATTATATTATTATATTATTATATTATTATATTATTATATTATTATATTATTATATTATTATATTATTATATTATTATATTATTATATTATTATATTATTATATTATTATATTATTATATTATTATATTATTATATTATTATATTATTATATTATTATATTATTATATTATTATATTATTATATTATTATATTATTATATTATTATATTATTATATTATTATATTATTATATTATTATATTATTATATTATTATATTATTATATTATTATATTATTATATTATTATATTATTATATTATTATATTATTATATTATTATATTATTATATTATTATATTATTATATTATTATATTATTATATTATTATATTATTATATTATTATATTATTATATTATTATATTATTATATTATTATATTATTATATTATTATATTATTATATTATTATATTATTATATTATTATATTATTATATTATTATATTATTATATTATTATATTATTATATTATTATATTATTATATTATTATATTATTATATTATTATATTATTATATTATTATATTATTATATTATTATATTATTATATTATTATATTATTATATTATTATATTATTATATTATTATATTATTATATTATTATATTATTATATTATTATATTATTATATTATTATATTATTATATTATTATATTATTATATTATTATATTATTATATTATTATATTATTATATTATTATATTATTATATTATTATATTATTATATTATTATATTATTATATTATTATATTATTATATTATTATATTATTATATTATTATATTATTATATTATTATATTATTATATTATTATATTATTATATTATTATATTATTATATTATTATATTATTATATTATTATATTATTATATTATTATATTATTATATTATTATATTATTATATTATTATATTATTATATTATTATATTATTATATTATTATATTATTATATTATTATATTATTATATTATTATATTATTATATTATTATATTATTATATTATTATATTATTATATTATTATATTATTATATTATTATATTATTATATTATTATATTATTATATTATTATATTATTATATTATTATATTATTATATTATTATATTATTATATTATTATATTATTATATTATTATATTATTATATTATTATATTATTATATTATTATATTATTATATTATTATATTATTATATTATTATATTATTATATTATTATATTATTATATTATTATATTATTATATTATTATATTATTATATTATTATATTATTATATTATTATATTATTATATTATTATATTATTATATTATTATATTATTATATTATTATATTATTATATTATTATATTATTATATTATTATATTATTATATTATTATATTATTATATTATTATATTATTATATTATTATATTATTATATTATTATATTATTATATTATTATATTATTATATTATTATATTATTATATTATTATATTATTATATTATTATATTATTATATTATTATATTATTATATTATTATATTATTATATTATTATATTATTATATTATTATATTATTATATTATTATATTATTATATTATTATATTATTATATTATTATATTATTATATTATTATATTATTATATTATTATATTATTATATTATTATATTATTATATTATTATATTATTATATTATTATATTATTATATTATTATATTATTATATTATTATATTATTATATTATTATATTATTATATTATTATATTATTATATTATTATATTATTATATTATTATATTATTATATTATTATATTATTATATTATTATATTATTATATTATTATATTATTATATTATTATATTATTATATTATTATATTATTATATTATTATATTATTATATTATTATATTATTATATTATTATATTATTATATTATTATATTATTATATTATTATATTATTATATTATTATATTATTATATTATTATATTATTATATTATTATATTATTATATTATTATATTATTATATTATTATATTATTATATTATTATATTATTATATTATTATATTATTATATTATTATATTATTATATTATTATATTATTATATTATTATATTATTATATTATTATATTATTATATTATTATATTATTATATTATTATATTATTATATTATTATATTATTATATTATTATATTATTATATTATTATATTATTATATTATTATATTATTATATTATTATATTATTATATTATTATATTATTATATTATTATATTATTATATTATTATATTATTATATTATTATATTATTATATTATTATATTATTATATTATTATATTATTATATTATTATATTATTATATTATTATATTATTATATTATTATATTATTATATTATTATATTATTATATTATTATATTATTATATTATTATATTATTATATTATTATATTATTATATTATTATATTATTATATTATTATATTATTATATTATTATATTATTATATTATTATATTATTATATTATTATATTATTATATTATTATATTATTATATTATTATATTATTATATTATTATATTATTATATTATTATATTATTATATTATTATATTATTATATTATTATATTATTATATTATTATATTATTATATTATTATATTATTATATTATTATATTATTATATTATTATATTATTATATTATTATATTATTATATTATTATATTATTATATTATTATATTATTATATTATTATATTATTATATTATTATATTATTATATTATTATATTATTATATTATTATATTATTATATTATTATATTATTATATTATTATATTATTATATTATTATATTATTATATTATTATATTATTATATTATTATATTATTATATTATTATATTATTATATTATTATATTATTATATTATTATATTATTATATTATTATATTATTATATTATTATATTATTATATTATTATATTATTATATTATTATATTATTATATTATTATATTATTATATTATTATATTATTATATTATTATATTATTATATTATTATATTATTATATTATTATATTATTATATTATTATATTATTATATTATTATATTATTATATTATTATATTATTATATTATTATATTATTATATTATTATATTATTATATTATTATATTATTATATTATTATATTATTATATTATTATATTATTATATTATTATATTATTATATTATTATATTATTATATTATTATATTATTATATTATTATATTATTATATTATTATATTATTATATTATTATATTATTATATTATTATATTATTATATTATTATATTATTATATTATTATATTATTATATTATTATATTATTATATTATTATATTATTATATTATTATATTATTATATTATTATATTATTATATTATTATATTATTATATTATTATATTATTATATTATTATATTATTATATTATTATATTATTATATTATTATATTATTATATTATTATATTATTGTCCACGTTAAACATTAAAGCCGTCTATTTCGGAACATTTTGATACCTATTGTGAACCACCTACCATCCATGTACGCAAATTAAGTGAGTGTAAAGGAAGATCCACTTTAATTTACAATTTGCATAAAATACCAATAAGGGTATTTTAGGCCAACGTATTTTAGGCCAACAACTATATAACATGATAATCTAAATATCTGGCTACAACAAATAAGTTGAGAACAGCAACAGTAATAGCAAACTACAAAAGTTTAGCAACATGCAATTCCTTTTAAGTTATTATAAATTCGCGTTTCTCTGTACGATTTAAAAATTAATTTAAATCAAAAAATGTTTAGTAGCAAATTAAAAACTACATGCAAATTATAATATTCAAACTACACAACAGTACTATAGCTAAGAACATGTGCTGTATATCTCACACGTTCACAAATTTATATTTGTGTATACAATATGAATGTGGGCACTGGTACTACATCTTTTTGTTAATTATTGATTGGAACGAACCAAATTTTCTTTGTAAAATGATTTTTGTTTTGTTCGTTTGCAAAATGCAACCGAATTTTTATTGAACTTCAAATACTGTGCCAGAGTAAACATAAAGGTTAACTAGTTTGCCGCAATGATTTTCAATTTTATCATCATTTCTCGTTCATACATTGATGAATCTATTGTGGAAACTAGAAAAAAATATTTCTAATTGAAAACCAATACAGAAGGGTTTACCATTAAGAGCGGTTGAATTGGACTAATACAAATTGAACTATCATAAGCATATACAGTTCGTAAAAATGTGAGCAAAGTTTATTTCTGTAGTTAAGAAGCGATTGTATTTTAAAAAAAGAAACATAAACGAGCAGCACACAATAGAAGAATCGCACCACAGTATCTTATGACAGTCGTTATAGTTCTGCTAAACAAATTTTACAAACATCAACAAAGTTAACCTTGGTGCAGTTAATAAATTACTTGAACCCCACTCTCGTACAAGGACAGACTTGAATATAAAAAAATATGGGAACTAGAATTTAAGGGGACCATGCATTTTTACTTAAAGGTTTCATTAAAAATTAAAAAGTTTGATTGATTGGCCCACATTTCAAAATAGAAGACCGTTCTAAAGATCATAAGACCAAATAGTTTTGTTCAATCAGTAAATGAATCAACTTTAAACAATTGTATATGTTTTTGTTCGTAACACCATTCCCTAGAATGAGTCAAATTTTCTTCTCCATTGGCTGAATGCTTTATCATTAAACTCTAAAACTTTTATATAGGAAACAGAGTTGAGAGCTAGCAAACAAGAGCTAAAGAACACCGATACTTAGCATCATGTAGAATTCAAACGAATTCCAGCAGATATCATCTCTCGAGAATCACAGTCTGCTGCTTTTGTTAAGGTGCGATATGTGATTCTCAAGATAACAACTTTTACAGTCTTCGAAATGGACTTTTCTTTTTATGAACATGACACCGTGAATCAAGCCAGAATTCATTCGAGTATAATACATTTACAGCCTCGATTAGTGTATCTCTTAACGTGTTCAAGTCCTTTCGTGAGTATGAAATATATTAAGAACTGATTGAAGGCATATGCTTTCTGACTAATAAAGATTTAGGCAACGGATTAGCAATGAATATTAATTTTGTTCAAAATGAATGCATCTCCGATGTAAAAAATGGTTTACGGAACAAGAAAATGAAGGAAATCTTTCGATCGAATCAATTAAAAAGCTGAACTGATTGCCATTCTCGTTACATATGCATGCCAACCAGATTTGACGCCATTGGACCTTTTCTAAAGGTTTTTTTTTTTTTTTTTTTTTATTTTTTTTTTTTTTTTTTTTGAGAATAATGCGAATATTCCAGAGATAATTCCAGCTTTAAAATATAACATTGCGACTACTATTTGCAATAGGAGACAAAAAAAATCACAAAAAAAATCATTTTTCAAAAAATATTGTACTCATTGTAAAAATATAAAACTTTTAAATGGTCCACCCTTTACATTACACTACCAAGTCGTACTCGCACCCCAATCAAAACATTTCTATGCATAATTGTCTGCGCTTTGAAACTAATGCAAACAGCATTTGGAACTTGTCGCACACCTACCATCAGCTGCATTTTTTTGAAACATTTGGGCGTTTTCTGGCTATCCGAAGCTAATGTAAAAAGGTGCTTTACTACAACAGAACAAACTTTGTGGGTCCTGTACAAACCCAATTTTCATCACTGCACCAAGTCACGACAAAATTGTGTGGGCCTTCACACTACCGTAATCGTCTTATTTTGGTGATTCTTGTAAGGTGGCAGTTAAATCCGCCAAATATTGTCAGCGTCGTATCATGAGCAATCACTTAGTTATTTATGCTGTGCAAACAAGTGGAAGCTACTATCATTATTCCGCGTCCTAGGACACAACTAACATTCATTTCTGATTGTACTGTTATTCTTATGCCCAAACATTTGATGATTGGATGACAACTATTCCTTGACGTAACATAACGGGTGGGGCTATTGGATTTAACAAACGACGTCGACTTCCTCAACAAATTGTTCAGTATTTTTAGAGCGAGTTGTCCATAAACTTTTAACAAGAGCTACAACATTGACGCAAATAAAAACTCAGCAACCAAATATTAAAGTAGGCTTATTATTTTTGTCAGGGCCGATAATATATCTCCCATGAACTGGCAATTAGTACGAATAGTCAAAACAAATCCAAAAGCTGTAGTTTGTGTTGTCGGTGCATTAAAACTAGAACAGGAATGTATCAGCATTAACCGAAACATGCTCTCTTCCATTGAACATTGAAAAGGGCACTAATTAAAAATAATAACAAGTTCTACCGCTACTTGCAACCGTAATATATGTTACATATATGAAAAGGCTACAAGAAATTTTAAATCCTGTTTCGTTGCTTTTCGTTTTTTAAACTGACTATCCGTGCCCGACACATACAAGTACAAAAAATTAACTCTGTTATAGTTTCCTCAAACCTGACCATGCTATAAATACATGCCCATTACAGCAGACGTGTACGATTTATGGTCTCAAACACAATTCTGTACTGCTCTTAAGCACAAAAACTTCCAGTACTCAAGCTCCGACAATTGACTCTGTTCAATTTTACTACGCTTACGTCCACTCAACGTAGATTTGGACCTGCACATGTGGTTTTACCTAAAACTATTGTGTAGATTTGGGATAAGTCCAATACTCCTGTCATCAGACAGGAATTATTCCTGATTCCAGATCTCAGCTTAAATTTATTAACCGATTATTTGCTTAGAAACTTCTTCTGCCATTAGACAAGGTGCCTTTAAAGATCAGCTCCATTACAGTTACAGACAGTTCCATATCCCCGTCATATATTCAATCAAGATGTTGAGTAAAGGTACAGTCAGTTGGTAACTAACTTCCGTATACTGAACTTGAGGTTTCTGTTAGACCTTCTATTACAAACAGGTACCTGATCTATCCTTGCAAATCTACGATTTACTGATTCAATATGTGTGTCGGCTGAAAGGGTTGATTTATTAATTGGAGTATAGAACTTATTACGAAAGAAGATTCTTACGCTATTCGCTTCTCATCAAATCATGATGATGTTAGAAAAAACTGGAATTTCATAAATGAAATTTTGACAAAAAAAACCTAAAACAACATCTATTAAAAACCTTAAAGCCAGTAATGGATCATTTCTCACAAATGACTTTGATATTTCAAATGAACCTAATCAACACTTCACGACTGTTGCTAACGACTTGATTATTGTTCAGAATCTTTTTTTATGACTCCTGTTACTAATAATGAAATTATAACTATTATAGATTCGTTAGATCTGAAACAGTCTCTGGATGAGAAAGGACTCAGTAATTATATTTTGAAAATGATCTCAGTTTTTGTCAGCCCTGTGGTCGTTCATATTTTCAATCTTCCTTTTAAACTAGGTTTAGTACCAAAGAGACTCAAATCCGCAATAATTATTCCCGTGTTTAAAAATGCTGACAGAAGTGATAAAGAAAACTATAGACCAATTGCTCTTTAACCAGTTATTTTGAAAGTTCTTGAAAAAGCAGTTAAAAAACAAATGTCTTTATATTTGAGCAACTTTAATCTGCTAAGTGAGTATGAATCAGTATGAATTCCGTCAAGGAAAGAGGACTGAATCAGCTTTGTTGTAATTTCTGGATACTATTTATAATAGACTAAACTGTGGTATGGCTTGTGTTCGTTTATTTATCGATGCTACAAAGGCTTTTGATATGGTTGATCAAAAAATTCTGCTTAGTATTCTGCGTGATATTGGTTTTAGAGGTGTCACAAATAAGTGACTTGCATCCTACCTAGATAACAGAACGGTTAAAGTAAAATTTAATAAAACCTTCAGTAACCCTAGTATTGTTAAGATCGGTATTCCACAAGGTTCAGTTTTAGGCCCTTTATTGTTTCTGGTTTATACAAATTCTATTTTTAAACTTAAACTAAACGATATAATTACTAGGTTTGCTGGTGATTTTGCATTAGCGTACACTGCCAAAACTTCAGATGAATTGATTTCCATTAAAATTTTGACTTCAAGCTCCTGCATTCATGGTTTGATGAGCAGTTTATAATCATGAGTAATAAAACTAAGTTTATGTTGTTCAAAATGACTTGTAACATTATTGTACCAAATGCCAACCAAGTAAAATATCATAGTATTATAAAATGCACTATCAATAGATGTCATGCTGATTGTTTTGATATTGATTTAGTTAAATCATTCAAATACCTTGGCATTCATTTAGACCCTAGTCTTAACTGGAAAACGCATGTAGCTAATTTGAAACTCTATACTACATCTGCTTCTAGGATTGTTTACCTGCTTTGTGATTTGTGTTCTATCTCCGCACTTAAAATGATGTTTCATGATCTAGTAATGGCAACATGGGAATATGGTTTGTCTTGTTGGGGAGGTTGCTATTTAACTACCTTAAACCCTTTATATATACAACAGAAAATGATTCTACGTAGTATACTGAGGAAGAATAGATCAGAGTCTGATGAGGCATGACCTCTATTTAAGTCTAACAAGATCTTACCACTTCAACACCTATATATATATATATAAGGTATTAAGAGTATTTTTTAAGCGTAGTGGTCACCATAAGTTAAGAAGGGATCCAAGATATAACTTCCGTAAAAATTTGCAGCTTCTTTAAAAAATTTCCATGTTTCACAAAAATCATTTCCGCTGCACATTAACTTCGATTCTTGATGCTCCCAATAAACATTAAGTATCAACGACGAGATCGACCGGTTTTGGAAACTCTACACAATTTTCAATTTAAAAAGGTTTCAATTTATTTTCTCACATTTTTGTAATGAGAAACAAACGCACACGATTTGACCAATGAACTATGTTGACTCAAACTAAACTGAGTGGCAGCTTTGCTTTGCCATCAAAGTAGATATGCTTAATTTTTCAAGAAATTTAGAGATAATTTGACAGCAAAAAAAGGGGTCCATTTGAATTTGTATCGTTAGGTGGTTTATTATGTTTTGCTATAATGACCACTTGCGTTACCTTCCATTGGAGCAGAACGTAATTCAACCGAAAGGTCGCCACATTGATAATGTGTAATCGCTCACATCCTTTATCAGGTAGGTATTTAATAATTTGGCACGTAATTAAGTCATACTCCAGGGCTTTTCTACATTCAGGTTACTTTTAATTCTTAAAGAGTTAATAAGCGTATGTGAAGCTTATTTATAACTTGTAAATTGCTGTTATAATTTCGTTGGCAATTTGCCTTGATAGTGGTTGAAAAGTTCTTTCGAAATGATCAACAAATAGATCAGCCTTATTGTACATACCTGAGTCGTATGTTTGCTTAAACCACTTAAACATCTCAGATACCGACCGCAATACCTTTGGTTATGATTAAATTATACTGTAGTATGCGTATTGACATTGTGGTATGCGTATGATGGTTCTTCATCAGTTATCATGAGTGAAAAGGGACCCGAGATATCAGAAAACTGGTTTTTCTTTCAAATGTATGATCACCACTTCTAAACTCCATTGCGTCCTGGTCTCTAAGACCAGTGATCATATATTTTGTTTTGAACTCATTGATTTTGAGAATAAAGGAAGCTGAAAATCGTATAAATAAATCAGTATTTCACACCGTTCCCATTTAGTCCAATTACAAAGTTATCATCGGCATATGCCAGAACCTGGTGGGACTAACGGTACAAGATGTTGAGGTGTCACTTTTACGAAAAATGAATTTTAACATAAGTTCGAAGGATATCGGAGACAGAGCTTCTCCTTGCCGTACACCAGGGTCAATTGCAAAAACTCCTAATAGCTTGTTGTCAACTTCGGGACAATATTGTGACTACATTCCTGTTATTTAACATGACCGCACATATTTGTCAGCTATTCCCAGACATCGCAAAGCAAACCATAGGCTTACCCCATTGATTGAGTTATAACTTCTTTTTTCAAGGGTATGACACAATGCAGCCATTTTCCATTCATTAGACAATACTTTGCTTTGCCATACTAATCGTACAAGCTCGAAACGATAGTTCGATAAAGTATCCCGCCGAATATCAAAAGCTCGGAATTAATCAACTCTTCTTCTAGTAGAACAGTTTCTTTCCAGTCTCTGCATGGCCAGTATAAATTCCTCTAAATATGCGTCCTCTATATGCACATCATCGGAGGCTGTATTTGACAACTTTCAAAAACAGCATTTGACACTTATGGAACATTAAGTATATTAGAGAAATGCTCCTTTCAAATGTCTTTCAAGTGTACGATACAGTCCGGCGACTCCTTTAAAAAAGCTACGAGAACTGTGATCATTGCTGAGTTGTTGTGCTCTTAGGATTTCATCCTTCCACCATTCACGCTTTTTCCATCTATAAATTTGTTTGGTAATTCTCCTAGCAAGGACCGCTTTGTTCTGTGGCCCAAGAAGTAAACCAACACCAAGATTTCCGAGTCATCTCCACTGTGAAGCAATGTAAATCTGTAGGACACATATTTCGACTAGCCACAATATAATGTACAAAGTCGAGAGCCCCTTTTTAAAACCCCCAGTACAACAACATAATTTTGTCGAAAGCAAACAATGACAAACAGCGCAAGATTGAAGTCAAAATGTTGTGTTGATTTTTTGAATTAAACTTGATAAATTTGCCATAGAAATTAAAATTTGATTGTTGATTTGATTTATTCGTCCATTCAATTTTATTGAAGATAAAATTGTTACGTATGTTGGTATCCAACAATAACCTGTATGTACTCTGTGCACACAGTATAAATAGGGTAAATATAGAAGATAAAATGCCATTATGTCGTACAGTATACTACAACGTATAACGGTATGGTGTTGGCAAAATAGACGTTGAAAATTTAATTTTCATTTTAGTTGGTTACAAGTTTGCTAGAAAAATTTCTGTTGGTGTTGATTATATAATCGAGTTAATCAAACTTCAATTGTGGTGATTTACTGGAACATTGTTGGTATAGCAATTTGCTAGTTTTCTATAATATCAAAACGGGGAAGTAACATTTTAAGGATAGGGCGCAACGAGGCCATTTTTAATTATCAGACATAACTTTGCTTTGCCATACAAATTGAGTAAGGTAGAAAATATTAACTTACTCAAAGTATCCACTTCGAATATCAAGAGCTCGGAGTTAATGCAATCAACCTCAAGATAATGGTATTTTTAGTATCTTCATATAGTCATTGTGATTTCCTCGCCAGATGAGTTCTCTATGCACATCTCCGCAGTCTGTATTTGACAAATATTTCCAATACAGCGTTTGACACATGTTGAACATTAAATAAATCAGAGAAATTATCCTTCCAAGTGTCAAGCACCATACATCGATGTTAACATGAAGGTTTCCATCCTGGTATCGAATGGCAATAGACCTAGGGCTAAAGGTATAGAACAGTCTGGTAACTCCTTTAAAGTGACTCTCTCATATCTTAAATGACCCTAAACCTACCCTCCGAAATGTAATACACATGGGACGTCTTACGAGGGTGTGTCTATGTTTCTAAGTGAGTACTGTTATAAGAAAATATTGTGCTAGCCACAATGAGGTCATGTGCGATCGTAAAGTACATCACTTTTCCCCATCATTGGCCACTAGATCGTGCCAGGAGAACTGCCGTATACATTTTCACATTGGTCAGTTTAATTTTTGCCAGGTCTACCACTAAAGTCACCAATCACTATTGACGTCGTGCAGCTACATCTTAATAACTATGCATAGTTATATAACACACCACCGTTATTATATTGGTGACTCCGACTAGTGCTATCCACATAACGGCACATGGTTGCCGAAAACCTTGTAATTTCGATCGGGCAAATAAAAAACCCTAAGGTACCAGGCCGTTGAACATACAAATATTCCAGTTCCAAAAAACTTGTAAGCCTGCGGGTTGAGGTAGGCAAGAGACACTTTCCAACATCATGCGGCCTATAGACATACACCTTTAGAACGAACGTTCACACACGCTTTTGTATTAGCATCACTGAATCGACCGATTATGGGTGCCGATATCATTAGTTAATTTAGTTAACTCCTGGTCGACCTCAAACAATAAACGCTATAGTATGTACGTTGATCCATCGACGCTCCAACTTTTCTCAGTCGACAAAACCTATTCTGCTTAAGAAATATTCTTCCTTATCAGCAGAACCAGATTATAAAGTACCAGTTCAATAAAACGTGGTCCATTTTAATGTCGCTACGGACCTAATGTCATTGTCAATACCACGTAGATTAGATCCAAATCGACGTAAAGCTGCATTCATGGAATTCCAACATATGGTAAAAATAAGAACTTGCCAACCATCGGCATCTTCAAAATCATGCCGATTACATATGATTAAACAGGACGAACACGATTAGAAACCATGCGAGGACTATCGCAGACTCAACATAGTCACGACACCGAATCGATAACCGATTCCCCATATAGAAAACTTTTCCCATATAGAGCATGCTATCGCATTCCAGTAGCACAAAAAAGATTTTCTGGGTGACGTTACTAAAATTCTTCAGTCACAATACTACAACGAGTGGTGTCCGTCCATCAGAGGAACGAATTAATGACGATGACAAATTCCCATCTCCAACAACAATTAAAATCATATACAATGCTTTGTCGGCATGGTGTATTACCATGATTTATTCAAAACCTCGCACCAATACATGATCATTTGGCAAATTTAGAAAAAAGCTGAAAACCCCCAACCATTCGAAGTACTTCAAAAGTATAAAAATAGGTATTGAAAACCGGTAGGGTTTTACTCAAAGAAACTATTGGATGCGAGATACAAAATGCCACATTCGATGGAGAATTCCTCATAATATATAAGGCAATTAAATATTTTCAATATTTGTTCAAATGTCGGGAGTTCACAATAAACGCCGACCATAAATATCTAACACGAGCATTTTATATCCAGCATGTCCAGGAAACAGCTAACGTGGTTACAGACACACTTTCGTGAACCACAGAAATCAAACAAACAAACATGATGAAGTAAAGCGAGAGGAGCTGCCATTGAAGAATTCCAAAAAAAAATGGCATCTACCTACAATAAGCACGCAAAGGAGCAAAACGGACTTGGCATTTCAGAATTTACTTTCTGATTCCAGACGTCCAGGCCATTTCAACATGACATTAGAGCTTTTTAGAGTTCTATACCTAGAAATTATTCGTGAAAACAGTACCAGAGTAAACCGCTCATACATCGCATCCTGGAATTCGTATTACGCGTAAATTGATTTCTGCTCGATATTTTTGGCTTAACATAAAGAATTACGTATGCCATTCAGCACAGTCCTATTTATCTTGCCAACGCTCTAAATTTCAAAGGTACACTAACTCGCCACTAGGTCAATTAATAATACCAACAGGGCGATTAGGACATATACATATAGACTCTTTAATGGATCCTCATATCTCTTTATTCGATGGCCTGAAACCGAAACATTCGTTACAAATTATGTTTCACGATTTGGCGTCCTGAGCAAGATCACAACGTATCAAGGATCACAATTTGAGTCTAAATGGTTTAAAAAGTGGTGAACTCTCCCTCGAACATCTTCTTTCATAACTAACAAATAGTGACATAGTATTATAGTCAAATATTATTCCAACTGGCTCACGCTAAACAAAATGTTGAAAATGTGATTTTGTATTAGTAAGAACCGATAAAGTTCGCACAGGATTGTTACATCCAACCAAGGTCCAGATAAAATCAAACGTAAACTTCGAAAACATTTTATCGTAACGATTAAATGTAAGAATCATAATACCTCAATCGATCGTTTATCATCTTTTAGAATATTCAAAATGATCCACTTCGTTGAATGGGGTACACTAAATAGCCCAGGCACAAATTTTCCAAATCAAGGCTGATTGATTACTGTCAACTTTGGCAAAGCTATTAGACATGCTAAAAGCATTTAAGGAATGACACAAAGAGAGAAAGAAACTATCATTCACAACCTCACGAAGGGAGGACTTTACTGGCGGGGATGGGTAGTGAACTGCTCGATATGCGGTTCAAACTTAAACGTATTATCGAGAGTAAGCGATCTAGAGTAAAGCAATTGACCCTACCAATCGTACTTCACAGGATACAACAATTATATCCGGTAACTTTTTTTATCATCTTCCATCCATTCCATTCTTTTTTCTAACGTCAAACACAAAGATTAATACACAAAGATTATAAGGATGATGTGGTAGAAATCTAAGGATGGAGTACTCCCCAACCATAGTGACTAAACATTACCATTTTTAACAAATACAATTTCTTTAAAATAATTTACTATCAAAGGTTACGTAGGTCAACAAAGGGTTAAATGGTTTTTAACCCGTTTTTAATTTATTTACGGTCAATTCTTCATCACACATAATGTACAAACATACTCACTCCACTTCTACTTATATATACACTCGTATATCGACTATATTTGCGGTAAAGCAATTGAAGTCCATTAATGGATTTTTTTTTAATTCCATTCAATGAGATTTTATTGTTAAATTTTCGAATGGGATGTAATTTCGACTTCCTGCTTTTAATTTACTCGGTTTTCAATTGAACTGATTGATTGTGAAATCAAAGTTAATTTATTTCGCTCGGAATAATTGGAATAATGATTATATCGATTTTGTATGTGCGATTTTTGCTATCGGTCGCCCGATGTAGTATGGAAAGCGAACCTGATTAAATTAACAGTTTTGAATTGCTTTATTTATTTTAATATAATCGGCCAATATTTCGACACAAATCAGTTGGGTTAATGAATGTTTCCTTCTTCGAAGCTTCTTTGCTGCTGCATCAGTTCATTGCATTAATAGCAATCTATATTTCATTCGATTCAAGTATTTTTATACGTGAGACTTTAAATAGCATGTTCAGAATTATTCATGCCAGAAGTAACCAATGCCAGAAGTCAAAAACTAATAAGGGTGTAATAGTCGATTTTGCCAATTCTCCTATTAATTTCAATTTTAAACGGAATGGTTAAAGGTTTGAACATTATCTTGGATTAGAAAGAAACACAATAGATTCAAGACGTTTGTCGCAAACAGGGTTCTTGAAATTCAATCCATGATACCTTTATTACAATGGGGTTACGACAAAATCCGAAGAAAATCATGCGGATTGCGCATCGAGAAGTTTGAATCCTAACGTTTTAAATGATCACATTCTCTAGCGTAATGTACCAACACGGCTCAAGAACTAGTTCGAATATGCCCAATAACCACAAATTGAAAAAACCACTGAAGAGTCAAGAAATCAAGTATGCGCATTCACTATACAACAAATGTAGATGAGAACGTCATACTGAATTTAATCGAGTGGTGTTCATCGTTCACAAAATCATTAAGGAGGTTTGCTTACGTTTCAAAGGTTTACCAAAAGATACAGCTAAATCACTACCAAGAAATCTTACAACCAGAGACCTTCTGGAGTTAGCCTTAACTGGAGTTAGCCTTAAAAGTAACACCACAAGTTTCATTTGAAGCATTCGACAAAAAGCTGGAGAAACAGAGCGAGTTAAAACTTCGAACACTTAAACCGAAAATAGACAACGACGGATTACTGCGATTGGGTGGGAGGCTGTCTAACGCCAGAGTTAGTTGTAATATTTAACATCCAATAGTAATTCCCTATAAGTGTCATTTAACAACACTGCTGATAGACTACGCGCATAAGATGTTGCTGCACGGAAGTAAATTCCTTACGCTAGCTCTCATCCGCCAAAAGTATTGGATAACAAAAGGAATTTTTAAAATGGTTTACGAAACAATAAATGGGAAATCTTTCAGCAACAAGAATTACTCCAAGCTGAAACTGTAAGGGCTATTTAGCAGCGTTTAAAGCAGAATTTTTAGCGGCATTTAAACGCTTTGCAGCGTGTCGAGGAAATTGTTCGGACATTGTTCGGACATATACAGTGACTGTGGTTACTACTTTTCAGTAGCTTCAAAAATTATGTAGAACGATCTGATCACTGCATTTAAACTACTACCCGAAAACCTGGCGGAACAGCTTGCAAACGATGGCACTCAATAGCTTTATATACCACCAAAGGTACCATACACAGACTAATCCGTTTAAATACTGTGAAGCTATTGTTTCACAGATAAAATCACTCCACAGAATTAAATAAAAAAATGATATTCTAAACACTCTATGCGGGAACAAAATTACCCACAAAAGAACAGCGCATTTCAATTTTGTTGGTACAATTGCCAACGAATTATTCGGAGTACTAGATCAAAGGGAAGGAAAGGCTTACAAAGAATGCATAGAAAATTTAAATGCGAACCAGCAGCAATATAAGAAATTATTACAAAACCAGACGTCGATACTAGAGTCATCTATCAACGCCATGAAGCACACTCATGAAAAAACAACTGTAGTGACCATCGCTACACAAACACAATCAATTATTCAGATATTTCGTGTGCTTTCATAAAATTTGCTAGCGCATATACACTGTACATACATATATATAGAGCGTAAAGTAGCAATTACACATAGCATTCGGTCGCCATGGCCTGATGAGATGACAATTAATTTTTAACAAATTATTACGGTTCCTCATCAGATCGAAACTGAGCTTTGCTTCGCACACATCCAAATCTGAATAATTAAAATAACGACACACACATCCGCCGTCGTTAAACTACCCAGAAATTTGAGGCATACATTCAATTGCTAGCAACCATCCTGTACCATGAGGAATTTACAGTTCTAGCCATACACACCATGTTGGAAATGATGAAGTTAAGAAACTTTGAAACCACCATAATCAGTTCCCCAATATTTTGACACAATGCTGCTCCATTTGAAAGTCTAGTCGCTTAAAATAATTTACAAGATTAAAATTACACTAGAAAGTAAAAAATTTCACTAGAAAGGCTTATGCAAAGTTAAAAGGTTATTCTTGTAACGATTCTATAAATCCAGCAGAAAGAGCAAGGAATGGAGCAACTACCTACATCAAAGGAAATATCAAACACTTCGAAGATGTCAAACTCGAAATAGAGACAATGCAAATTGTATCACTTAACGTGCAATTAAATGGTTGCTACGAAAGATTGTCCACCAAGACATCAACTTAAAAGGATCATTACCTTAAGATCACTACCCTATAGATAGAGAACTTTTGGAAGCTGGATATCAAATAAACTGCAGGTTTCATTCAAGTGGTATTCCTACTTATTGGGCGGCCACAAACAAAATACCAGACGCGATTGAGTTCTTCATAGCTAAAGGTATTTCAGAAAATTATATTCATATTGAAAATAATGAAAGTTTATCTTCGGACCATTCCCCAATCATGCTTACGTTCAGTAAAACAATAATTGAAAATGCCACCAAAGTTAACAAGTGGAAAGCCCAATTGGGAAATCTTCGCACTGTTAATTGAGGAAAGTATAGATCTTCAACAATACTTTCAAAGTCCCAATCAAAAACCAAACACAACTTAAAAAAGAAGTAGAGCTGCACATAAACAATATTCAGATCGCAGCATGGAAAAGTACTCCTCTTGCCAAAAATAAACCTCACAAGAATGAAACATATACACAGGACATAAGAAACTTGGTCAGAGAAAAGCGGAAAGCTCGCCAATTCTGGAATAGAAATCGAGCACCAGAGAGCAAAACTATTTTCATCAGCTCAAAAACAAACTTTCAGAAGTTATTACAAGTATCCAAAGCGGTAAGCTTCAACAAATATTTAATAAGTCTGTCTGGCTACAAAGAAAGTGAGTATTCTTAGACTAAAGAAATCAAACGCGCAGATGTTACCAATCTAAAAAGCAGATGATACTTGGGGCAAAAGCCCCAAAGATAAAGCTGATATTTTGCTGAGCATCTGAAAGAAACGTTTAAACCTTTGACTAGACAAACAGCAAATGAAAATACTTTTCTAATGCAAAAAGAAGACAAGTTAGTCATACTACCAGTTACATTAAAAGAACTCAGAAATTAAATCAAACATAACCATAATGCAAAAAAACTTCTGGATACGTTCTTTTTACAAGAAAAGTTATTTTCCTCAACAGTCGGATGAATGTGTATTTTTTTACTTTTGACCTGGTTACCAATTTAAACACCCCATGAAAAATAGTTTTCTAATGTAAATAACTCAGCATTTTTTCGAATAACTTTAGATCTTTCTACCAAACGAATTTTTGTGTTTGTCTGTAAAATTTCCTATTATAATTTTCACCCATATTGCGTGTAATCATTTTCGGGGTATCACCTTCATTTGTATTTATTGCCTAGTAGTTACACAGCCACCAGTCAAGGGGAACTGCTACTAAGAGTCAGATAATTTTGAATTTAGATCCTTTAAAATTTAAGAACCACATTTGCAAGTAACTTTTAGGGCCCACCTCTGACTTTATTCTGGATTTATTTAGGAATAAGAGTATCAAAGAGTCTTTTTACCACTTAACTAAATGTGAGTCCTCTTTACCTCTTTAAATGTAAGTCCTCTTATCTCAAGTAGACGTAAAATAACCAAATACTTTTGAAAAACTTTTAAAAGCTCTTATAACTATAAGACATATCAAATAGATCGAACGGTATATCGTATTAAACTTTCCAACAAAATCTTATGATTCTAATTAAATCTATCTATATCGTCAAATTAAATTATGTTCGCTCTATATACTCCCACACAAAAACCTTAAGTGTTATATTGATTGATGTTCATAGAAAAAGCTTTTGAAACAATAAAAGTTAACTTTTATTATTTAAAGCTTTCATATTGGGTGTTAATTTTGTTTGAAGTGCTTTTTTTGGATTTAATCGGAATTTCTAATTAGCAGAATTACTAAAAGCTTTTTGTGTAGCTAATCGAAAAATTAGATGTTGCGGGAAGCACGAAATACAGTTGGGTGTTATAAATTTAAAAAATAATATCACCTTTAATTTGGCTATTACTAATGGATTCGGATATAGGTAAAAGCCTTTAAAATATTTTGAGATAACTATTTGGCTTAAAAACTTAGCCTTCTATGATAATAGAGTTCAGTCACTATTGACAAAGTGGCAAAGTCAATCAAAATGCCATCTCAATATGATCTCAATATAATCCGATGATTGATGCCATCTCAATATAACAGCTATCTTAAACATGAAAGTTTAAAAAGAAACACTTAGAAAAACCACTTGACAAAAAGAGCAATACAAGAAGTATTGAAACCGGGATTCAAGATATGTCAAATGTCCTGGAAGACACCCTCCCCGATGTTTCTTGAAAATAAAAACTCATCTCAAACATGTGTTAACTGCAAAGAACATTCAAAATATAGTGTTACATGGATTAAATGGAATATTGAAAAATCCTTGGTACATAAGAATGGATAACCTAAATACAGGGTCGGCGCTTTCATAGGAGCAGATGATGCAGTAAAACTGGGTGTCAAAATACTGGGGCGGCACAAAAAATTAACCAAACAACATAATTGTCCTAAAAATTTTAAACAATTTTAATTTTTATACAGTCAATAGGTATTTTTTCAAATGTATCTGAGTACGGCGCGAATATGCAGACTATTTAAAAGAGATTCAGGACGGCTTTGAATACGACACAAAAATGTCTAATCGAAAATAGTGCACCACTTAATACGATATCGGTCTGACAACGCATCGTTTATAAAAGGGAAAATATTGTAATACAGGCGCAAATTTAATAATTAGAACCTCAAACATCTTTAACTCCGTGTGCATCTCATTCTACTAATTTAATACTTACAGACGCAGTTCATTGTTCGACACAGGTCCAATATTTTTTCGACGCTGTTCAAATAGGTATTTATAGGTATTTTATGCTAATACAGTTCTTAAGTGGAACATTTTTAAAAACAGAAATTTAAGTCTTTAACTCACAAGCTATTATGTGAGACAGAGACTAGGTGGATATAGGGAACAGAAAAATGATACGTATCGTTAAACTTGAAAAGTTTCGTTAAGTTAACTTAACGAAAATTTGTTAAAAAAGCAGATAAAAATTACTAATATTCTAATAATTTTTGAATGAAGTGTTTATTCAACATTGATAATTTTCGTTAATTTAGTTTCGTTAAGTTCGATTTTAGATCATTCCTGCCTGAATGGCAGAAATAAAAAACAAATTACAATCTAAACTTAAACCGTGAAAACTTAAGCTCGTTGTGCAATACTTGTTAACCAAATTGCTAGCAATCTATTGAGTTAAAAAGAAAAAAAAACATTCGATATTTTAACGGTCTCCGAATAAATCAGCAAAGTATGTACGACGTTGCTAAAAATGTATTATCTAATTAAGATAACTTTTACGATTTTATAGTTATTATTAATCTTACAATATGCCTGGAGCGTTTAAAGTTTAAAATGATAACCTGTCAATTGAATAAATTATTTGTTTCGTTAAGTTTTTCAATGTTTAGTTAAATTGTTAAGTTACAATGATTCTTCCAATTGTCATTAAAAACCATCACTATCATCATAAATACGTTTAAATTAGTTATTCAAACTATTTTTAACACTTTTTAAAACTTATCAGCTTTAGTTTGTATTTTGTGTTTTTCATACCAACCGCTATTTTATTTAAAGTATAGAAAACTTTACCACCTCCAATAATATTTGGCTTTGAAATGGTAATTTTCTACACCTTTAACTAAATATACATGAAATGTAAAAAGCAATTTGGACCCTCACTCATTTTTTAACTTTCATAAACTTGTAAAATGCATTTTTAAGAGGCTTCGTTAAGTACTCGTTAAGTATTTGCGTACAATTTAGTTTATTTTTATTAATTCGTTTTTAAATAACGTTATGGTTGCAATAAAAAAACGATTTGTTTAGTTCGCTAAACTAGAAAAGTTTCATCAAGTTAATTTAACGAAAAAGTGTTTTTAGAAAATAAACAAATTGAATGGTTCAAATAAATTGCTAGTGATATAAATAACCTTTGGTTTAACTATTGTTTAAATTGGTAATTTTCTATAAGTTATTTTCGTTAAGTTCGTTTTTGAATCTCTGCTCATCGACTGCAAATCAGATTATTTAAAACTTCTTCGAGTAACTCAACGGCCAACGTGTGCTGATCAAAAGAATCCAGAAGATTTACTTCTGGACATAAATAATTGATAATGCTTTACTGGCTCCCCCGGGAAATTATTTGATGGATAAAAATCCTGTTATTAACCAGATGGAAGTTAGTAGTCAAATGCAACTAAACAGTTTTAGAAAAAATGGCACCATGAATTTTTATCTCATCTTCCAAAGCGGTCCTAGTGGAAGATTACACACTCTAATGTAACGCAATGGGTGACTTAGTTCTGACAAAAGAAGATAACTTACATAATTTGATTTGGAAAAGAAAGAAATCTTTCTTTGGGAATCAAAGAAGTTCGCGCAGTTTTATATAATCTTGTAAGATCAGCCCCGATTTTCACACTTAAGGAATTAAATGTGCACTCTACCATCCTTATCAGATGAAAGAAAGAGATCATCAACTGAAGAAAAAACCACTCCTACTTTAAGAAGTAGATCATGCCAAGTTCTTAAGGCCGCAGTAACATTGCTCATAGTATTCTCAATTTGTTCTAAGACTGGAAAATGCAGGAGGCTAATATTTTGATAATGTAGGAGAGGTTCAGCTACTTGTTGCACACTTAAATGCACTGCTCTAATTACATACATATTAAATACAGAAACAGCGTAGGAACAAGTGCCAAAAGTGACAAGAAAAAAAACACTTTATTTGCGGCCCCCCTAGAACAAACATTTCCACCATTACCTAGGCAAAAAAATGATGAAATCATAATAACTTTAAGCAAAATTGATAATCATACAATACAACCTGTAACATTACAGGAATTCAAAATTCAAAATCAAGTATAATTTAAATAAAGAAAAGGCTCCAGGATCTGATTTAGTTGCTGCTCAAATTATAAAAGACATTCTCAAAAAGGAACTCTGACAAATATTTGAAATACCCAGCAAAGCCTTTAGACTAGAATATGTCCGACGTAAATAGAAATGGAAAGTTGCAGAAGTAATTAAGATTTCTAAACCAGGCAAACTAGCAAACAATTACAAATCGAATAGGCTGTTTTCACTCTTGTCATTTCAAAATTATTTTTTCAATTACTGCACAAGAGATATAAACCGATAAAAAAATCGAATTTCACTATACGATCAAATAAATCCATAGAAATGGCAGCACAATCAGACATGCACTTGAAAATAAGCATATATACTTCAATGGTTAAATCCCAATGGATAAAGGATATCTGTAAACGTAATCATTCCCGTCCAGTAACGGTTAACTGAAACAATGCAATGTATAGATGGAAATTTAAAGCCAACCCGTATTCATGCATCCTTCGTTTGGCTGGTGGCGGCGTAAAGAAGGACATAAGAAATTAACCGTGAAACAGTTAATAAATTAAAACAAAATCGGTAAGAATATTTTAATATTGTCGCGAAGCTGGGCGGTTAAAAAGTTAATACGCTACGTTAAACCACTATAGACGTTAAAGTTGAATATTCAATGTGCCAAGCTCCGGATATATATTTAGTGAGATCAACTGAGTACAGAGTATTTTGGCATAAACCGGAAAAAACCACCACGAGCAATAACAGCAGTAATTTAACAATAAAACCCCTCAAAATGAATGAAAAGTTTCAATATTTCTTACTTTAATTAGCGTATTTCTCGAAACGATTTATTTTCCTTAGTTAAAGAATTTAATGGGAATAATCGTTCTTACACATTAACGACAATTTCACTCTCCAATATTTTTAAACGTCCTTAATAGATGAACGTTTGCTTCCACTTCCAGGTAATATTTTTTCCCTTCAAACATGTGCATCTACTTTCGTTTCTAGGAAAACAAGAAGTGCACATAAAAAGAATTTACAAAACCAAAATTAATTTTCAATTTACATATTGTTTAAATATATAAATAGGCAAATAATCCATAAATAACATAATAAATTCATACCATAGAAATAGTTAAGAAAGCATCAAATATAAAAAACAAAATCTTACCTTTTGTCTTCAAACTCCTGAGGCTATACATATACAACTCACAATCATTTTATATGTGTATACATCATATCCATGTACTCATATATCCTACATACTGTTGCTGGTTTCACCTGTTATACCACATTCGCCATTCCCTTGAAATTCATTCGAATCTATATCTCTATATAAAACGTTCATGCTTTATATACCGCAATTTGTGTTTACTCGCGTACATCTGAAATGAGAAAAGGACAGAACTAAAAAATATTTCATCTAACTATATATCGAGTCGGAATTATTTTAAAATGATATGAATAATATTATTTATCGGTAAAATGGGAGATACGAGTACTATAAGGGTGAAACACTTTCAATGTACGTTGTACACATATTTTCAGTTAAATATATTATGTGTATATAGGTACGGTTCTATATATTTGTCACCAGAGAATCGAAAAATATTATTTCATGAATTTTTTGCGGGGCTCGCACATTCTCACACTCCTCATTGCGTGTATATACATTTTTCATTTTGGAAAATTGTTCTACTCTGTAAATAAATGTATATACGAGGGCAGTTTCAGAAGTTCCTGGTAATTCCTTGTTTCAATTAGTAAGTCGCAATTTTACCCCTATGATCCAGCATGTTGGATTTTTTCTTGCATCACTTGTAAAACGGGCTATTATGGATGTAAAAGCAGTCAATAATTATTTGTGAAAGCTGAATAGTGCTTCCACGCATTTAAACCAGCCAACAGATAAAGATCCATTTTAAACAATGTGGATGTAAATGGAATCCTTACCGGGGCACGACGTCAGGACCTAGAAAAAATCAAACTGACTTATGTTAAAATATAGGTTCAAACCTCTTGCAGTAGCGACCGATAACGAGTGATGAATTATGTGCTTTATGATCGCAAACGACCTCATTGTATCTAGCAAATTCTTTACCTATAAATCTCCACTTAGAGATAAGGCTTCGTAAGATGTCCCAAAGCTAAATTATTAAATAAATTAAATAAATTAAATAAATTAAATAGATTAAATAGATTAAATAAATTAAATAAATTAAATAAATTAAATAAATTAAATAAATTAAATAAATTAAATAAATTAAATAAATTAAATAAATTAAATAAATTAAATAAATTAAATAAATTAAATAAATTAAATAAATTAAATAAATTAAATAAATTAAATAAATTAAATAAATTAAATAAATTAAATAAATTAAATAAATTAAATAAATTAAATAAATTAAATAAATTAAATAAATTAAATAAATTAAATAAATTAAATAAATTAAATAAATTAAATAAATTAAATAAATTAAATAAATTAAATAAATAAAATAAATAAAATAAATTAAATAAATTAAATAAATTAAATAAATTAAATAAATTAAATAAATTAAATAAATTAAATAAATTAAATAAATTAAATAAATTAAATAAATTAAATAAATTAAATAAATTAAATAAATTAAATAATTTAAATTAAATAAATTAAATTAAATAAATTAAATAAATTAAATAAATTAAATAAATTAAATAAATTAAATAAATTAAATAAATTAAATAAATTAAATAAATTAAATAAATTAAATAAATTAAATAAATTAAATAAATTAAATAAATTAAATAAATTAAATAAATTAAATAAATTAAATAAATTAAATAAATTAAATAAATTAAATAAATTAAATAAATTAAATAAATTAAATAAATTAAATAAATTAAATAAATTAAATAAATTAAATAAATTAAATAAATTAAATAAATTAAATAAATTAAATAAATTAAATAAATTAAATAAATTAAATAAATTAAATAAATTAAATAAATTAAATAAATTAAATAAATTAAATAAATTAAATAAATTAAATAAATTAAATAAATTAAATAAATTAAATAAATTAAATAAATTAAATAAATTAAATAAATTAAATAAATTAAATAAATTAAATAAATTAAATAAATTAAATAAATTAAATAAATTAAATAAATTAAATAAATTAAATAAATTAAATAAATTAAATAAATTAAATAAATTAAATAAATTAAATAAATTAAATAAATTAAATAAATTAAATAAATTAAATAAATTAAATAAATTAAATAAATTAAATAAATTAAATAAATTAAATAAATTAAATAAATTAAATAAATTAAATAAATTAAATAAATTAAATAAATTAAATAAATTAAATAAATTAAATAAATTAAATAAATTAAATAAATTAAATAAATTAAATAAATTAAATAAATTAAATAAATTAAATAAATTAAATAAATTAAATAAATTAAATAAATTAAATAAATTAAATAAATTAAATAAATTAAATAAATTAAATAAATTAAATAAATTAAATAAATTAAATAAATTAAATAAATTAAATAAATTAAATAAATTAAATAAATTAAATAAATTAAATAAATTAAATAAATTAAATAAATTAAATAAATTAAATAAATTAAATAAATTAAATAAATTAAATAAATTAAATAAATTAAATAAATTAAATAAATTAAATAAATAAAATAAATAAAATAAATTAAATAAATTAAATAAATTAAATAAATTAAATAAATTAAATAAATTAAATAAATTAAATAAATTAAATAAATTAAATAAATTAAATAAATTAAATAAATTAAATAAATTAAATAATTTAAATTAAATAAATTAAATTAAATAAATTAAATAAATTAAATAAATTAAATAAATTAAATAAATTAAATAAATTAAATAAATTAAATAAATTAAATAAATTAAATAAATTAAATAAATTAAATAAATTAAATAAATTAAATAAATTAAATAAATTAAATAAATTAAATAAATTAAATAAATTAAATAAATTAAATAAATTAAATAAATTAAATAAATTAAATAAATTAAATAAATTAAATAAATTAAATAAATTAAATAAATTAAATAAATTAAATAAATTAAATAAATTAAATAAATTAAATAAATTAAATAAATTAAATAAATTAAATAAATTAAATAAATTAAATAAATTAAATAAATTAAATAAATTAAATAAATTAAATAAATTAAATAAATTAAATAAATTAAATAAATTAAATAAATTAAATAAATTAAATAAATTAAATAAATTAAATAAATTAAATAAATTAAATAAATTAAATAAATTAAATAAATTAAATAAATTAAATAAATTAAATAAATTAAATAAATTAAATAAATTAAATAAATTAAATAAATTAAATAAATTAAATAAATTAAATAAATTAAATAAATTAAATAAATTAAATAAATTAAATAAATTAAATAAATTAAATAAATTAAATAAATTAAATAAATTAAATAAATTAAATAAATTAAATAAATTAAATAAATTAAATAAATTAAATAAATTAAATAAATTAAATAAATTAAATAAATTAAATAAATTAAATAAATTAAATAAATTAAATAAATTAAATAAATTAAATAAATTAAATAAATTAAATAAATTAAATAAATTAAATAAATTAAATAAATTAAATAAATTAAATAAATTAAATAAATTAAATAAATTAAATAAATTAAATAAATTAAATAAATTAAATAAATTAAATAAATTAAATAAATTAAATAAATTAAATAAATTAAATAAATTAAATAAATTAAATAAATTAAATAAATTAAATAAATTAAATAAATTAAATAAATTAAATAAATTAAATAAATTAAATAAATTAAATAAATTAAATAAATTAAATAAATTAAATAAATTAAATAAATTAAATAAATTAAATAAATTAAATAAATTAAATAAATTAAATAAATTAAATAAATTAAATAAATTAAATAAATTAAATAAATTAAATAAATTAAATAAATTAAATAAATTAAATAAATTAAATAAATTAAATAAATTAAATAAATTAAATAAATTAAATAAATTAAATAAATTAAATAAATTAAATAAATTAAATAAATTAAATAAATTAAATAAATTAAATAAATTAAATAAATTAAATAATTTAAATAAATTAAATAAATTAAATAAATTAAATAAATTAAATAAATTAAATAAATTAAATAAATTAAATAAATTAAACTAATTTAATTAATTTAATTAATTTAATTAATTTAATTAATTTAATTAATTTAATTAATTTAATTAATTTAATTAATTTAATTAATTTAATTAATTTAATTAATTTAATTAATTTAATTAATTTAATTAATTTAATTAATTTAATTAATTTAATTAATTTAATTAATTTAATTAATTTAATTAATTTAATTAATTTAATTAATTTAATTAATTTAATTAATTTAATTAATTTAATTAATTTAATTAATTTAATTAATTTAATTAATTTAATTAATTTAATTAATTTAATTAATTTAATTAATTTAATTAATTTAATTAATTTAATTAATTTAATTAATTTAATTAATTTAAATAATTTAATTAATTTAATTAATTTAATTAATTTAATTAATTTAATTGATTTAATTAATTTAATTAATTTAATTAATTTAATTAATTTAATTAATTTAATTAATTTAATTAATTTAATTAATTTAATTAATTTAATTAATTTAATTAATTTAATTAATTTAATTAATTTAATTAATTTAATTAATTTAATTAATTTAATTAATTTAATTAATTTAATTAATTTAATTAATTTAATTAATTTAATTAATTTAATTAATTTAATTAATTTAATTAATTTAATTAATTTAATTAATTTAATTAATTTAATTAATTTAATTAATTTAATTAATTTAATTAATTTAATTAATTTAATTAATTTAATTAATTTAATTAATTTAATTAATTTAATTAATTTAATTAATTTAATTAATTTAATTAATTTAATTAATTTAATTAATTTAATTAATTTAATTAATTTAATTAATTTAATTAATTTAATTAATTTAATTAATTTAATTAATTTAATTAATTTAATTAATTTAATTAATTTAATTAATTTAATTAATTTAATTAATTTAATTAATTTAATTAATTTAATTAATTTAATTAATTTAATTAATTTAATTAATTTAATTAATTTAATTAATTTAATTAATTTAATTAATTTAATTAATTTAATTAATTTAATTAATTTAATTAATTTAATTAATTTAATTAATTTAATTAATTTAATTAATTTAATTAATTTAATTAATTTAATTAATTTAATTAATTTAATTAATTTAATTAATTTAATTAATTTAATTAATTTAATTAATTTAATTAATTTAATTAATTTAATTAATTTAATTAATTTAATTAATTTAATTAATTTAATTAATTTAATTAATTTATAGCTCCTACATTCTTTTCTTGTTTGACAAGCCGAAGCTTGGTTCTTAGAATCTTAGCGAAAATGGAGATATCATTACCATCATTAAGTTCCACTACATCTTGATGTTTTACGATCTGTCAATACGTCTTTTGACCTTTTATGTTTTTGTTCACTTTATTCTTACGTGATAATTCGAATTATTCCCTCTACTGATTATGTATTTTGCCAAAATATGCTTTCTTTCTCATCTGAAAATTCTGAGCGTGGTTATGACCTTGGCATTTGATTAATTAAAATATTAGCCCTCTTATATTTCTCAACTGTTCAATTTTAACCCTCATTCTTTGTTATTAAATGTGAGCGTAAATAAAGGAAACATCCTTTTAACGAAATAATATTAGCGCAGTGGTTATAGACATGGTGCTTGGGTCGGGAGGTACCAGCTTCGAATCCCAACGGGGAATAAATGTAAAAGGAATTTTAATGACGATTAATACAACTATGACTACTGCTCGAATGCAGAACCATCGTTCACGCAGGTACAGGATCACTGAAAAATGATTGGAAAAAATCAAACCTGCCGCCATGCTTCCTCGATTTGGTTGGCAACGGTGTAAAGAAAGATGAAGAAAAAATTTAAAAATAATAAAAACCTTTTACAGATTTGAACCCCTCTGCATCATATTTCTACCTTATTAGTCAGTGACTTATAAGAAAATGCTAAATAATAGTAATTAGGGATGGCAACTCTCATTAGGTTTAATTGGTTGTTTTTTTCTGAGCAGCATACTTAGCAGATTTTAGCAGCATAAATTCATTGATAGCTATGAAGTATACTTCCCAATTTCACTTAATTTGGTTTAAAAAATCCTTTAAGATGTCGGATTTTGTAAGCTTACAGCTTTTTGCATTGCCACCTTTAATAGTTCCTACCATAGAATCTTAAAGCGACCTCCTAAGAGGGTGGCTGTATCTGGTAAGGGAGGTCATCCACTCCTTTAAAAATGACTACTACATTTTTTTATTCGACCACAGGACCTGCCTTGTCAAAATAAACCGTTGAGTTTCGTGGTTAATTGTCACCATATTTCATGTTTAGCTAATGAACAAGTGTACAAATTTCGTAAATGATCAACACTGTTCGTTTAATAATCGGTCAATCGGTATGTAACCACTTCGATATATTGTTTGATCGTGAATTAAATCATCTTTTTTCGATATTAGTTTGTGGTGTGTTTTATAACAGCTCTGGGTCTAGAATGAAAATAATCAATCACCAATCTGATGCTGTGGTATTTTTTTATTTCGCCTATTTTAAAAAACAGATATATTCTTCACAGCAATTTGTTAATATATACTCGTATTACAAATATTTCTAACTGCTAGCGTTATTCATATGTTTTGATTCCTAATTCCAAGAATCATCACACAATTCAAATCAATTCTATTCATTTTCTCCTTCACAAGCCACAATCAATATACAAGTTCGTTTATCTCGATAGAATAATACTCGTACTCGTACCCAAAAAATACACAATCAATCCAGATTGAATTCAATTACAATGGCTAATAGAAAATGTATATACGAACCGAACATTAGAATAATTTAGAAAATCAGCAAAAAATAAATAAAAGTACAACAACAACAATAACAACGAAAAAAATGTCATATCAACTTGTCTTATTTATTGCCAAAAGGATTTTTTCCTCTCTCAACATTTTATTATTCCTGGTTTTGGTACGGTATTGCTGAATATATAGATATTTTTACTGTTGTATATGTACAGGCAAACAGCTTATTGAATTCCATTTTCATTTCATTAACACTAATTTCCGTTTTTATGTCGTTGTTGGTGGTAAATTTGCCATTTTTCCAAGTAAAGCAAAAATCGATGAGCGTGAAATGAGTTATCGTTGGGTATAAAATTTTTGTTGTGTTTCGTACATCATATTTGTGGTATGAAAATTCTTCATATTTTCATTTGATTTCACCTTGAATCTTGTGTTATGTATATGTATATATATGTTTGTATTTAAGCAAACGATGATCGTTTGATAAGTACACTGCCTTGAGTAGAACAAAATGATTTTTAGGGGGCATATGTAAATTTTTCAAAAAGCTTCATTGCAGTCGCCATATAAATTTATTTTATATGAGCCTTTTCTGTAACTCCTTGCCTAGTTCTGAGAACTTTGCTATATAGCAACTGCTATATTGTTAAGTAGTGGAAATGTGAAACACTTTTTGCATTTAGAAGAAAGAATAGCTCAGGCAAAGTTTGAATGCTAAGTAACTACCTCAGGTTTGAACGAAGTGTTCCCTTAATTGGACAACAAAACATCAAGAATTCAAAATTTATTATAAAAGCAACATCACAGACTAGGCTTTTTCACTTCCTGTCTAACGACCTTGGAAGATACAATCTAAATGTTTGTCAACACAATTGATTCTATCAATCCTATACTATAATTTCTCTTTTATCGAAAGGATAACTACCACCTAATTACTAAAAGGGATGCCATTACTAAAAATGATGCCGTTTTATTATTCAATTCGCTGTTAAAACACGAATCGAAAGATCCGTCCCGTTACCTTAATTCAAACCAGACTTTCATAAACCAAGGTATAATAGAGATTTGGAAGCAACTTAGTTGACGAAGTTGCAATAGAAGTATACTCTATTGTTAGCCTGGGAAATTGTGTGATATTTTTGAGATCAACCCTAATGCACCCCTCTCGAATAAATGCTCCAAATACTTTATCTGTTGGAGAACGAATTTTCTTTTATCAACATTTATGGTGAAATTAACCCACTGCAACATACTTGACGTTATAAAGAGGTCATCTAGGTATATAAATACCCCATCGTGATATTGTCGAGGAATAACCTTGTTCATCAATCGAGGAGTATCCTTATTCATAACCCGAAAGGGATGACGGTACACTGATACAGAGGCCAATACTGCAATAGCTCTTTTACTTTTAGCATCACTGTCGAGAAATGAACAGAAATGAAAGAAATGTTTCCAATTAACTCAGGACACCCTCAATTAGCGGTAGAGGATAGGTGTCCTTAACAGTTACCTCATTACCCCTTCGAGCATCAAGGTACATTCCCATTTGAATTTTTCAAAAAAATTCAAATGGGAATGTACCTTGATGCTGTTGTACCATCAATCTGTTTGGATTGAACTGCAAGGGAAACTGCATAATTAATCTGTTTTACTGGAATCACAATCCTAGTATCAGTTTTATGGCAAATTAAGTTTGTATGACCCAAACTTATCTTACCCAATTAAGGAGAAAGATTTATAATCTCGGATAAGACACGTAAGTCAGACGTAAGACGCGTAAGTTCAGGAGCCGGATCAACGAAAAAACTAGAAGGAAAAATGTGATCGCAGGACTCTTCCGACTAGTGAAATTAAATTCCAAATATTCAGAAAAACTTACAGTTACAATTCCTGTGAAAAATTAACTAAAATTAAGACATCGACTAAGACGTAACCAAAAATGTGCACACGAGGAGTGCCTCTCGCAGTCGATAAATGAGACGACTTATGAAAAATAGGCACGTCACCCGTGGTTAAAAACAAATTTTACCCCTTTCCTAACACGCATAGGTCAGTTTAATAGCGACCTCCTTAATAGCGAGAAATTGTGGAATATATTTCGCGACAAGTTTGGCGATAAATACGAACGTTGAAATCGCGATTGAGTTTCAAGGCAGGAGTGAACAATGAAAATGAGGGTAGAACTGGTTAGACCGCATTAGTAAATGCTGAAATTCAGGTTCCGTATTAGAGCCGTGCTTGTCAATTCTGGATTCCCGAGTACAAATTGCTTTAAGAAGGGAAAGATTTTCGAGAATTGACCACTCTCTGATTTGGGGTTTTCGAACGTTTTGTCTGACACTGTTGATAATCGGTAAAGTATGCATCACAGCTAAAAAAAGTCTCTGCGGGTTTGCCGACAAAATTTATAGATGGATCTTGTCAGCTTCAGCAACAATTAATAGGTTTACTAGACTGATTTATGGAACTATGTTTGTAAAAATTCATAGAGTGATTTGGATAACAAATTAACTTAGTTTCGCTCGAATCAAAACTCATACTGGCAATGTCATCCGCCGTGAATGACGTTGTCAAAGAACATGTTTCCAATGTGGTACTAGGTAAAAAATTTACTTCGTGCACCTAATCGCGGAAAGTACCGATGGTAGACTCAGGGTTGTGACGCAGATGTCTCCATAAATTCTCTAGCTGAAGGACCATCTGGTGAATAGACAAAATTTTTTTTTGAACTAGACCTATTTATTAACCATGCTGCATATTATTGATAAGCACTTCAAGTAACTCAGAATCTGGAATTCGATTGTCAGCTTGAAGAGCTAGGTAGTATATCGTATCTGGGAATGCATCGTAACTTTCCTGGGGGTACTGCTGTCTACGTAAATCCAATCTAGAACGCACTTCTTTATTTAACTGCCTTTTACCATATCGATCAGTGGGTAACAAAATCAGAGTAGTGGAAAACAAAATCGGATTGCGTTGTTCTGCGATTGGATGGACTTCTAAACGTGCCAAATTGAATTGACCGGGATATTTAAAAAAAAACGAGTTTCATATTTAACTGCCACTTCCTCTGGCTCTAAATGATTAAAGTTTACTGCTGTTTTTCTTCTATACAACTCCGTGAGACCAAAAATATAGTGCTGGCTAACGAAATGAAGGCGCCTTGAGCACAACCAATTACAAAAACTGATTTTCCCACCTCCGATGAATTTATAAAATTTCTTGGAAAACGCAACGACATGATGAAGCTTTCAAAGAAAATTCAACTAAACTGTACACAAATAACACGATGCCGTTACAACATCTAAGGGAATTTCTAGTTCAATTTATAAACAGGACGGACCTAGAATATATGAAAGTAATTCTTACAAACAGATGACATCTGATCTGAACAGATGCTTTAATTGCTTAAATGAAAATCACGCGGGAATCAAGCAAGATTGCAGATAAAGAGCGAGATGCCAAAATTGTCATAGAAAACATCACATATCACTCCAAGAATCATCGAACGATAGAAAAATAGTTAAGGATGATCAGCAAGCAGATCTAAAGAGTATTAAAGTTACATTAACGGCAGTGAAAGAAGCAAAGGGGAAAAAGAGCAAACATATGCATACTTCGCAAACTACATTACCAATCGCTATAATAAAGGTACGAGGTAGTAAAGGAAAACTTCACACATTCAGGGCATTTTTGGATTCAGTTTCATAAGCAACATCTATTTCAGAAACATGTATGCAGCAGCTGAATTTATGTTGTAGTAATGCGAGGGTTCTTTAAAGAGGATTAAGTGAAGTCGGAATTTGAGCAACCAAGGGTGCTGCGGAGTTAATAAGACGTAGCAATATTGACAAACTTCTAGGAGTGGAAACATTTTTTAAAGCGCTTATGACCGCAAAGTTTAAGCTATAAATGGCATGATGGCATTTAACACAACTCCCTCGGAAACATAGGAAAAATTGGCGGGGTCGAAAGTTCAAGTAAACACTACTATCCGCTTCATGGCGTGTTGAAGTAAACTAACATCACAACGAAACTTTGGATTGTATTTGATGCGCCTGTGAAATTTTCAACAGGAGTATCAATGAACTACATTTTAATGATGGGACCATCCAGCCACCGCTCATCAATATACAACCACTATTTTGACAAATCAGTTTGTGTTTTGTGGATACATAATATGTCTGGTATGGGTCTGGTTTGGGTCTGGTATGTCTGGTATTATGCTGGTAAATTTGAAGTTGATCAAAGATATCAGAACACCCTTTGTCGAAATAATTCGGGATACGGACTAGTTAAAAATGTTAACATTCAGAACGGCGCCAGCAGCATCTCTAACAACTCGTTGTTTAAAACATGTTGGAAGTTGTTTACGATCAACCCAACCAGTTGCCAGTCACAATTTCGATCCACTTAACTTGTTGGCACCTAAAACAATACGAGTTAAGGTTCTTTGCCAAGATCTTTAAATGCAAAACATAACCCGCGATGATAAACTACCTAAAACGCACAGAAAGCATGAATGGATATAAAACAAGATTTACTGGCACCTAGCATTACGAAAGTGGTTAAAAACAAGTGAACATGTCAGTTTGACAGGCTTATTAATGCAAGCGAGCACTTCTAGGCCGCTGTAGTGTACGCAGTAATTAACACTAGAATTGGTGTAAGGTTAGATATACTCGCAGTTAAATAGCGGTTAAGCATAAATAATTATACTGCAAAAAATTGATGCGTGCCTTACTGCTGGTAAATTTGATGCAGACGAAAGAGGAGTCGCCAACTATAAAATTTCACAGAAAAGCTTTATTCACAGATTCTTAAATAGTGTTGGACTGGATATCAGCCCATCCTAAACGTTGGATCTAGCAAATAAAGCAAAATATTGTAATCAGCGAAATATTACAATCCTACAGTAAAAAATACCAATGGCATATTGTGTCCAGGAGACCACTGCTGATATTGCATCTAGAAGTACAACCGCACGTGACCCAACCAAAAACAAACTATGGTGCCACGGACCACATTGGTTAGTTGATGAATGACAGAATCGCGGCAGACTAACGAGAAACATAAGAGAGCATAAATCGACTACCGAAGAAATATGGCCGACAAAAATCGATGTTTCTATAGCCTCGGCCAATACCTTTCTCGATCATTTCATAAATATAGATTCTCAAACTTTCACAGGATGTCAAAGGGATTGGGCTTAGTAAAGAGATTTAAAGAGAATATTAAGATCAAAAGAGGAGCAAATGAAACAACTAGAGAAGAGATCGAAGCCGCTGAAGTCATTATTATTCTACATATCCAGCCATTAATGTTCCCTATATATAATGTTCCCTAAATAGAAGCAGTAAATTTTTAATATTAAATCCAGTTTTAGATAAACAAGGCATTATACGAATGCATCATATAGAGCATCCTGTAGTTCTATTGATGACACACTACGTAGTAAAATGCAAAACGTAAGAGATGCTCACATCAAACCTAACCATCCAGGAATTATTTTAGTTACGAGTAGTTTTCAGAGTACACAATTGCCCACAAGTTTATCGAGTGTATCAAGGAAAATTCACAAATAGATACCACAAATAATTCAAGACTAATAGCAGTGGCCCAAGCTGAAAACATAGACTATATATCACCAGCCCACTTTTTAATTAAATGTACCTTCGTGGACATTGCTGATGAAGTGATGATGAAATGGAAAACTTTTTCTATTTTTCTAGTCCACCTTGAAATCCTATGGAGGCTTATTTACCTAGAACTCTAGAAAAAGAGTCCAGCATCGACACTACTAAGGTCTTTCCACTATAATGCAATGTTTTGCCTTGCAAGAGTTGTTTTGACTTTTTATAATCGTAGTTTCCTTAGGTGTAAAAATATTTAACCGAAAATTCAGCTTAGTAAAGGCAGTCACACGAAAGGCCCGCAAATTTCATAAAGTGTCTTGGTTATTGTTCACTTTTATTACAGAAGTATTGAAACTTTTTTTGTGACAGTTTGCCAACGAGGATGTTTTGGTCAGTGTACTGTAAAAGTAACCGAGACAAAAAAATACCGTTATTTATGATTGCAGAAAACAAAACTAACATCTTGGGTCTCGACTGGCTTAAACCACTAGAAATCTCCATCCAGGGGGTGCATTCAATTTGACCGTCGAAATTTTCTGACATTTTTGAGAAATACCAACATTTGTTCTCCGCAAAACTTGGAGAATTTCGTGGTCCTCCAGTTTCAGTGAAATTGGATCCAACAGTCGTACCAAAGCGTTTGCCTTTTCGATGGATTCCGCTCGCTCTTCGCAAACCTATCGAAGAGGAGCTTCAGAAAATGTCAAATCAGAGAATTTTAGAATTAGTGGACTACAGCGAATGGGTGACACCAATCGTCCCAGTGATCAAATCTGACGGAACAGTTCAGATTTGTAGAGATTATAAGTCAACCGTCAACAAGGTGCTTTCACCACATGCATTTTCGATTCCGTCAGAGGATCGATATTTGCCAAGCTGGATTTAGCCTAAGCCTACCCAGCAGCTCACCATTGATGATGACATTGCTATGGTCCAAACCATCGTGACTCACAGAAGGGCTTTCTAAATTAAACGCCTCCAATTTGGAATATCCACGGCACCAGGTATCTTTCAAAATTTTATTAAAATTTACTTCGTGCCATTTCAGGTGTCATTCCATATTTTGACGACGTCATTGTCATCGCCTCTTCTGACAATGAACTTCATCAAACATTGAGCCATCTTTCAGCGATTTGATGAAGCGGGCATCCATTTTCGGAAGGACAAATGAGTGATCGAATGTGAAGCTGTCGAATTCCTCGGATATCGCATCAATGCCAATGGTCTTCGGCCCAACGAAGACAAAATCGAAATTATTCGAAATTCACCGCCACCGACGGATAAAGTCCAACTTCAAACCTTCCTTGGACTAGTGAATTTTTACCAAGCCTTTGTAAAAGGAAGAGCTACAATCGCAGAACATGGTCGTGGTCTACTGCCCAGCGGAGAAGTTTCGATGAGCTGAAGTCTACACTGTCGAAAGACAAAGTTCTCATGCCATACAATGAGAAACTTCTTTTGCTATTGGTCTGTGATGCTTCTCCATACGGCATCGAGGTGGTTCTGTCACATAAAATTAATTTTAAAGAACGGCCGATTGCGTTTTATTCTAGGACACTCACAGCCACTGAACGCTAATATGCCCAAATTGACAAAGAGGCACTGTCAATTATCGGAAGCATCTAGAAGTTTCATGACTTCATATATGGGCGTAATTTTACGATTGTGACACCACAAACCACTCCTCGGATTGTTCAGACCTGACAAACCGATACTACAAATTCTGTCCCCAAGGATGATGCGTTGGAGCATTTTTATGAATGCTTACAACTACAGCCTTTTCCACCGCCCAGGAAAGGAGAACGGCAACGCAGTCAGGCTAAGCCATCTGCCCAATATAATGGCACAAAGAGTTGTTTCTGGCATGAAACAAAAAGGCAGTGGGTCACATCAGCATACACATCGATTTCGCTGGACCATTCCAATCGAAAGTATTTTTCATACTAGTAGACTCGTACTCCAAATGGTTAAGGGTTCAACTAGTTTCGTCTACGTCATTAGCATGTGCCATTCAATCGCTCTGTTCTATCTTTGCAACATAAGGCATTTTAGAAGTTATCGTACGCGATAACAGTACCGCATTCAGTTCATCAGAATTTGATGATTTCTGCAAGGGGAACGGTATTCACCACACGTTTGTTGCTCCATTTCATCCTTCATCCAAAGGGCAAGCAGAGCGTATAGTACGGTCAACCAAAGACTATTTGAAAAAAGAAACGACTGGCGACATTCGGCATCGTTTCGCAATATTCTTAGTCACCACCATGCAACCCCGTCGACGAGCACCCGAGCTTTTTTTCAACCGCCGCATCGGTATTGATTTTGATCTTCCGCATCCTGATACGATTCCGGTTTCGAAAGATAAAACTAATGACGAATGGAAGACCCGAAAACTGTCTGCGAAATCAGATGTCTGGGCTCGCACCTACGCGTCTGAGCCTAAATAGATTCTGGCAGTCGTTACCATGACAACAAGACCTGTTTCATACCATGTTGCGACCGAAGAGGGCAACATTATACGCCGTCATATAGTTCAGCTGCGGTTACATAAAGATCAATCAGAATCATCCGGATTCAAAAGTCGGTCAGAATGCCAGTCAATCCTTATGAATGCCGTCGTTCTGAAAGAGTTCGAACTAAAGCAGGTGGTGTTCCATCCACAAGTGAAAGAATGTAGTGTACTAAGCCACTGTATATTATTTCTTATAATACACTAACACAGACATTGGTTACATTGTGCAGTAATCGATGTACAGTAATATCGTAGAACGTTCAAGCATTCGATTATACGGTGTCAAGTAGTTCACAGCACAATAATAAAGAGAAATTATAATAAGATAAAATATAATATATGTCTGTTATCTCTAAACATAACAGTGGGGTTAGAGGGTTTTTCTGATAGTATAGTGTCGTAAAATACATAGCCGGAAAAACAATAACTTGGTTTGAGGGCAAGTTTGCAGATTGTTTGATGTTACTTCGAGATCAAATGACAAATTTAACGACTATCGCTCGATCAGTACGGTTTCTTATCGATATCCAATGAGTGCCATTATGTTCGTTGCGCAGTAAAATGGTTCTTGCTTAAAGCTACTTCTTACAGTAATTTACTTGAATTCACCCATTATCTATAGATTTAGACTATGAAGCAAAATATGACAGACACATCTAAAACCATTTCCCCATTTTACAATATTTCTCAATATCTTCTTAGCAATTGACACAATATAATCTTAACAAAAAAAATCTTTAAATACCGATTATACTATCTTCCCATAATATACAATAATACGAATGACACACACCAACAAGACTGAACCATCTCTAAACGACAAAATTATTCGTAAATGGCAAAATCAAAAAAAATGTATGCAAATTTAATTTTGTCGACTTATGATAAATGTAAATTCAGTAACAACACCAATATACTGTACACTTATGACAATAACAACACCAAAAAACGACTGTACCGTATAGAATCTCTCGTCCTTATTATAAATCACTTAACAAAATCGAAACGGATAGTTAGTTTCCATTTACGATATAACACACCAAACCATCTGTTACTTGTTTAAAAGCTTTGGATTCAATCAGTTATTAATAAAAATAAAAAAAAGAAGAAATACTGACAAACCTACCAACACACAAAATATGATTTACCGACATGAAAATCTTTGAAAAAACGGTACACACACACACATCCATATAAAATATTTTCTTAACATTCTGTGGTTTTCTTTTCCTTGAATAAATTTGTTTGCTCCTAATCGTATTTTACATAATTTTTATAGGAAAAAAGTTTTCCTCTCAAAAAAAAAAAACTAAACAAAATGAAAAGGAAATCTGTTTTCATTAAAATGTATAAATAAAACTTTTGTATTTGTGTGTGTGTGTGCACAGAAATGAAAAAAAATCCTAAAAGATTTTCCTCCTTTTTTTTGTGCACCGTGTGATTTCAAACTTTTCATGTGATTTACATGACAAATAAAATTTTACACCGCAAATAACAAATAACTAAGGGTTTCTCGTTCATTGTATACGGGGATGTATTGTGTGGCCAAGGATGTATTGTAAAATTTTTGTATACGTTTTTTTGTATAAGTTTTTTTTTTTCTGCAATTCTGGGAAGAAGTAACAAAAGTGAACATTTTCATAAGAAGTTTTGATAAAGGCGACGAAGAACTCGCGATGTAATACATTATCAGTATTGAATGTTATCATTTATTGTTTGGAAAATTTTCTAAAAGATTTCCAGACTTGCTTTTATTCCAATGTAAACGGTGGTTAAATTTTAAGGGCCATTGTTAAATGTGAACCACACCTAAACGTCAAGTTTTTCTCTGCATTTCATTTGACATTTCTCAATTTCAAACTAACTCAATTTGAACCATGGAAAGATACACGATCGAGCAACGCGTTAAAGTTATTCAGGCTTATTATGAAAATGGTCGTTCAAATCAAAATGCATATCATGCACTTCGTGATTTTTTCGGTCAATTTAATCGTCCAAATGTGCGTACAATCGGAAAAATCGTGCAAAAGTTTAAGCAAACCGGATCTGTAGGAGATTTTAAAACACCAGTGCATGCTCGTACAGCTCGTACTACAGAAAATATTGCTGCTGTTCGCGATAGTGTGGCTGAAGAACCGTCCACCTCAACTCGTCGTCGTGCCCAACAATTGCACCCCTCACGCTCGTCGTTGATGAACATTATGCATAAATACTTGCATTTACACGCTTATAAGGTGCAATTGACTGAAGAACTAAAGCCTCTTGACCATTCCAAACGTCGTCAATTGTCAGAATGGCGGCAAGAAATGGCAACAGTGGATGACCAATTTTCGAAGAAAATCATCTTCAGTGATGAGGCACATTTTCACCTCAGTGGATTAATCAATAAGCAGAATTGCCGCATTTGGGCGAATCATAATCCAGGAGTGACTGTCGAAAAACAAATGCACCCACAACGAGTGACTGTTTGGTGCGGTTTATGGGCTGGCGGCATCATCGGGCCGTATTTTTTCCAAAATGAGGCCGGTCAGGCAGTTACTGTGAATGGTGTTTGCTATCGTGAGATGATAACGAACTTTTTATGACCCGAAATGGAAGATATGGATGTGGCACTTGCCACACAGCTAACGAAACAATAGCTCTTTTGCGCGACAAATTCAATGGTCGTGTTATCTCACGTGGTGGCGATGTCAGTTGGCCGCCAAGATGGTTTGACACTGTTGGGCTTCTTTCTTTGGGGTTATTTGAAAGAAAAGGTGTACGTCGATAAGCCAGCAACAATTCAAGAGCTAAAGGATGAGATAATTCGGCACATTAACGGCATAGAACCTCAATTATGCCTAAGCGTCATCGAAAATTTGGACCATCGGATGGAGGTGTGCCACCGATTTCGCGGCGGCCATTTGGCCAATATTTTGTTCCATACATAATTGAACCATACCATATCATCATAATAAAAAGAATTGACAATAATTTCCTAAATAAGAAAGGTAACACGCCAATATGCAAACTGGTACGCCATACTTTTCGTTACGAGTTTTGAGAGCGAGAAGGGTTTCCATTTCAAGAGTTCCTAACACCTTAATAAAAATATTGTAAAAATTTGTGCACACAAATCGTTCATAGAAGAGTCATATAGCGGTAATCCAACCCGAGTAACTAGAATTCTCAGCTAAACACTATTACTAATCTCACATTTCGTCTATCCAGTAGCACTAGCGGCAGACATAGAGCGAATGTATCGCCAAATTCGAGTCGATGCCCAAGATGGCTATTCCCAGTACATTGTACGGTGTGGAAACCCCAGTGTCCAGATAAAGCAGTTCCGCTAAATAATTGTCACACATCGGCTGCTCCATTTTTATACATACATGAATCTTTGGACAACTTGGTTTGGAATCGACATCTTAAGTTTCCACAGGCTTCAAACGCCACTATTGTAAAAATTTTATGTAGATGATCTGCTAAGCAGGAGTAGCGACGCTTCATCAGCAATTGCATTGGCACATAACATAACAACGATTCTCATTCTTTACGGAGATACACAATTGAGTACCTTCAAGGTCCATGTGATTGTCTGTGCCACCCGCTTGGCTTGTTAGCTCTGGCAATCGTTGCAATATAATCATTATTTCAGCAGTTAAGATTATTGCATCTTGAATGTGTAAACCGCTGCCACTATAGACACCTGGATGACTATACAAAAGAAACTGAAGCAACTAGAGAAAAAGACTAGAGAAACATGAAAGTATTTAGGTTGCGAAACTCTATTTTAGAGCATTGGACGAATTTGCAAATGTACATATTCCGTTAGTTGCGGCCAAAACAGAGATAGTCCTCCATCTAAGTGAAAAGCATTTGACCTCAGACCGGAGTACATACATAAAGGATTTGTGGCCGACAAAAAAATGGAATCATATATTCTCATGTGACAACCCTGCCAACTGTGCTTCTTTAGGATGCAATCCAAGATTCTGCTCGCGCATCTTCTTTGATGGGAAGGCCCCATTTGCCCATACATTATCAGCATAACTAGCCATAAGAACGTCACCATGAGGTAAGGTCTCTAAATAGTGACGTTTTAGAAGAACGCGATAAAACCGTACCCATGATTGCTAAAAAGTAACAGCATTGGACGATGTATTTGACCGTGGGTCAAATCACACCGGCCGAATATAAGTGGCCGGAATACCACCTGTGTAAATTACCTAAACAAGTTCACTTAGCAAAAGAAATTCGACTTCTCAATTTAGGACAACCAATCCTAAAAGGAAATTAGTCTCCCTTCCACCGTGTTTAGTTGACACCGGCATATTGTGAAAGGGAGGGCGCTTAAAACATGCAGAATGGTTTTACGAGCAAATACAATCATTATACCTATCTGTCCCAACAATCGTTTTGGATCGTTGTAGTACAAAAGCTGGCAACACAACTTACTAATGGTTTTATTATCTATCAAAGGCTTAATTCACATCCTTGAAATCAGTTGATGGCCAATTAACCAGCAAAAAGGGTGATGCCAACCAAACAATTCACACACTAGACTGGATATAACATGGCCGATAGAAATCTCCTCAAAAACAGGTAAAGGAACGAGATTCGTCAAAGTGTACATCGTTGTATTCGTCAGCATGTTTGTCAAGGCAAACCACCTGAAACTGGCTAGCAGTTTAACTACGAATGAATTTTTGAGGCAGCACTTACTATATTTGTGAGCAGGATAAGACTCTCCAGCACAATATCCTGTGACAAAGGTACCAATTGCATTGACCAATCCAAAGTTGACATTTAAGAAGGCAACAACACTACTCTATCAGATCCAGTTACTCACCTCTAAACTACTCACACCAGTAATCGAAGACATTAACCCAGCACCCTTTTTGACGTTCGCTCGCATCATATCAGTTCCTGATCTTGTTAACTCGGAAATACCAGATAACCGTTTAACAAGATGGGAAGAACTTCAGAAGCTAATTATAGTGCGATATTTTGAAGAATTGGGTGGAGAGGAGGTTCGGAACTAGGCTTGTCACCCGTCCTTCTTTTGTGAATAGATTATCAACGTTAAACGCTATAATGGTTTATCATCTTTAGCGATTATGGAAGATCTACTTCAACGTTTATTCGGAGCTAATTATTTCACCGTTTGAGATTTATTATCAGGATATTACCAGGTATAGCGATGTGTCCAAAATACTCCAGATTCAATATCCATAACCGCTTTTATTACTGCTGACGGACATTATAAATTTCTAGGGATCCCATTTGGGTTAGCCATTTCCCAGCTATTTGTCAGAAAATTATGAATTATAATTAAGAATAGTTGACGAGAGTATTGGGGAAATAGTTCTATATCTAGATGGTATAATAATCCCAAGTAACACGATCGCAGAGGGAATGAGAAATTATGAGCGTTTGTTAGATGTAATAAAGTGTCAAGGTCTGTTGCTTAACCTGAAAAGTAGCCATTTCGTCATCCGCAAAGTATAATTTTTAGTACATGATCGCGAGTTAGACCCGAAAGATTAAAAACGGATGCCGATATAAATTTTCCACAGCTGAAGAACAGAACTCAGATACAACTGCATTTTTTGGTGTTGGCGGTATTCTTTCGAAAGTTCATGAAAAACTTTAATATTGTTGCAAAACTTTGGAAGCGTATGTATATGCTATTTTAGAGAATCGCAAAATGTAAGCAATATATGACTCTAATTTAGAACATAAAGTGGTTACCGATGTTTGATTGAAAGTATTCGGTGGAATTTTGTTGCAAGTCAATCAGTATAAAAAAAATGGCCTGTTGCCTATTTAAGCAAAGAGACCACCAATGTGAATACAATTACCATTCTTAAGAATTGGAAGTCTTAGCAATCGTCGCGTCATTGGCGCGATAATAACCGATTATGCATCAATACAAAGTACTCGTAGTTCAACAAAAAAAATTGAAAACCGAGAATTTCAATATGGTCGCAAAAATTTGCAGATTACGATTTTGTGGTGGTGTTGAGTCGAAATACAAACGGTACAGAAGAACTGTTGCATTAGGCCAGTTTACATGTTTATAAAATAACTAATGAGTAACACGATGAGTTTGATGGTATATGCACCTAGTGGACGAGGACTTTAGGGAAATATTAATTACGTGAAATGACTACCTCAGATTGCAGAATAACGATAGATGCATCACGATTATTTGGCGGATAAATGCCAACTTGTTTATAAGACTTACGCCGGCTGCATAAATGAGTCAATCCTAGAATGATCAAGTGGAGATTAGCCTAACTAAATCACGACTAAATGGGATATGTGGAGTTTAGAAGGCAATAAAGATGCTCAAGAGAAATTTTTAGCTTAGACCATTTCCTTATGCGCTTATACGTGTAAATAATTCTAAAGGTTTTGTGAAGAAAATAATATAAAGCATGTGCCAAACGCAACCACAACGCTGAGAGCGAATGGCCAATTGAAAAATGATATAACCGCACAATACTATCTATGCTGAGGGCTACTATATGCAAAGAAGACAACAAATGTGATTTCAAAATTATTCAATTGCAATGGTCATTAAACAACATACAAAATTCAACTACAGGAAATTCGCCAGAATATTTAGTTTTGACCTATAACCCGACGAGTATATTGATTGATTGATTAGAATGTACGGCCAAGGACGAACCAGGAACTCCCGGAATGCCGGGCACCACCGTACACCCGTGTTACATATAACAAAACCGAAGGAGTGGATGGAATTTGTTAGTTATGACAGACTCGACCCGGTTGCAGACACCTAAGCGATCGATAGTTAGTGTTTTTTTTTTTTGTGGTGTAAGGAAAGGAAGGGCATGTTAGTAATGACAGATTTGACCCGGTTTTCATCTGAAATGATAAATTAATTAATTTGTAATATAATAAACTAAACATATCATAATATAATTTCTGCAAGCCGTATACTGTAATAAACTGGATTAATTTTCCCTGAAAATACAAATATATTAATTTGTCTCATAATAATAATATATTAATGTAATATAAATATATAAATACCTAAATACATAAATACATAAATATATAAAGATATGAATACATAAATATATAATAACATAATAGCAATTACACAAAGTACTTGCATCAAAATCCTCTTTATATTTACTTTAAAACCAAAAACACTACAAATCGAAATTAATAAAATAATTAAACAATTGAATTCGATCGAATCCACCGTTTTTTAGCAATTACCCCTATAACCCGACGAGTATATTGAACACTTATTAGATGCGCCTTTACAAACAAAAATCTAATTGCTGAATTCAACGAACTAGAAGGAATAGGTATTAGTAAAATGAATCGAACTGCGGTTAAAAGGACGTTCGATAGTAAACACTGGAAACCAAGGAACTATAACGAGGGTGATATGGAACTATCAAGAGGGACCTGGGTAGGGGCATAAATGTGGCTGCATTTCATTGATGCAGCGTGTAATTTCATTCTGTAATGTAGGGTGGTTGTGAGTTTGTTGACATGGAACTTTGAATTCAAATAACCCCATAAAAAGAAATCTAATGGTGTTAAATTATATGATTTAGGAGGCCAATTCTGATGACTGAAACGATAGAGTACGCGACCAGAAAATGTCTCATGCAATAATTAAATTGTTACACGGGCTGTATGGCATATGGCACTTTCTTGTTGAAACCACATATTGGCCACATAACTCTGTTAACTCTGTTAATGATAACTCTGTTATCATTTAACGATATCAAGCACCAGTACCAGTCATCGCTCGACCAGCCTCATAATCAAAAAAGTATGGTCCAATGATGTCTCCGGCTCAAAGTTCGCACCAGACAGTAACACGTTTACTTTTAGCATCATTGTCAAGAGGAATCTGTCAAAATACGTCCTTTAAATCTGTTCTAGAAATTAAAAAGGTGTTTCCCAATCGACTCAGAAGACTCCCAATTATTGATAATGAATAGGCATCCTTTGCAGTTAACTCATTAACTCGTCGGCCATCAAGGCACAACCTAAATTTCTCATTTGGTTTTTTCATCAGGGTGGCTGGTGAACACCAAGGACTCTCGCTCTCTTTTAAGACGCCTAATGCAATCATACGATAAAGTACGGCATAAAGTTCAGCTCAAACAGCAGAAGAAACGGCATAGTGTCACTATTTTATCAGTGTGGCATTCCCTGTATAAATTTTATGGGACAAGAGGTTTATACGACTAAATCCCATCGTAACAGATGAAAGAAGTAGGTTTTTTAAAATCGGATAAAGCACTGGTGTGTTCAGAGGAAAGAAAATGACTAAGAGGAGGATCCGGGTTGATGGATATAGTGCAGAAAGATATAAGATTATTCGACACTTCAGATAGATTAAAATGGATTCCGAAGGCTCTGAAAAAGTCCATCCCGAGGTATAACTCCTTCGACTAAGTAGATGCTAAATGCAGTTTAATTCGTCGACGTTTGTTATTGAATTACACATCGACTATGACATATCCAAAAAATGCGCACCCATTATTTGATGGACATATACGTCATCCGCTGATAAAAATTTCCCACATTCCTTTCCTAACACACTTTTGTTTGCACACCGGAATCAAGTAGACCTCGCATAAGGCAGTTATTAATATCGATATCTATGAACGGCCGATTATCAACCGAATCGAACAAAATTGAGGAACAGAATTGAGGAACATATTTCGCGACGAATTGGGCGACGAAATTTATAGTACAAATACGAACGATGGAAGCGCGCTAGAGGTTAAAAGGCTAAAATTAGGATGTTTTAATTTTGGATGAGTTGTAGGAAAACGCATTAACAACGACTGAAATTCGGGATCCGTGTTTGAGGCCGCGTCTGTCATTTCTTGATTTCTTGAGAACGGATCGATTGAAGGAGGGAGAAATCCTCGAGACTGGACCACCCTCCAATTTAGTCAGGCCGCATATGATTGAGAAGTACCTCCAGAAGCTCATTATCAGGAATGGGATAAACAGCTTGAAAAGCTAGCTGATACATGCTATCCTGGAATGCATCATAACTATCTTGGTTGTAACGCTGCTTACAGGAATCTGATATGTGCGGCACTTCTTTATCCGTCTGTCCTCGACCAAATCGGTTAGGCAGCTCAGTTTGTAAGGACGGCCAACTAATGTTAGGGTTCCCATCCAACATGATCCAGAACCACCCTAACTCATCGCCAGTTAACAGATAGGTAATGTCATGAATACATTTATCCAAATTTAGATGAGTTCGTTGAGACAATATATCGATTCGACTAATAAATCTCTCTACCGGAATATCTATGTAGGCCCACTAAATTTGATATTCAAGTTCCAGATAATTTGAGAAGAATCTATTGTGGATCCAGTCCGGGATGAGTTGGTTGCGCTCAACGTGACATTTGCGTTAGAACATTCAGCAAAGAGCTCAAGCGAGAGTTTGCAAATGAACGGTGGTATTTTGGTTATCCAGAAACACCTATCATTTCCATTTCATATATCGACCACCTGTGTCGACTCTTTGATTAAGTTCAATTTACTGCAGTTATCAAAAGTCAATGCCAAACGGACTAAATTGACATCTAACATTTGGTTACATTTCATTAAAATATAAACATAATTTGCACTGGCACTTTATAAAACGTGATTATCTGGCAAAAGGCGTTCTAAAGTTTTTGAAAACAGTCATTGACCACATTCTTAGGTCACTGCACAAAAGTAAATTGGTTACAAATCGCATCGTTTCCTAACTAGAACACACATTTAGGACAGAAGTTTTGGTAGTGCAATTTTGACAAAACATTTGACTTTTACAATCCAATGAAATTGAAATATAACCCATTAAGATTTATACCCTGATCGAAAATTCACAAAGTGCTTGGTCAGAGAGAATATATGCATAATTTTTACTATTTTTTCTTCAACCAACACAAAGACGGAAATTCTAAACGAAAATCAAAACAAAAAACATTATACTCAAAAAAAAAAAAAAGTTTTTATTTTCTTTTCCACGAAAACTTTTTATTTTCCCCGTTCTCTGTTAAAGGAAGAAGATTTAACAAAATATTTTAAGCTTTTAAAACTTTTGTGTAATTTGAACGAAATTACTAAGATACTTTTATTAAATTTTTTTATTTCTTTTTTTATTTGTTTGTGGTGTGGTCGGTAAATAAAATTTGACAGTGTTTGTATAAAAGTACGGTGTAAACGAAGTGGGTGCTTAATATTTCAACGGAAAATTTTTAATGAAAATTAATGGCCAAAATATTATTTGTATTTTAGTTCGTTTTGGGGCATGTGGTTTGATTTATATGGATGGTGTCGCTACATATTAAAACGTTTACATTGTGGAGAGATACAATTTACAGACGTTAAATATATGATTTAGTAAACATAATAATAATAGGCATTACCATAAGAACCACCGACTTTATAAATCTTGAGACTAGACTTTGTATTGTTTTATGTAATAAAAAAAAAGTTAGGCTGAGGATGAAATATAATTTTAAAAACAGTGATAAATTAAGGATTAGGCCCACATTCTCCGTGTCATTTAGCTATAACACTAAAATATTATTTAAAATTTGTGAAAAAATAAATACTGGCGCAATACATTTGCTTTAATTATAATCTCCGAATAAAATAGAAAAATATAAGCAACCCCGACCTCCTTTAAAAATATGTTAGATTTCGATTCTGGCACTAGGACATTTATAGTCATATAAATGTCCTATCAATTTCACTGAGTTTTGTAGCCCAAATGACTATAAACATTTATAGTCATTTGGGCTACAAAACTCAGTGAAATTGATAAGAGCTCCCACAAATTAAAGAAGCCTCACAGCTAAGCACCTCGGAAAGAATTAAAAAAAACATTTACCAGAGTATAAAATACTCCAAAGATGACCTTAACGTTGCGTGGTGTCTTTAAAAACTATCCAACGATCCAACAGTTTAATTGCCACTCCTAACAATTAAAGCTAACTGTGGCGGAACTTTAGGGCTTACATGTTGGAATGGTTATATATTATGAATTATGAGGATACCCCCCGACCAATAAGGGAACTAAACCAACAATGTATAGTTACACACATATATTATATAAATGAACAGTTGTGCTGCTCGTGCAACAACAAATCTAAATACATAAAAGTTTTATTGAAAATAAATTATGTACGATTACAGTATTAAAAGTACATTAAAAAAGTTTTGCAAAATCATGTCTCAGCTGTCATGTTATTATTTTTGTGAATTCAATGTTCTCGAATTTGCATCGCTTATACCGCGCTAACTATATATATACAAGTGTATACGTTACAGCAAATGTTAAATATAATATTCCAGAAGATAATAATTTTAAACCATTTTTTTTTTTTATCTTATTTTTGGAAAATGTAACTTTGAAGAACATTTTATTTTTTTGTTTCGTTAAAACTTAAAAGATTTTGTTATGTTAGACATTAAAATATATATTTTTCGTGTAAATTGTGTACTAGGTACTCGATTATTAGCATCGTCAGCTGTTGCCATGAAGCTGTTGACGGTGACTAATTTGATTTTAGATATAAGCCAGATATAATTGCGTGCATAACTATATAATAGATGTTGACGATTACTGTCACGTTATAGGCAGGCTACTGTTGGAAAATAGCTGATTAATTTTAATTTACCTTAAGTGCTCAAAGGTAAACTTCCAGACTAAAATAAGTTGTTATCAAATAAAAATATTAATATTTTAACGGTTTACATGCCGAATTTAATTTTTGGAGTATTTGGAGCAATGCTTTTTCCTAAAAATTATATAAGCATAGTACATATACACTAAAATGGATTAAACCGGTTGAACTTTATAAGTATTTCTTTTATTTTTAACTTGCTACTTAAAAACCATTTCAAATTCAACTGTCGTTAATAAAATTAAATTTGATTGAATCATGGTCCAACGAAAACCGGGTCGAATTTGATTTAGATGATATATTTAAATTCAATTTGATGGCTTAAATTTGAACTAATAAATTTGAAAATTCTAAAGTGATTTTATTTGTTTTAATTTAAAATTGAAAAAATTTAATAAAAATGAAACGTGAATCTACAAGTTTGATTTGTATAAAACGTTTTATACAATTTGAAAAATAAGTTTGATCGAAAACCACTAAACTATTAATTTAAACTATTTGATTTGTTTGACCTGTTGATTTGAATAAAATTATGGAAAAAAAGATTTGAATTAAATTTGATTGTATCACCATGTCGATTTTACTTTTCATGTATCTCAATTAAATTTTCGTGAAATTCAACGACGTATTTTGCCAGTTTAACGGTTGTTTCATTTGATTTTTGTGTTACATAATCATTTTTGTGCCTGCTATTTAAACACGTTTTAGAATTTGATGGATTTGATAAAATCATTATTATATTATTATATTATTATATTATTATATTATTATATTATTATATTATTATATTATTATATTATTATATTATTATATTATTATATTATTATATTATTATATTATTATATTATTATATTATTATATTATTATATTATTATATTATTATATTATTATATTATTATATTATTATATTATTATATTATTATATTATTATATTATTATATTATTATATTATTATATTATTATATTATTATATTATTATATTATTATATTATTATATTATTATATTATTATATTATTATATTATTATATTATTATATTATTATATTATTATATTATTATATTATTATATTATTATATTATTATATTATTATATTATTATATTATTATATTATTATATTATTATATTATTATATTATTATATTATTATATTATTATATTATTATATTATTATATTATTATATTATTATATTATTATATTATTATATTATTATATTATTATATTATTATATTATTATATTATTATATTATTATATTATTATATTATTATATTATTATATTATTATATTATTATATTATTATATTATTATATTATTATATTATTATATTATTATATTATTATATTATTATATTATTATATTATTATATTATTATATTATTATATTATTATATTATTATATTATTATATTATTATATTATTATATTATTATATTATTATATTATTATATTATTATATTATTATATTATTATATTATTATATTATTATATTATTATATTATTATATTATTATATTATTATATTATTATATTATTATATTATTATATTATTATATTATTATATTATTATATTATTATATTATTATATTATTATATTATTATATTATTATATTATTATATTATTATATTATTATATTATTATATTATTATATTATTATATTATTATATTATTATATTATTATATTATTATATTATTATATTATTATATTATTATATTATTATATTATTATATTATTATATTATTATATTATTATATTATTATATTATTATATTATTATATTATTATATTATTATATTATTATATTATTATATTATTATATTATTATATTATTATATTATTATATTATTATATTATTATATTATTATATTATTATATTATTATATTATTATATTATTATATTATTATATTATTATATTATTATATTATTATATTATTATATTATTATATTATTATATTATTATATTATTATATTATTATATTATTATATTATTATATTATTATATTATTATATTATTATATTATTATATTATTATATTATTATATTATTATATTATTATATTATTATATTATTATATTATTATATTATTATATTATTATATTATTATATTATTATATTATTATATTATTATATTATTATATTATTATATTATTATATTATTATATTATTATATTATTATATTATTATATTATTATATTATTATATTATTATATTATTATATTATTATATTATTATATTATTATATTATTATATTATTATATTATTATATTATTATATTATTATATTATTATATTATTATATTATTATATTATTATATTATTATATTATTATATTATTATATTATTATATTATTATATTATTATATTATTATATTATTATATTATTATATTATTATATTATTATATTATTATATTATTATATTATTATATTATTATATTATTATATTATTATATTATTATATTATTATATTATTATATTATTATATTATTATATTATTATATTATTATATTATTATATTATTATATTATTATATTATTATATTATTATATTATTATATTATTATATTATTATATTATTATATTATTATATTATTATATTATTATATTATTATATTATTATATTATTATATTATTATATTATTATATTATTATATTATTATATTATTATATTATTATATTATTATATTATTATATTATTATATTATTATATTATTATATTATTATATTATTATATTATTATATTATTATATTATTATATTATTATATTATTATATTATTATATTATTATATTATTATATTATTATATTATTATATTATTATATTATTATATTATTATATTATTATATTATTATATTATTATATTATTATATTATTATATTATTATATTATTATATTATTATATTATTATATTATTATATTATTATATTATTATATTATTATATTATTATATTATTATATTATTATATTATTATATTATTATATTATTATATTATTATATTATTATATTATTATATTATTATATTATTATATTATTATATTATTATATTATTATATTATTATATTATTATATTATTATATTATTATATTATTATATTATTATATTATTATATTATTATATTATTATATTATTATATTATTATATTATTATATTATTATATTATTATATTATTATATTATTATATTATTATATTATTATATTATTATATTATTATATTATTATATTATTATATTATTATATTATTATATTATTATATTATTATATTATTATATTATTATATTATTATATTATTATATTATTATATTATTATATTATTATATTATTATATTATTATATTATTATATTATTATATTATTATATTATTATATTATTATATTATTATATTATTATATTATTATATTATTATATTATTATATTATTATATTATTATATTATTATATTATTATATTATTATATTATTATATTATTATATTATTATATTATTATATTATTATATTATTATATTATTATATTATTATATTATTATATTATTATATTATTATATTATTATATTATTATATTATTATATTATTATATTATTATATTATTATATTATTATATTATTATATTATTATATTATTATATTATTATATTATTATATTATTATATTATTATATTATTATATTATTATATTATTATATTATTATATTATTATATTATTATATTATTATATTATTATATTATTATATTATTATATTATTATATTATTATATTATTATATTATTATATTATTATATTATTATATTATTATATTATTATATTATTATATTATTATATTATTATATTATTATATTATTATATTATTATATTATTATATTATTATATTATTATATTATTATATTATTATATTATTATATTATTATATTATTATATTATTATATTATTATATTATTATATTATTATATTATTATATTATTATATTATTATATTATTATATTATTATATTATTATATTATTATATTATTATATTATTATATTATTATATTATTATATTATTATATTATTATATTATTATATTATTATATTATTATATTATTATATTATTATATTATTATATTATTATATTATTATATTATTATATTATTATATTATTATATTATTATATTATTATATTATTATATTATTATATTATTATATTATTATATTATTATATTATTATATTATTATATTATTATATTATTATATTATTATATTATTATATTATTATATTATTATATTATTATATTATTATATTATTATATTATTATATTATTATATTATTATATTATTATATTATTATATTATTATATTATTATATTATTATATTATTATATTATTATATTATTATATTATTATATTATTATATTATTATATTATTATATTATTATATTATTATATTATTATATTATTATATTATTATATTATTATATTATTATATTATTATATTATTATATTATTATATTATTATATTATTATATTATTATATTATTATATTATTATATTATTATATTATTATATTATTATATTATTATATTATTATATTATTATATTATTATATTATTATATTATTATATTATTATATTATTATATTATTATATTATTATATTATTATATTATTATATTATTATATTATTATATTATTATATTATTATATTATTATATTATTATATTATTATATTATTATATTATTATATTATTATATTATTATATTATTATATTATTATATTATTATATTATTATATTATTATATTATTATATTATTATATTATTATATTATTATATTATTATATTATTATATTATTATATTATTATATTATTATATTATTATATTATTATATTATTATATTATTATATTATTATATTATTATATTATTATATTATTATATTATTATATTATTATATTATTATATTATTATATTATTATATTATTATATTATTATATTATTATATTATTATATTATTATATTATTATATTATTATATTATTATATTATTATATTATTATATTATTATATTATTATATTATTATATTATTATATTATTATATTATTATATTATTATATTATTATATTATTATATTATTATATTATTATATTATTATATTATTATATTATTATATTATTATATTATTATATTATTATATTATTATATTATTATATTATTATATTATTATATTATTATATTATTATATTATTATATTATTATATTATTATATTATTATATTATTATATTATTATATTATTATATTATTATATTATTATATTATTATATTATTATATTATTATATTATTATATTATTATATTATTATATTATTATATTATTATATTATTATATTATTATATTATTATATTATTATATTATTATATTATTATATTATTATATTATTATATTATTATATTATTATATTATTATATTATTATATTATTATATTATTATATTATTATATTATTATATTATTATATTATTATATTATTATATTATTATATTATTATATTATTATATTATTATATTATTATATTATTATATTATTATATTATTATATTATTATATTATTATATTATTATATTATTATATTATTATATTATTATATTATTATATTATTATATTATTATATTATTATATTATTATATTATTATATTATTATATTATTATATTATTATATTATTATATTATTATATTATTATATTATTATATTATTATATTATTATATTATTATATTATTATATTATTATATTATTATATTATTATATTATTATATTATTATATTATTATATTATTATATTATTATATTATTATATTATTATATTATTATATTATTATATTATTATATTATTATATTATTATATTATTATATTATTATATTATTATATTATTATATTATTATATTATTATATTATTATATTATTATATTATTATATTATTATATTATTATATTATTATATTATTATATTATTATATTATTATATTATTATATTATTATATTATTATATTATTATATTATTATATTATTATATTATTATATTATTATATTATTATATTATTATATTATTATATTATTATATTATTATATTATTATATTATTATATTATTATATTATTATATTATTATATTATTATATTATTATATTATTATATTATTATATTATTATATTATTATATTATTATATTATTATATTATTATATTATTATATTATTATATTATTATATTATTATATTATTATATTATTATATTATTATATTATTATATTATTATATTATTATATTATTATATTATTATATTATTATATTATTATATTATTATATTATTATATTATTATATTATTATATTATTATATTATTATATTATTATATTATTATATTATTATATTATTATATTATTATATTATTATATTATTATATTATTATATTATTATATTATTATATTATTATATTATTATATTATTATATTATTATATTATTATATTATTATATTATTATATTATTATATTATTATATTATTATATTATTATATTATTATATTATTATATTATTATATTATTATATTATTATATTATTATATTATTATATTATTATATTATTATATTATTATATTATTATATTATTATATTATTATATTATTATATTATTATATTATTATATTATTATATTATTATATTATTATATTATTATATTATTATATTATTATATTATTATATTATTATATTATTATATTATTATATTATTATATTATTATATTATTATATTATTATATTATTATATTATTATATTATTATATTATTATATTATTATATTATTATATTATTATATTATTATATTATTATATTATTATATTATTATATTATTATATTATTAACCAAAGCCACGGACGACTTTAAAACACGAACAGAAATTCTGGCAATGTTTAGGTAATAGGCAACTTCATTCAAAATAGACCTCTTAACTACAATCGAGACCCCACTACCGTTAAGGTTGGTTGAAACTCCATGGTGATCTTTTCTTTGGATGACATAATTAGATGAATAGAATTTATCCGAATGACAATCAATAGTAAGCCATGTTTTCCCAATGATTATGAGGTCATAATTGTTGTCTAAGATCCCAAGGCGAAATATTTTCACTTTAGCTCGAATTCTAGAGCATTATGGAAAATATTCAGATGAAAATGATATTGCAATTTAATTGTTTCGATTTGGTACACTGGAGAACACGAAGTATTCTGCGTTGCCAAAAATGTTTATTATCGAATGGACAAATAAAGACATCGTTGGGTCCGCACTCCGTAGGTTAATTAAAAAGCGGTTACCATTGAAATTCTTAGACTAACATTTACAAAATTGATGGTCTCTGCCACATCAACCTTAGTTTCGAACTGGAATATATAGTACCAAAACTTTGGTTTAATAGTACGTATTGTATTAGGTATACATTTATGAAAATTTAGTATCGTAAGTTACATTGTGGCGTAAGTTGTTTGTACTAAGGTCGTTTTTGCCGCAGTCAAGTTTAATAAAGGACGTCCCGTATTGACAGGACTAAGTTGATTAGTGAACGAACTTTGCACAAAACAGAACGTATTTAATCTGCGATTTGGTCGCCGATTTTATTAGGTATTGGTAAAATAGTGACAGCACAATTTGTAGCAATTGATCAGCAATCTGATGCAGATTTTATTTTTTTTCCAGCCACATAGATAACGATTTAGAACAGTTTTCTTCTGTTAGCTATTATTTTCTGTTTTTTATTCTCTCTCTCGCTTGACGTATTATGAGTATTATTATCAGTGTTTGAACCTTTTGTTATCACAAGAAGCAAAACGCTCAATGTCAAATTAATGCAAGGTTTTAAAGTATCCACAATTGAGGTTATGAGGACGAATATTTGCATTGTACCAAATATTAGCATAATATAACTCATGAGCACACCTGAAATCAATTTACATTTCAAAATAAAACTTCCAAGAAAACAAAAATTATCGTAGCTTAAAGCTAAAAGTTTCTTTTCTAAAGTTTTACCCAAAATTGCATCAGTATTTCCATTTAAAATCCATTAGATAAACATGATATCTCATGTTTCTCGCAAACACAAACGAACGATCATGTAAAATTCATTTATCCTGACGTTTAATATCCTTGCATTTCTATAAAAGAAAACATTTTTTTTTTCTCTCCATTTTTTTGTTACTGGTACTCGTCTCTAGATTTTATCATTTTACAATTTCATTTTAATAATAGTAATAATAATTTTCCAACTTTTCAGACAATTTTCTTGTGCATAGTTGCATAATATATAACTTATACGGGTATAATGTATGGGTATGTGGATGTGGGTGTCTGCGGGGATACAGAAAAGTAGAAAATTTGTTACATATGTTTTTCAATTTGAAACGAAAATGTTACAGTGAAATTCTATTCCAAATTGATTGATAGTAACATCAAGCAGAGGAAACCTGACTTTGTTCACAGTTATCTGATACCATTTACACAAATCGTTATGAGAATTCTGATAAAGCTGAGAAGGATGCTTATATCGATGTTTTAAACGTAATTAAAAATGTTAATCAAATGCAAAAATAAGTCAGTACTATAATATTATTTAGGCACTTCAATAAAAAACAAGAATGAAGAAAAGCAACGATAAAATTACGGTACAGGTTTTTGAAACTCCAATACCGGTCACTTTAGGGGTGAGCGAGCGGGTTCACAGTTGTCGAAATTGTTACAAGTTCGTTTAGTTCTGCTAATCATGGACCGTCCAAATTTAGGTCAAGTTCTGATAGTTGGTCCTAAATTAGTTGGGTGAACTTATTCAATAAAAGTAAAACGTTCACCATATCACTTAAAGAAACACATATATCGGGAGCAGTCTACCTTCCTGATCTAAATAAGGACCAAGTAAAAAAAGGCAAATGAAATTAATTCAAACGACCAAAGTGTTTCAAAATTATCTGCGGTTAAACAGCAGATAAACAACTTGTTTGAATATGTGAAGGATAGGAACAATGTGGTGGGCGAAGTAAAGTGGATGGTTGATAGTTGATCAAACTGTCCTATAATGAGAAGGAAAAGGAGTTTGAAGAACTCAGTGAGAAACTGGAAAAATCAGAACCATTAGTTTGTGTGAAACAAGCAAGCATTTCGACTTATCATAGGATATGATAAAGGACTAAGTGAAACCCTCGATGAATCTAATGCAAACAATGCTAATAGAAAAATGGATTCACCGCCTCAGACTGGTCATCAATTGAGCAAAAAAACGCATTAAAACAAATACACGTACTCTGATAAAAATAGAGCCAGCATTAGAACCAGAAAAAGATCTGGAGAAAAAAATGGTAGGATATAAATTAGAACTACAAAAAGTAGCACCAAAAAAGCGGAAAACATTGAAAACGATTACTCGACTGGATAAGTTTTCGTTAAAAAAAAGAATTTGTATCGGTTGCTAACCTGCTAAAGAAAGTGCAGGCGAACTCAAAACTGATCTGGGAAAAAAACTTATTTATATTCGCAGAGCTACAAAGTGAGATCGTTTGCTAGAGTTTAAAAGCACTGGGAACCTACCACAAACCACTGTTTCAGGAAGCTAAGGTCAGGAAGCTTATGTTAAAGCGTTGACACAGATAGCGTTTGCAGAAACAAGGTGAACTTCTTATCGCGACGCAAATGTCCAGTGGTTAGTCTTCCAAGCCAAATAACAGAGAATGGCGTATTTAAAGGAAAAATAAGGATTGGCAGAAATTTGTGGAATTTTCAAAGGCTGGAACTTTTGCCGAAACGACCCGAAAAAATTAGAAACCCCATCATCATACCACCTAATCTACTTGCTGGATACGGTTAGTAAAGTATAAGGAAGGATCACACGCGAAAAAGTGCTGGGGGCCATTAAAATCTAAGAGGACCTGTCTAAAAATCAATATATCAATATCCATATTCTGTAAGATGGGCACTACTAATTTCGCGGTTAAAATCGCTACTAACACGCGCTTGTAAGTATAGAGGTTCACAAGGCTGGTGGCATACTTCACTAGGCTAATGGCTATTTTCTTAAGAAATCTAGTTCTAAAGTAAATGGAGCAATGGAGCCATAAAAGTCTTTAATTTAACCCGAGGAGTATTACAAGAGTTGGTGCTAGCTCCTATATTGTCCAACGCTATGTATGATGGTTCTTCTAAACGGCTGATATACCAGAAAAAGCAAAAATGACAGGTTTTACGGATGATGTGCCGGTTGTTATCGTAGCAAACCATATTGAGGTGTAGGAAGAAATATGTAGTGTAAAAGTCATCAGGATTGGTTATTCTACATAAGTTGGTGGAATAGAAGACCAAAACAGTTCTGATCTCAAATAGGAAAAGGATGGAAAGCATAAGGTTTAAAAAGAGGAGGGAACGGATTATTTCTAAACTTTTTTTAAGTACCTGGGAGGGCAAGCAATAAGCGTAGTGGTTAAAGATGTGGTATTTGGGTCGAGAAGAACCGAGTTCGAATTCTAACGGAGAAAGGATATAAAAGGAGCTATCATCACTTGATTGCGATTGGTGATTATGGTGAATACCACTATGACCGCCTGTTGAAGTACAGAATACATGAGCCATACCATCGTCCTCGCCAGTACAGTCTGCTTAGAGCAATGCAGTGTACAGATGGATATTCGAAGTGAACCTGAATGCGTCCTTAATTAGGCTGACGACGATGTAAAGTAGAAGATCTTCGACCTCAGAGCTCGATGTAAAGTAGAAGAGCTTCGACCTGGGAGTTATAAACAATGCTAGACTATCATTTAAAGCCCATATGGATACTGTGTATGTGCAAGCTGAGAAATTCAATACTGCTTTTTCGCTATTAATACCGAACGTAGGAGGTGCTCGCTAAAGTTACAGATAATTATTTAGTCACGAGGTTATATTTATTCTGATGTATTTCACCAAATTAAGGGAGTGCTATGAAAAAATTTACATATAAGCAGCAAGTGACCTCTATTTATATTCTGCCACGGATAAGGCAGCGTCTCGAGAATGTCATTACTGGGTTTATTAGTCTCCAACTATTTATATTCCCGCCATGGGGATAAAAACAAGAGTTAAAATATTAATTTGATCCCTGCGGTTCTTTGAACTGTGAACGAGTGGGCAAATATTCAGCAAATATTATTGATTGTATACTGGAAGCCGAAGAAACATGGACAATGGTATGTCGTACTGCAAAAATTATAAAAAAACTACGACACTTAGAGGCGACAACGCAGGAACGCTAATAATTAAAACTCATCGCAGCCACCTTTGTGAAGTAATAATTATCGGAAATTCTATGAGGCTAAATGGGAAATTAAGTTGGAGGTAAGGGTTTAATCGGTAAAAATCCGACACTCTTGGAAGATTATGATGATTACTAGTAAGGGTTCGAAGGTTCCTTCCTCCGAGACCAAACAAAACAGAGACCAGAACCCAGAACTGGAGGTTGCCTATATAAATACACTGATAAAAAATATCCAATGATATGCCGGAAAAAAATTATTCTATATGTGGAATCTGATTGAGTAGTTGGTTCTTTTGTTGGTTATCTTTTCATTGAGCAAATTTGACATGATAAAGACAAACAGGTAGTATATGTCGTGGCTTATCACATTTGTGACATTTAGCTTACGTAGACCAACATGAGTTACTTAACTCCGATAAAAGTGTGTTTTAACTATGGTATGGCATGGGTGTAAGCATTAAAAACCGGAATTTTTTTATGAAATTTAAGCCTTTATTGTGAAAAAATGTTACAAGATTTTTTATTCCAAGTATTGTCGATCGCCGGCATGGCGGCCAAAAACGAATCCAGCCAATTTCGATACATTGAATTGAAGTGAAGCGTATTCCTGATAGAGCATTCTGCATTGATCGAAATAGGTGGTAGTCAGAAGGTCTGGGCTATAAGGCGGGTGAGGCAGAATTTCCTATCCGTTACTCTCCAGGTAATTTTTGACCGGCGCCGCAATATGTGGCCGAGCGTTATTGTGGTGGAAAATGATTGACTCGTGTCTGGTCGAATACGTTGGCCGCTCTGCCTGAATTTTCTGCTTCATTTGGATCAATTGTTGACGATAAAGTTAGACATTGATGATTTGGCCACTTGATGGCCAAACCATCAATGCCTTGGTGTGATAGTGAATTACACCTAGCTGGTCAAACCAAATGCACAGCATGACCTTGGTCCCGTGAATATTCGGCTTGACATATGGTTTTTTGCGCTTGAGATTATCATAATGGATCCATTTGTCATTACCAGTGACAATACGATGCAAAAACGACTTCTTTTTGTGGCGCTCGAGCAGCATTTCGGACATGCAAAATCGTCTTTCCACGTCTCTTGGCTTCAACTCGTATGGCACCCAATTTCCCATCTTTTGGATGAGTCCCAAGGCATTCAAACATCTAAAAATTGTTGCTTAATCAACTCCCAATGATTCTACAAGTTCTTTTTGCATTTGACATGAGTCTTGATCGAGTAATGCCTCCAATTTTTCATTCTTAAACTTTTTCGGCTGACCAGGACGCTCTTTGTTCTTGATGTCAAAATCACCACTTTTGAAGCGATTAAACCACTCAAAGCACTTTATTTTTGCAAGAGCATGCTCACTATACAAATCCAAGAGCAAACGATGACTTTCAGCTGCAGTTTTATTTGCGAAAACGTGACACAACAAAACTTCCCACAAATGCTGTTTTTTCGCAAATTTGATAAATTTTCCATCGTTGAAATAGGTAAGATGTGCAAAATCAAAACAAAAACTTTTAGCTAATTTTGACAGGTATTGAATAGGGCTTTCAAATGACATACATTTCCATGATGTACTCTATAACGCATAAACAAGTAATGGCATCTAGTATCAAATACCAGTTTTTAATGCATGCACCTTAAGATTTTGAGATTTTTAGTATGTGAGATTTTAAATATTACGAATATTTTTAACGTAATTTCTGCTATAAGCCACTTTCTAGTGTGGACGATACTTTAAATCTCAAAACCCACTCAAAACTCATTATCAACGGAGCTACAGACATTTTCATGAAGCATGACATTTTTCTTCATTTTAAGCAACATTTAATAGTGAAGTTTAAACCTTCGGCGGAATCTTTGGAAATGGCTTAATCGGAACACGATTTACGGAACGATTTATTTTCAGAACTTGAGCTTTGGTTGCACCGACAATTACTTGGTTTATACCAAATATTGGATCGATTAAGCTATGACTTAAAGATCACGAAGAGAATAAATTTTGGGAAGAGTTATTTTGTCGGATTTAAGCAGCCAACATTAATTTTGGTCCCGTTGACCTTAGATGATCATATTGGCTGACAATTTTAGATGTTGTGATTGGTACCAAAATAGTCAACAATAATTACAACTGGCCAAATGGGTGATCATTTTCCATAATCTCAGGAAGCATTTGGTCCATGCCAGACCCATGGCACTATTTGAAAAACGGAATAGAACCCTCCTCCTCGGCATGCCAGTTGACCCTGGGATATTGCACACAGACACGAATCGGAAATTGTAATATCAAAACCCTAACAACCATCAATGCTAGAACAATTAGAGAGAGGAATGAATCGTTACAAAACTGAAATCCTCAGAATCAATGAAGTAAGATAAAAAAACGGTGATGAAGGAAAAACAAGTGAATAAAATTACCTGATATTCTCTCTGAACAAGATAAAAGAAACAAAAGGGCACTAATATGAAATGGAAACCAATTAATAGCAGAATATCCGTAGCAAGATTCCATTTACAAATACTAAACTCAACTATAACTCAGTTCTATGCACCACAGAAGACGCAGATGAGATAACCAAGGAAGCCAAGTCAAATCGTAAGAAATTTAATACCACCATCTTACAAAGTATCGAAACAAGGAACACTTCTGCAAAGCGCTCAAGCTCAGACTCCAAAAACCAAGAATACAGATGCAACTATTATCAGTAATAATATTTGGAAGAAAATTGAAGAAAGCTGACAACTCAAGTTGCAAATGTGCCAACAAACTACGTCAGAACTGAAACGTCAATACGAGGAATACGGTACATGAAATAAAGAAAATGGCAAAGTGTAATCGTAGACAATACACAGGAAACATTCTCAAGACAGCAAAAGAGGATGTGCATTATACGACCGGCCACTTGAAAATTCACCAATATACACCAAAAGGGATGAATCTGGTCAAACCTAAACAACAGACGAAGCCCAATTGAAGAGATGGTAGGAATATTTTTGAGAGAATACCACGAACAATACAGAAATCTTCGAATTGTCATTTGGTGCCATTTAAAAAACGAGCAACACCCATTCACCAATAGACTAGGAAGGTAGCGGTTTCATTGCTAAATGATGAATAAAAAGTCCTCTGGAACGGCCAACATACCAGTTGAAATATTTAAAGTGGTCACATTTACAACTGCAAGTACCTAACACCAATAATAGCAGAAGTATGGAATTCCGTTAAACCACCGCGAAAATGAAAAAAAGGCTTGACCGTAACAATCTCCAAGAAAGGAGACCTGAGAGAATGCAAAAGTTGGCGGTTGACTTAGAAACGAGCAAGCTGGATTTAGACTAGGACGAAGTTGCACTGATCATATAGCAATACAACACGGATCATCATAGATCAACCTAATGAATGGGATTCATCATTGTATCTACTGTTCGTGGACTTCGAGCATGCATTTGACACAATACACAGGAACGCAATATGGAAGGCATTTTGTGAAATGAGAATCTAAAGAAAATAATCGAACAATACCAGATATGTACAGGGATGCAGATAATCGAGTTCAATACAAAGGCAAACAAAGTGAATCCTATAACAACAAATTTCTTAGGAGAATACTTAAGTGCTTTTAGCCAAACAAAATTACAAATGTTGAGATCCTAGGGCAAATAAGTCAAACAGTCATTAAGATCGAAATTACGAAACGTAAATGAAAATGGATTGGCCACACGCTAAGGCAGTTACCGAATGATATCATAAGAAGAGCTCTAGAATGAAATCCGCAAGGGAAGAGGAAAGTTGAACAACCACCTTTAACATTGAAAAAAACGATGCTGCATCTATAAGAAAAACAGGGCTAGAAAATCCAGTCTACTAGACACTCTATGCTCCTAAATTGGAGATAAAGGAAAACAAAATCGGACTAACACTCTCTTAACTTGTCGTCGTATAGTATTATCGTTTTAGACAAATCTTTTGCCAAGCTCTGTTTTTTATGTACGTTTCGAAAATGTGGTTAGCCCCGCATGGATCGTGCATCATGGTTTGCAAAACGATTTCCTGCGATCGAAATATCTGAACTCGGAATTTCATCCTAAACATAACAATTAATTATTTCAATAGCCTGTTGTAAATATATTATTAGCTCTGAGCGAAATCAGAATATGTGAATGTGGAGGGCCGCACTTCTGGAACTTAATCATGTAGACAAACGCGATGCCGAAAATTTCATGTTTTGGGCCACAAACAATCGAGTATTTTAGTTTAATTTTTAAGACTTTGAAATAAATTCAGACCGACCCTGATTTTGTAAGGGACAATGGGCTGCCAATTAAAATAGAATCAGAAATCCGAATTTTAAATCACTTTAGATCCAACTTTTTGAAATTGGAAGAATCCCACGCTGAATTCTTTTCTCAAAGTCTTTTTATAAGTTGCACCCGAGGGTATTTATCTTTTTTAACACCCTGTTCTTATTCATTACTGCACACAATTTTTGCACTAATTAAGTTTTATCGTTTTGAAATGAATCACTCTGCGCTGTAAACATAAATGATTTAAGTGGTTTGTTTACGGCAGATAATTGTGTCTAATTTAAAATTCATAAAATTTCGAAATCTACCAAAGACCAAAATTCAATGGTTCATTAAGTCAATGGCTTGAAAAATTTTATGATTTTTCTTATTTTTGTTGTTGCTGTGGTTTTTTGCATCCTCAATATGAATTTTAAATCAATGCAAAAATTATAAAATTATTCAGATTTATGATGTTGAAAGATGATTTATAAATTCAATGGGATTTATAATAAAGGATTAATTTTACGATTAAATAATAACTTAAGCTAATTAGAATGGAAAGGGTATATAGTAACTGTAATGTCTAACTTTCGTCCCTGATTGGTTTATTTGCATAATTTAATTTGCTCTACTATTTGATTCTCTTATCAACCATGATAATTTTGTAGGAGGGAATATTAAGGCGGATCTTGTCGATGGCAACTATGTTTTGTATGCCTTACGTCCATTGCTAACATCAAAATACCTTGGAAATGTCGACCAGCTGATGTTAAACAAGGTGTTAATCAGACATTTAGACTCATTATCATGTATGGGTATGAATTGGACCCTGACGGTTGAGTGTAAAAAATGCTTAGTGATATTCGAAAGAAGAATGATGTGCTTGATATATGGCCCCAAATGAGGCGATGATGACAGTTACCGAATTTTATTCAATCACGAGATCAGGAATTCAATAAAAATTCCTGATCTCGTCATGGAATAAAAGGCCAGCGAAAACACTGACTGGGTCACGTTCCTTAACGGATGATGTAGAAGTTTGTAAAAAGAGAGCCGCCATCTGGTAGGCGCAGAGGTTGCTGTTGGCGTCGATGGCTTCTCGGGGGCTCTACCCTGACTTGTCTTCTTCGAGTTTTCTAGAAAAATATGAAGAACAGGCTCGTGATCAAATCCGATGAAGCAAAACTATTTACTCATTACGGGCCCAATAGTGGCCTGTATAAGCCGTTTATTATTCTTTTTTTATATGTATACATAAAAATTCTATTATGAACGTTTTCGGGATCGGTTTTTAAATTCAATGAAGGTTATTTTGAAAGCCGCTGAGACAATTACTGTTGCCACAGGGCTTGAAACAATTACGAGCTGATTAGTGATGCTGGAAATGCAGTATCGAGAGTTCACTGAGTATGAGATTGAACTTTATTCTGACTATAAATACCAACCCATCACCGAAAAGATAGACGAAGTGTTTTACAAGGGATGTGACCCACTCGTAGAAGCATCAGCAAAGCAAAAACCGGTATGTACTGACACACCAGAATTAAATACAAGCTTAGAGCAGATGGCACAACAACAAACTTTATGAAGGAATAAACTCCTCAGCCTATTCACCATTCACAAATCATCACATTTGTTGTGATGACCCAACAAATTGGAATTCAGCTGACATAATATCTACTAAACCAGATACCCGCAAATCGCGATTTCCGAAAACGGTCAAAAAACTATATTACTCACGTTCTATGCAACTCATGATACCATCCTGCCTACAGCAGTAGTACACGCGTTATATCATGTATAGGAAAATTTCAGCTAGCAAGAATATTGATTGATTCAGGATCGCAAATGTCCTTTGTGACAGAATCGTGAATACAGCGCCGAGGCCTAAATTGAACACATGTGTCCATTCCAATTCACGACCTAGCAGCAACTCCAGCAGGAAAAACTGAGATAACGCTAATATCACGTAAAGATAGATACTACACTATTACTCTGGAAGCGCATATCTTACCACAAATCGCCAGATTGGTACCTACAAAACTATATCCATTCGCAAATCATCCAATCCTACCGTCATTATAGTTGGCAGATCCCGACTTCCATAGTTTTAAGAAGATAGATATATTGGTAGGTGCTGATATATTTTTCGAACTATTATGTCCAGAAAGGAAAACAGGGCCTGGTCTGCCCACCCTCAGAACTCAAAATTTGGTTGGTTCATCGCAGGTACAAAAAAGGCCCATCCTGCCGAGCCAACATATGTTAATGCCAATATTGGAACAGCTTTCGTAACCAAACATGAAGAAGATGTCAGCATGCTTCCAAGTCAATCTTCACCTAATCATATCTACAACTGGTGTGAAGAGCATTTTGTACAAACAACTACACAAGAAACCTGTGGGATATTTTGTGTCGCAGACTCCCATTTAACTATCCAAGACCACAATTAGGTACCTCCTGGCATGTAGCACAACGAAGGTTATGGGCTATGGAAAGAAAATTCACCACATTGTCAGATTTCTGTAAGAGTTACAAGGAATTCATGCGTAAATACTAACGAGTAGGTCACATGAGTCACCTACCCTGGTCAAAGGCTCCTGCAGACGATGACCACAAATATTTCATCCCACACCATGAAGTTGTCAAATCAACTAATAGCATCACTAAATTACGAGTGGTGTTCGATGGATCCAGGCAAACTACTAAGTCAGATTCACTAAACAGTTTAACAAATCAGACCCAATAGCCAGCAAGACCTAACAACGATTTGCAAAAAATGCAAAGCAATTTTCAAAAATTACTATGTCGATGACTTACTGACGGGTTGTGAGTCATTAGAGGATGCTAAGTGTTTAAAAAAATAATATTATTATAACATTTTAGGCAACAGGGGGTTTCAATTAAAGAAATGGAGGTCTAACTTATCTGAGTTTCTGCAGTCATCTCTCAACAAGAGGTCGCAACACATCTAAACTAATTGAAGACAATCCTGCAGTCAATACATTGGGAATAGTATGGCACACAGAGTCAGACGCGTTTCAATTCAAAGCACAGCATACCGACGATAACAATGTATTGTCAAAACTAAGCATGTTGTCAGCACCATTAAGAGTTTTGGTTCCTCTCAGATGATTATCACCAGTAATCATCCTGTTCAAGATCATTCGGCAAAAAATTTGGCTGCTCAAACTCGACTGGGATTCATCGTTACTAGAGACGATAATTAAGGCATGAAATTTTGTGATGCATCCGAAACAGCATATGGAGGCGTCGTCTATATGAGAACTGAAGACCAAATTGGGTAACATTCATAGGTACAAAGAAGTTGCACCACTAAAGCAAAATTAATTACTACGCTTGAAATTGTGCGGGGCAGTTCTAAATGCGATTTATTCAGGTTTTGCATTCAATCCCTACAGTATGACAATATCTCGATCTTTCTGTGGGTTGACTCCATGATTCCGCTCCACTGGCTATTCGACATTCCACCTTTAGATGTACTAGTTTTATCTCAAACAAAATATCACGAATCCTCGATATCACCTCGTAGCAGTTGGGCGCATGTCAAATCAGATCAGAACCCAGCTGATCACTTTACTCGAGGAGTGAAACCACAGAAACTGTTAAACTTAAATCAGTGGTGGCAAGGTCCATAATGGTTAGCGAATCCAGAGCAAAGCTGGCCACGGGCAGATCAAGCAATTCTAACCGACAGTAAAGAAACCTTGGAATAGCGCTCCAGATTTGTCAATGTGTTTATAGAAACATCTGAAACCGAAAGCACAATTACGCAGCTTGCAATCAAATGTTCATCAAGGTTTAAACTTCGAAAAATTATGGCAAATATCTTGCGATTTGGTTGACCTAAATCAACACAGCATACTAATCCACAAGGCGCTATCATCCATCTTAAAGAGGTACTCCGAAACAGTCTTTTTTCGTAATATTCAGCAAGCAAGCTTTAAAACAGAATTATCTACGCTCTCGACGGGCAACTCACTATTTAAGAACCATCATTTGTCGTCTTTAGATCCATTTATTGATGTTAACGGTACATTGCAAGTTTGGTTCGGTTAAAATATTCGCAATTGAGATATTCTTGCAAGCGCAAGAATCATCTTACCAAATAATCACCTAATCAATGAATTAATTATTCGTGAAATCCGCATATCTAATCTGCACGCAGGTAATTCATTAGTATTGAATACAGTAAGGCAAAGATTCTGGATGATTGGTGCCCGTTACTCATTAAAACAATGTATCAGTAATTGTGTTATCTGTATTCGTCATCGTTCCATGAAGATCGAACTGAAAATGGGGGATTTACCTGAAAAACACTGCACCATCAGTCGACCATTCCATAAGATAGGTTTAGACTATGCTGAACCAATAATCATAATAACGAGTAAACGTAAAAACGATTCAACTACAAAGGCATATATTGCAGGTTTGTCTGCCATTGTGTCAAGGTGGTACTTTTGGAGGTTGTATCACGCCTAGATACAAACCATTTTTTGGCCGCACTCAAGAGATTTGTATCTCACAGGTCAATTCACAATATGTATTTTTGTGAAGAATTTTGGCCATCTGCAAAAGTATATATAAACTATTTATTAACAATTTTTAAACTATAACATCACTAGAATCCACCGTTTTATACGTCCTGTAATCGCCAAAATCTATGCGCACCCTAAACAACACCAATCAATTTTATATCAACCACCCCTATACACCGTGTCATACAATCACCGAAAATTCAGCCTTTACGCACTTCCCTTGATACCAACTCCAACATCACTACAACCAAAATCTCACAAAAAATGGTTTAACCGTCACGAATCAATTTAATCAACCACCTCATGCCGAATACGTCATATAATCGTCAAAGCCCACCCATAATCACTTCCTTCGACACAAAGCTCAAAACCAATGTAACTTAGATACCATAAACTAGCTTGATCACCGCAACACCCACCTGACAACCCGATCACTTGAAACATAACAATATTAACCCCTTACTCATCCCCCTTTATAACCATATACCAGCATACTACACCCCGTATTCATTTATCTTCATACATTTTAATTCTTTATTTTCTACTCTTCTTTTGTCTGCCCTCTGTGTAGTAAGGCTCAAACTACATTTCAATCTATAATAATATTCGTATAAACTGCTATACTATTTGTTACCCAAATGTATGTATATGCTATTCTCCTCGATGATTATATTCCTACCCTCCTCGATTTCATGCATCATTTTAACTTTTAGCAATCCCTTCAGATGGTTTCTGGGAGGCGCCGAATGCATCTCTGCAGTATCAAGGCTAAGACAACTCAAAATAGTAGTACATAATTCTGATTAACATCACCAGTTTTGTTCCAGAGAGCGGTAAATATTCCAATCAAATTAACCTTCAATATAATGACACTCACTATAATAGTTTCGTACCTTCTTTACTTCCCGTCTACCGCCTTTACTCAACTTTCGAATAATTCTAGCAAGGTTCCACATATCGCTAACCCTGTTCATCGCGACCTTCATACATTCCATAATCCCTACACCCTCTTTGATACTTCACCATCCACTCCTATCCCTTTTCCCTTAGCACTACCCTATGTTTTGGCACATAGAATGTACGTGGAATTAATGATTCCAAAAAACCTAAAGAGCTCGATGATATTTTACAAGCTAACAATATTGCCCTCTGCAGTATTCAAGAAACCAATATTTCTTCTGGTGTCTATTGGACTTCGAATTGTACCTGGAATCTTACTCAAGACCTAACTACTCACCGCAGAGGAGTAGGATTACTTCTTCATAAAAGTTCTATCATAATACTCAAGCGAATTAAATATTATTTCGGGAGTATAATCTCTCAACATGGTCATATTCGTGATATTGGGGAAGTCCTTTTTATTGCCGTATACGTTCCTGCCCAAACTTCATATTTTAACCGACAACAATCTTTCAAAGTTTTCAACATATTGTCTTCCATTGTTGACCGTTGTCCCAAAACTCATGACATTATTATATTAGGTGATTTTAATGCCCGCATTGGCAAGCACGACTTTAGGGATCAGAAATACATTGGTTCTAAACTATTTCATAATGATACCAATGCGAACGGGTTTTTCTTAGGTCTACTTGTCAATATGTCCAAATTATTCTTTTATACCACTAAAGGCCGTCGGACCATTTCTACATGGACCAAAGGACAATCCTTTTCTCAAATATTCCTTATATTGACAAGGGAAGGAAGTCAGTATCTTTATGTCAACTCGCTCAAGGCTGACGTATTCCGTCCCAACCTAAGTGATCATCGCCTAATCAGGATTAATTGTTCCCACTATAAAACTTTCATCAATTTTCATTGTGCATCAACTACTCCCTCTAGACCCTCTATCTCTCCTTCTACCTACAACCTCAGAACAAAATAACAACATAATTTTGCCTTATTGCAAGACGAAAGTATTAGGGATCAATACCAATCCATATTGATAGAGGTTTTACAGAATCAACTCTCAGAGAATCAACATAGTTCCCTGTGGCGACCAATTCTCAACAGTCTCCAAATTTCATCTCTGCTGGTTCTTACTGTACGATGTCTATAACCTCTAAATGGAGAAAGGCCTTAGCTAACTTTAAGAATGCCAAGTGTTTTCAAAAGATTCGACCAGCAGATGCTAGACGGTGTCTAAGTAGGTCCTATGCCGAGCATAGGTCCGTCGAGTGTCAGGAGTTTTTTTCTAATCTCAAGAATTTCAAGCCCACTGATCGACTACACAATGTTTGACCTCCTACTCTAGATGAAATCCAAACTACCATTGGGTTCATACAATTAGGGACTGCTCCAGGAAAGGATGAAATTCCCATTGAGTTATTTAAATATGTTCCAGCTGTCTTAAGCCAAACTTTTCAGACACTTATTGAGCAGGTTTGACCAATTATCCCCCCTCCGAGTGGATTGATACAATTCAAATCCCCATTCCCAAAAAGAGCAAGACTCATACTGTCGAATATTACCAACGAATCACCCTAAGCAACATTGGCTATAAGATATATGCTAAACTATTACTAGATCACTTAGATCAGTATTTATGCTTACCTTGCTCTTACCAGGTAGCCCTTTTACTGTCAAAAAAAGCAAGGGAGTTAAATAAGGTTGTCTGATGTCCCCCCGGCTATTTAATTTTATTCTCAACAGGGTTTTACTTACTGTGGTTGATCACTTTTCCGAACTCAAACTAGAACAGCGCAATAACCTTGAAATTTTGCTGATTCTTGCGTACACCGATGACGTGTTGCTTATCAGCCGCGTTGGACCCCATATTAGAGGAGTTAATTAAAAGCTTAAAATTTGCTGGCTTAGAAATTAATCCAACCAAATATTCTGTCCTGATTCGAGGCCTCGATTCATTATTTGACCCCTCTTCACATGTAACCCTAGCTTGATACTTATCTCATTTATCTCACTTCTCGCCTCAGTAAGCCATTCGCCAGTCGCACTCGATGCCACGAGGCTCACAATATGGTTTGCCAGAAACAAGACTTTATCAAGCGAAATAAAGTTCCTGCTAAAACCTTAGTCACAATGTACAATTCCATCATTGTCACAATGTTGACTTATTGTTTGAAAACCGCCGTTCTTACTTTTGCAAATTGCCGTCGACTCCGACAATACGAATTTTTCTTTATTAGAAAATTATTCGAGCTTAGTAAAGATAAGCCCTACGTGCCGAGTAAAGCACATCTTACAAGGTAAAACAATCACCAAGATAATCAAGATCCACCGAATCAACTACTGGGGACATATTCACCGTTGAGGCTCAGCCCACTTCATTGGGGCTGCTTTCATCTACACGGCTGGTCCCAAGAAAATAAATCGCCCATGTCTCACATGGAATGATACTCTTCACTAAGATCTAAAATACTATCATAGGTCCATGTTTCAATGGGAGCTGCTCCTACCCCATCGCTCTGAGCTAATAATTGCGGCCAACGAAGGTTACATCCGGCATGAATCTGATTCAAGTGATACACTCATATTTTAGACACAAAAAACATTCAAAACACTCACCCTCATATTATTATTTGTTCTTTGTTACTCACACCCCAAGATTAGGCCTGAATAACTTAGGAAAACCTCCTAATAAAAACGCATTGAGCCTACCTCATGGGTAATGGTGAAAACGGCTTACTCCTATATCGATCTCTTTGTCCTAATCTTAAGCACCACACCACATATCCCCATTTATACCACCACACCAACTTTTTTAACCCACACACACTATCAAAATCAAGTAAATCTTAACTTTTACCGACAATCTATCTATCACTTTTATCAATAATCAATAAATATGGGGATGTATGTCATTTAGTTATTTAATTTTATCGACTACTTCTTAGTCTCTTGTTGAAAGCTATTGAATTCAATAAAGACTTTTGTATATAATCTCAAAGATAGATCTCGGTTAGTTCTAAGTTAGTTTAAATGTTAATCCATTAATCTAACCTCTTCCAACTTCTCAGACGTGATCCCCAGTTCTAAACGATCAAATAAGCAGCCCTTTCCAAAATGTTTACATCGTAGCAGAAGTAAAAAAAATCGGAAAATTATGGGCTGAAATAATAATTTAGCGTTATCAAAAAGACGATGGTCGCAACACCCTGCGAGTTGTTTTTATTTACGAATTCAACAACTTGACTGAAGCTTTCGGTTAAACGTTGTTTGTCAATCAAAATGTTGTGTGCACATTTGGAGACAAAAAGAAATGCGGAATGCACCGAAAACAATCTCACTCAAGCAATATTATTATTACCCAACCATTAAACGTTATTTAAAACAATAAAAAATTTCCAGCACGAAGTAAAAACCATCATTTAAATAATTAGTCATCTGAAATCTATTTAACTTTCTAATAAATCATTTGACCATAAGCTTGTTGTACTTACAAACAGATGCTCAATCATAATATAATTCTATTGCCTTATATACTTTACGGCTATATGAATACACAAAAATGGCAAAGACGAAATGAAAAACTTGCCAACTTACTTCTCGTACAACTGAAAATACATCTTTTGTCGGCAGGTAATAAAAAAAAAGCTTCGTACCACTCGACTATATAGAAATGAATGTATAAGATTAATGTAATAAACCATTTTACTGTTATATAGCTAGTCTAGTATTTCATTGTACCGAGACTGAGTTGTTGTTGTTGATTTTTTTTGTATATTCCTTAACAAAACAAGAATTCCTCTACATTTCTTATAAAATATTCGTTTCCATCTCGGTCGGGGTGTGTGTGTTTGTGTGTGTGTAGGTATATAATAAAAAAAAATATTCAAAAGATTTATTTCAGTGCTAAGCCGGCATTGTAAAGCATAAAACCTTAATTTATACAGCACAATTTACTGTTATACGACTATTAAATTATATTTTTATTGGATTAATTAAAATTATGGTAGTGCCATTAAAAAAAATTAAACTTCCAAGCGACTGGACATTATTGACAGTTATTTTATTTTTTAATTTAATTGACACCGATTAATATTCACTAGTGACTTTATAAGGTGGCAAATTATTTTCCAACGATTTATGTATATTGCATTTTACTGTCCTTCTGTAGAAGTCGTCATAATACCACCATGTCCATAGAGTTTTGCTTTACACATCGGGTAACTTGCTTGTTTTTTGGTTTGCTTTACACATCGGGTCCTCCAGATTCACGGCATGAAATTATACAATGTTTTGATCATATATGTTGTCAAATATGAAATTGAGAATAAAACACAAAGGATGAGTTCGCGAGTCAACCTAAGACGTCATAATAAAAAAAGTGTCTCCCAGAACGCCAGGCCTATTCCTACAGCAATTTTACCTGCAACTGCCACTTTCTAAGAGAACCAAGATATTTCCTAAATTATCGATTCTTAAATTATAAACCAATTATTATTATATCAAACCTAACTGAAATATAACTAATATTAATAACATTTTATTCTACTTAAGACTATACTACCAACGGACGCGCAACAGGAGTAACATTGATTTATTTAGGTGCACGCATATACGCATAAATTTAACATTCATCTCCTCATTCTAACTTACGGTTGATACTGTTTTGAAAAAATTTAAAATTCTTATGTAATTTGAAATCATTTATTAAATTTCTTAATTAACATATCTTATAACTGTCTGAAAAATAAACATTTACAATATGCAGTATAGATCTGATTAAAATAATAATTAGTCCAACTAAACTCCAATGTAAGTCGATATTTAAAAATTTCCTATAAATCAATCAAACATAAATACATATCCTATAAATACACACACAATTCTAAAAAACTTACAAATTAGAAATTCAAAATATTATTTAGCACGAAAATTAAATGAAATAACCATTAAATAGACAAAATATATCACAACACTCTCAATGCTCACAAAATTCTTTGTTTTGTTTATACGAATTTATTGGGTCGATCGTCACGCGCATAATATGTGAATATGACCTAAAATAAAACAAAAAGGAGTACGCTAGCTCGGAAAACTTCCTTGATAGTCCCCTACAATTTCCTTTGCCAGGGAAGTGATTCTCACTAATATTATATAAGACAGTAATTTGTATGATGTGCAAAAGATAGTTAAGCCGCGATAGTTTTCGCATTTCGAGCAATCTTCTTTTTTAAGGAAAGTTCACAACGCGCTCACCTTCCATTATTCAGACAAAACTTTGCTTTGCCATACTAATCGAATAAGGTCCAAAAGATACTTATATACAAAGTAAGCCCTCGGAATATCATTAGCTCGGAATTAATACAATCAACTCCATGAGAACGGCTTCGTTTTATTATCTGCATGACCAGTGCGAGTTTCTCGTAGGATGGGTTCCTCTATGCTCATCCCTGCAGTTTGTATTTGGCAACTTTCAAATGTATCATTAGATACTGGTTGAACATTGAGTAAATCAATGACCCAATCAGACCCGAATGGCAAAAGACCTAGGTCTGAAGGTATGGTAAGATGACTTATTTAAAGAAGCTTCGAGAACTGTGATCATTTCTGAGTTATTGAAATCTCTTAAAATTTCAGCCTTCCACCATTCACGCTTTTTTTGTCTACAAATTGGCTTGGTGGTTCTTCTAGCAAGGCCCTCTTTGTTCTTCCATGCGATTGTAAAACGATATTGGTTTTTGACTTTTTAACCTATAAACTATATTCTGTTGCTCGACAGAAAGACGACCTCATCAAACCAATCATTTCTGCGGTTTATTTTTAACATACCTAAAGTCGCCTGGGCAGCTTCAACAACCGAAATTTTCAATAAGTCCCATAGAGCGTTCACACCAACAGAATGGTGGTTAGTTTCCATTGTGCTAAGTTTCGTTTTACTGTGATCCCTGACTTGTACGAAAACCGCCATCTTAGCTTTGCAATAACCAATTGATGATCACTGTTTACAATTTTGGCAGCCAATCGATAAGATCTAACATTTTAAATGACTCGAGACATTATCTTAGAAATTAACTTATGGTCAATTTGGCTTCGGAACGTTTTACGAGGGTATGGCGATGTTTCTAAATGGATATTTTTATGAGAAAAAATGTGCTAGTCACAATGAGATTGTAGCGACCATCGCTACACAAACACAAAAATTATTCAGATATTTCGTGCAAATCCATATAATTCGCTAACGCTACATGTACACTGTACATAAACATAAACATAACAAAATTTCATCATTCTTTCCTTATTATTTCCTCATCATTACTCACTAGATCATGTTCAGAGTACGAACCAATGTTTTTACATAAGTCATAGTTTGTTATTGCCAGCTCTATAGCATTAATGTCACTAATCACTATTCTGACGTCATGCCTCCATAAGGATCCCATCAGACCATTCACATTGTTGTACAATGAGTCTTTATCTTTGGGTTGGCTTACATCAGTAGGGGCATGCACACAAATGATTGACAGCTTGGCTAAGTAGTTGCATGCGTAACCATAACATATACGATTATCAACTGCTTTGAAATCTAAAACAGCCTTTTTCACCTTTCGCCCAAGAAGAAAACTGACAACAAGATTGTTAAGGTCATGTGCAAATCAACGTATAGCCTTAGGACACATCGTCTTTACATAAACTGAATAAGCCAATAGTACAGGACAAGAACCCAGTGCGTTGATGGAAGATCAAATCGATAGACTGCAAGATGCTATAGGCCGCAGTGGAATCAATTAAGTATAAATACTGCATTCGTTACTCCAGAAGTTCAATACGAAGTTTTAAAGTGTCCATTAGTGCTCTACAAGTCACCTGCCACATTTCAAAGAGAAAAATATTTGGGATAAGCTATAATGGACTTATTAAACCTCGAGATAGAAAGATTGAGGCCGCGAGAAAGTTTCCAGTCCCATAAATAGGAAAGAATCTACAAGGAGTTTTAGAACTGACTTGCTACTTTAGAAAATGCATCCATAACTATATAAAATATTGGCTTAACCGTTGATAGATCTGCTTCGAAAGGATAACAAGATTAAATTCAAGAAATCAGAACAACAAGCCTTTGAATGCTTAAAAACCGTGTAAACCAGTTTCAAAATTATATTCAATTGCTTCCAAAACTGAACTCCACACCAACACGTATAAGATTAAGTTGGGAGTTTAACACGTATAAATAAGGATTTTGATAGAACTATACTCATGGTGTAAATGAGTGACCCCGAAAGCAATGGTCAGATAGATGTGATCAAAATATGTCAAGAGCATTTTTCACTGTAAACGGCAGACGAAATGGTGAAACATCAATTAATTTTGTTGGTCCAAAAGTTAAGAAAAAGATAAACGGTTATGCATAAAAAATGTATAGCTTGCATATTAACAGACGGGCAACGACTAAGTTCAATGACTAAGGTCAGCTAAATATTAGACGCGAGTGTTAGCACTAAAAATTAAGGGCCGGATTAAGGTGTCATGTGACCCGTGCTGATGATCAACCTGGTTGAAAGCCCTTTCACAAAGTCCAGCCTCAAACGAAACATCTGGATACCAGGCAACCTCTAGATGTATTTAGCCTTATCCTTGCATTGCAGATATCTGCAAAGACGGTCATTTATTTCTTCGCTACTCGTAGGACATAAATGGATCTAAAAAATAAAAACGATGAGTCCGGCACTCTAAAACGCCGGAAATTTAAAAAGTAGAGAATCAGGTCTGTAGACCTTATCTCACCATGGTTAGGGATAACGACATATGCACCGATAATGCAGGTCCATCCAAAGCAACCTTTAATGCTAGGAAGAAAGCATGGAAAGCCCTAAAAAGGCATGAAACGATTCCGTTGGTGGAAAGGACGAATAAGGGCAGACCCTCACTAGAGTGGGCTACTATAACCGTAGAACCTAAGCCGAAAGTTCATCCGAGAGCTCCAGTCCAAAAGACATAGATCGACGGATAAATCATCAAAGACCGCAAAGAAGACAAAGTTGAAAGCAATTAAATGTAATTGATAAAACCAACGAGGATGGTAGCATCACTCCCGCTGATTTGAGGAAGGTGGTTGGTACAGGAACCATGTCAAGTTGACAACATGTGCCAACCAAAGGTCTCTGTACCTATATAAGAAGGCAATCAGTAGCCTAGATGAGGTTTGGCTTAGAGCCAAATTAGACGTCATTGCGCTAAAAGATCCAATTACTGTTCTGCGGAGATAATAAGGATTGGCAATCCTGAGTTGCCGATCAACAACTGGAAGTTAGCCAGAGTGGAGGTGGCTAAAAATGATTATAGGGCGGCTATAATCATCATAAATAAGGATTTACTGACAGTGCTGGCTAATACAGGCGGCTTGATTAGCTATAATTTTGGCGCAGTCACTCTAAAAGTATAAAAGAAGGATGGGACTGCTAAGTCAAAGGCACCAGAATCCAATTACTCAATTTGCTTGGTTCGGTTTTAACTGTAAATTACACATTGTACTTTCTGCACAAATAGCTGCAACGAGATTATATCTGAAATTCGTTTACACATACATACACATACAAACAAACCAAAAAAAATTGTTTTAATTTTAATTTTACTGTAGCCTGTTTTCAATATAAGTCCAGTTACAATAAGCTTTCATAATCTTCTAAAATCAAAAGCTACTTTTTGAAATAATATATATATATATATATATATATATATATATATATATATATATATATATATATATATATATATAAATATATATATATATATATATATATATGTATATATATATATATATATATATATATATATATATATATATATATATATATATATATATATATATATATATAATGAATCCTTCATCCAGCACATTATAACTGAGATCAAACTAACTGCATATAAGTAGTAATGTGATATAGAAACTTTTAAACTTATTTTAGGTATACGTTTGTCATAATTTTCTCATAAATTCCCAACACCAATACGTACTCTACGAAATTGAATAACAACAAACGAATACTGTTCGACGACACACAAAATAAAATATTAAAACTTTTAATTCGATTAAACTTTATTCTGTCCACATATACTACTTATTGTGAGTGTGTGTGGGTCTCTATATATTGAAAACTTAACAGAATTATATCAAAATACAAAACAACAGAAAAACGAGAAGAAAAGTCAACAAAAAGCTTAAAAGCTTTTTTCAATAATAATAAGAATAATGAAAAGTTAAATTAAAAAGAAATAACAAAAGAAAAACAGAAAACTTTTCTAATTAAAATAATTCAATTAGTTTTTATTTTGGTGTGCTTTTTTTTATTTTCCCACTCACATAGAGCTTTTCATTTGTTTTAGATTTTTTTATTTTTTCACTAATCATTGATGACATTCGACTTTGAGAAATAAAAATCAAAAAAAAACAAAAGCTCTTGATGATTTTCTCGACATTGTTGTTGTCGTTTATTTATTTTTTTTTTTTTTGCATAAATTTTAAAATTAAATTAAAATCGAAAATGTGAGTATGTTAACATTATGAGACGACGACAACGACGTCAACGATGATGGCAGATTTGATGGAATATATATTTTTTTTTAATGAATGGTGATGGTGAAAATGTTTGTAGTATAATTGCATTAATTTGACGATAGTTGAATGACTGTTTTAGTTTGACTGCGACAACACATTGCAATTGTAATTATATGCAAAAATATTGTAAATATTTGAGTGAACGACTAATATGATTATATTTATATACATTATATATATATATATATATATATATATATATATATATATATATATATATATATATATATATATATATATATATATATATATATATTTATATATATATATATATATATATATATATATATATATATATATATATATATATATATATATTTATGGAGATAAATATTATAAAACAGGGTGGTAATGCATATATTTACTGTAAAATACTTGCATGTAAGTAATTCATTCATATTTTGGGTCAAGTGCGGTGTTGGATATTGGCGATTACATGATGTGTTTGTCGTGGGACGGTTGGTTCAATTGATTTATAATGTTGGGTCAATTTTTTCTAATGTCTGCTTGTATGAGTTGAAGTTTTAGACAACTATAGATGACGATTTTGTGTGGGCAAGGGATTCCCATGGGAGGGCTCAAGTGTTTTGTGGGGGTTTATTGGTGTAATTTTTAGCAGCGAGTCTATGCTTCTTTCTAACTTGCATGAATTGCGTAGATGGAAATTTTTGTTTATGGGAAGAGCGTGGAAGGTGGAATGGATCGGCGGTGGTAGGGCGGTGCCGGACTCGTGAGGAATCTGGGTATTTTTTTCCATGTTTCATTTGTCAAACGGTAACATGTTTCTTATGTGGTCCTCCTGCCGGTCGCCTGTGTGTGGTTCTGTATTGGAACGTAGGGGGTTTTTTCTTTACCGATCGACGTTTTCGTGTGTTTTTTGGAGAGAGTATCGTAGGAAACGGATGGCAAGTACTGTCGGTTAGGGGTGTGGGTGTGATCGGGATGCATTTTGGGAGGCGGAGAGGAGTAGCCGGACAATGTAAGATTTGTATAATTGTTGGTAGCAAGTGTTTTGCGATCTTGGATAGGTGCATGGTTTTTATTGTATATGCGAGTGGGTATATGTGTGCTATAATGGTGTTGGTGTTCTGGTATTGATTGGGGAGGGTAATTTTTTGTTTTGTTTGAAAGGTTGCAAACCCGCTCGTTTAATGCGTGCCAGTGGTTCAATTCGTAGGAGGCATTCACATTCAAATAGATCAATGTTTAAATTTTTTTTTTTTTTAACTAAATGTCACATATCGGTGGGGATGGGGTGGTGTGCGGGAGCGATCGGATTGGATTTAAATGGTGTTGAACGCCATAACCCTACGATATAGATTGCTTTAGATGAACTGGTGTGGGCGATGGGAGGGGGGGTAGTTCGAATCTCCATTTTTGGTAAGCAAACCGTTTTATTAAATAGTAATGTTGAATCTGAATGAGTGTAACTTACAATAATTGGTACATTCATCACGTATGTAGCCGGGTTTAGTTTGTTTTTTTAGATTTCTGTAATGCATTGATTTTGATTTTAGGGAGACAACACGTACACGAGATGGGAACGACACGATTAAAAATCATTTGTGCAATGCATTACGATCGGGGAAGGCTACATAAAGCCCTGATCAGGAAAATATTACATATAATTTGGTTTTAAAATTAAGTTCTTTGACTTCCAGCTGTTTGATCTCCTCCTTTAGAATTGGATTAATTTTGAATGCCTATTATTTGTACCGGTTGAATATGGGAATTCAAGTTTACAATATAAGTAATGTTGTTTCTACAAATTTCTATTTTGGCAGCGATTTGTTTTCATGACAAATCATCATTACTCTCTTTACGCATTGTTTCCTCATCGTTTTTACCTCCTTATGCTCAAAAAATTTTAAAAAGTGGTCTGTATCGTGGGGTTGTGGTTTTCAACGTCATGAAAGTGCGTTTTGATTGTTTTTGCACTCTGTTCTATCTACCGACGATGTTTGATGTTTTGTTTTAACGAGGTTCATTAGAGAGAATTGATGGCGTCGATTGTTTGAGTGTGAATGATTTTTGTAAATTGAATTTTTGGTGTATGTTGGACGAGTGTGTGTGCATTTTTTTGAACGGGGAAGGGTCGTTTTCTCCAGTCAATGCCAGAATGCTCAAATGGTCATGGTACATATGTGCTTACATGCATATACAGTGAAGGACTGTGTACCTACTTGTCTGGGATCGTAAAATATTTGTTGCTGGTAGTTGTAGGGATGGTGTCGCCCGGTTACTTTTTTCTACTTCCCAGGGTGCACTTCGGTTACATTTGCACACTATTCTTTTCGCCGACGAAGTGTGTTTGGTTTTTACGGTGTTCTTTCATAAGAGAACATTATACCCAAAAATTTTGGGTATAAGGTAACTGAAGTTTTAACAAATGATAGATATAAAGTAGTCAAGACAGGAGAACATGAAGGTCCATTTTCTACGTCGTCGTTCTGATAATTATCAGAAGTCGAAACTGTTTAAAAAATACAAATTCGTCGAGACGCCGAATTAACAGGATGGCCGAATTGTGGGAATATCTTGGTACGTTTCGTCGGTATATTTCACATAATGTTTGTATTATTGTATATTTGTATTGATGTTGGTGGTATATGATATATATATATATATATATATATATATATATATATATATATATATATATATATATATATATATATATATATATATATATACAGAGTGGCTGAGACCAAGTGTTATAAAATGAAAACGCTGTAATTTTTTTAATTTTGATTATTTTTTATTGAAATTTCGTGGAATATGTTGAAAACATATTACATTTTATCAAAAACATGTTACTGCTCGATATGACCTCCTTTGGCTCTGATTATTTGATTCAGTCTTCCATAGAAAGCATTGCATGCTGACCGAACGTGGGCTTGCGGAATTTTATTCCATTCTCGAACAAGAGTTGACTTCAATACATCAATACTTTCGTATTTTTTAGTGGACACCTTACTCTCCAAAATGGACCATATGGAGAAATCCATGGGATTCAGTCTGGTGAATATGGTGGCCATTCTTTCGACGAAATCAGCCGCGGAACTCAATTTTGTAAAAATTGCTGGGTCGCTCGAGCTTTTTGTGCCGGTGCCGAGTCCTGTTGGAATGTCCAACGGTTCGTACCAAAGTGTTTAAGTGCCCAAGATAGCAAAGCATCGTTTAGGATCTTTTGGCGGTACACTTCTTGGTTTACCTTGACTCCATGTTCGATGAAAACCAGAGGAGTGCGTCCATCTGCAGTACCTGCAGCCCAAACCATAACATAAGCTAGTGATTGCTTGCGCATGGCAACTCTTGTGTCGAAATTATCGTTGGACTTGTGCTCTAACCAAACACGATCATTTTGTTTATTCACATACTGTTGAATGGTGAAATTTTTCTCATCAGAAAAGATAATTTCATCACGTTCGTCCAAGGCCTACAATGCTCGTGTTCTTTCAAGCCTAACTTTTTTTTGTGCCTCCGTAAGATCTTGAACATTTTGTATCTTGTAGTATCAAGTGTAGTTCATTTTTCAATATGGCTTGAATGCTGTATCGTGAAACATGTAGACGTGCGGCTAATTGATTGGCACTTTGACGAGGATTTCGTTGAATTCGTTTCTTCACCTTTCGTGTCATTTCTTTTGAGGTTACTGTCTTTTTAGGATTGCCTTTGTTGCGTTTAGCGTACTACCAGTTTCGTTGTATTGAGTTATGGTTCGATACACAAACATTTTATTCACATTTAAATGCTGGAGCTGACGAACTATTGCTGTTTGTGAATTTCCACCTAAATACAGTGCAATTACACTATTACGTTTGAATTCCATTACGATTTTTTTATTAAGATATTAATGTAGAACAATTATTTGTTGACCACATGTAAACAACTAACTAAACTTCAATCTGTCAAAAAATTGACGCGCGAAAATGACTACTACACAAATGACAGCAGAGTGAAGTCAGTAACATTTGGTCTCAGCCAACCTGTATATATCGTGAGATCGTGCGTCATGGCTACGTCAAAAGACTTGTGTAATCTCTGTACCTAGTTATTTAAATTGTTTTTTTAAAATTGTATTTTCATTTGTGGATAGTTTTAAACATAAACTATGTTTAAATGTTAAACTATGTTTGATGGCTGTGCCATCAAGTGTTATCTTCCAGAGTAATTTTTAATCAAAGACAGTTATATACAAAGATAGTATGGTGACATCTATTATCCGTTAAATAACAACTATAGCGTTATCTACACAACATCACATTACGCTGCATTCGATTAAACTGAATTTACTGAACATACTGCACATACTGATGTGAATTTGTTGTGAATTTGATGTGAATATTCAGTCCAATCGAATGCACCTTTAATCAGCTTTATCTTTACTTTACCACGGTTACTATTTAATTCTACATACGGTTTTACCTCAAAACCATTGTACGATAATTTAGTACACGCCATCTATTAACATGTTTGAAAAAATACGTATTTGCTACATGTAATAATCCATTAGCAGACAAAAGTATTAAATGCAGTGGTCTGTGCGGAAAATTATTGGGCTTGGGATGCTCCAAAATTAATAACCCTTTTTCGTTTTTTGGTACGAAAAATTGTAAATGGTTTGAGTGATTATTG